>CM033633.1:29525964-29951607 GCA_019453435.1 Rhinogobius similis | reverse complement strand
GTTGAATCAGAACTGTCAGAGCGCATTAAACAAGCTCGGCCAGGCGGACGGGATGAAGCGAGCGGCGAAGCCGAACCACTAAATCAATAGCGACGGGTGAAAACAGTGTGGAATTCTGTTTGGATTTACCTGCGATCAGAGGGAAATGCAAAAGCTCTGACATTGCGCATTACTGCAGCTGGATCATTATTAGGTGATGTAAGCAAATGGCCTCACCTGCCGCTGTGAGCATCTCTGGGAGTTGTGTGCGCGCAGACGTGTAACCGTGTCAGTGAAACATCGCGGCGGATCACTCCAAGCTTAGGAGTAATGACTTCATAAAGGTGCCGCGACGTAGCTTTTCCGGTGGACGCGTGCGGTGAGACTAATGTTGTTTTCAAGGCAGTAAGTGAAAATACACGGGCGTGCGTGCTGTGTAGCGTTTCAGGCGAAGAAGTAATCGAGATGTATCAGATCATTTCTGACGACCGGTTAATTTTAGAGCCCAGTTATTTGATTCTGAAAGTGTCTCTGTGGCTTTGAGTGGGTTGAACTGGTGTTTTTAAGTGATCCGAAGAGAGAATGTAAACTCAGGTGGCTAAAACAGCAAAAAGTGTGGCTATTTGTGATAAACCACCATTGCTTTACATTTAGAGACACTAAAATGCTACGTTTTGATCAATTTAGATATGTCCACAGTTTGGAATATATAAGTGTATGTCAAGCTCAAGTCAGGTCCTTACTAATAAAGCGTAGATTCAACTACAATCCAGGCCCAAGACCATCTCTGTAAAATATTATCAAACCGTGTGGTCTTGGGTGGTCAGGTGCTCAAACAAATCTGGGGCTTTTGTTTTGTCACACAACACACCTTATTTTACTCTCCAATTCTGTTACTGACGTTTACATCAGTTGTTTTGGCATAACATAATTCTATTCATTTTTCAATAGAGAACTAGAGAGAAGTCTTACATCTAAAATATTATATAATATACAGCTAGATCAGCAGCAGCGACTACCTGCGTAAAACGTATTTGAAATGTGTTGAATTTCGTTGCTTTTGTCTAATCCAGGGGTGTCCAAACTTTTTTTTTCCTTTGTGGGCAAAAACTGGTACATTTTTTTCTTGTTGTGCCAGAATTAATACATACTGGCGTCCCGAGGGCCCGACCTAATTTTGTGTTCTATTTAAAACACATGTGTGTTTTGGGGGAATATGTGATTTTAACTTGAGAATTAATGAGAATGAGAGATCCTCTAATCAATTCTTGATTTAGCAAGTTTTTTCAGCTCAAAATTGTATTAATAAATGTCAGCATCCCTCGCCAGCCACCCCTGGTCTACTCAGAATACTGTATCCTGAGTACTTAGATTATGTTGTTAGATTACATTGTATTATAGTGTGAGAAAACATGGCATGGGCTAAAAACAGCTTTGTTTTTTTGTTTCACAGTTTATGTATTTATTTTTATATAAGAGAATATTTATCACAAATAAGAGAAGGAAAACTCACATGCACTCCACTCACTCCAAAGAGCTGCATTTTCTATTTTTCTCACTTTCTGTCAGTACAGTTCAAAGCCTAAATTTCCACGATGAAAAACCATAAAAAATTCCTCTGAATTTTACAACAGTTAGCCCTACTGTGTTTTGGGCCTCATCTTGCTTCTCCACCTGAAAGAGTGCACACTCAAAATTAGTATTCTGAAGTATTTTCATTTACATGTTTTTCCAGTTACTTCCCACAACACTGTCTCTGACTCCTGTAGAGTGGACTCCACAAGCTGGACTACATGTGCTGTGTTCATTTTATTTCATCAGATGTTGTGTATTTGCTTACTCACTTGTGTCGTGTTCCATGTTCTGTGTTTAAATATGAGAGAGAAACATTTTAAATAAAAGACTAGTGGTGTTGCACTTAACGCAGGTGTAAAATGCCCAAGAGAAAGCGTGTCATGCTCCGTCTGACAGTTCAGCGCAATGACATCATGCATGAGTAAGCTCTCGGGGCCCGACTGGTTTGCGGTGTGTGGGTGTGGGGAACAGGGGAGGCGGGGAGATCTTCTCGCTTGATGCCGATCCCTCATCACCATAAAAGCAGCAGTATAGAATCACACCTGGACCAGACCCGAGCAGCGTCAAACACACCTGCCGACAGATGGCGTAGCGCCACTCAATCCGTCCAGAGTATCGTCTCATTTTACAAAAGTAAACGTGACCATATTTGGACGTGGGAAAAAGATCAGGTCGCCGTGACCTCGTCAGTTACAAAACAAATGCAAAAAAGCGTGACTCGGGAGTTAAACGTGACTGTCTGACTTGCTCGTTGCACAATCAGACAGTAGGAACAAATAATTAAGGGTTGCTTGCGCGCATGATTAATTATTAGATAGAATTACAGCGTCTTTCAGCACCGTGTTTAAACTCACAAAATAAAAACAAACAAAACAAAAAAGTACTTCACTCAAGCGTTGCAATGAGCCACAAGGCACGCATTGATATAACATCGGATTTTGGTGTTAATGCTATGGCAACAGTCGCTCTCAAACCCGTGGACTGTAACGTTTCACAGTGTGGCGTTAAAAAAATCGATAGGCGTTTTCGCACTTAACAGTATCAAGAACTAAGTCACTGTAATCCCCGAGTCCCTATTTAGTCAGAGGAACCACCCAGCTCTACTACGCGCAGCGCTTCACACACAGCGACAGTGTCTAAAAGTGAAACTCTAACACCCGCAATTAAACATTCAATGGAGTTAAGAATTAAAAAAAAAAAAAAAAAACATCTTTTTTTTTTTGATACTAATCAATACTAAAATGGCCAAAATGTGACCTTCCTGAGCTTAATCAGAAAGTACAATAAAGACTACAATGTTTAATAAAAGAAAAGTACTATGATTAACTAAAAAAGAGCATTTTTCATGAATACATCAAAATTGATATTGAGATTCGAGTATTATCCTTTGTATCGAATCGAGTTTGACTTTTTGTTAAAGGACACATATTCTGCTACATTGACTTTTTTGAGATTTAAACCATGTTCTAACAATGTTCCATCGTCAAAAACCTACCTGAAGTAGCATTCAGTTGCATTCACGCTGTTTTGAGGAATGTTCATCTGAAAATCCTCCCTCATTCGAGCGTCAAACACACCTCCTGCAGAGCTCCTTCTATCCGGGACGTATTTTCAGATCATCTACGTCACTTATCCGAGAATATTCCGCTGTTTTAAGTCCTTAAATCGCCGCTAAACTTCGTTCAGCGTTTCTGCCTCTAAACCACCGATAACTTGGCTGCACCAAATCCTCTCCATAACATCTAATTCAGTGCTGACTGGATGCACTCAGGAAGTGTCATTTCATACTGGCTGACTTTTTAAAAAGTCACTGGATAAATAAGAAACTTTTTAAACATGCGATGGCACTCAAAGTATGTTTAAAGGCTAATAACAATATGAAAAATGCTTGAATATTTGTCCTTTAAGTTATTCCAGAATTTTTAGTTACTACTTACTTATTAAGATTTGTGTTTTTGGAGCAAGTTTATATTGAGTCTAAGTCAAAAATGAATAGAACCATATTTCCTAATAAAGTTAATGTTGTAAATGTACTCTGACTGAAAAGTGCCTGAGCAGGAGCTAAAAAGCGTCCCTGAAGTGGCCCCAGTCCTATAGTTTCCTGCTCTGCGCAGCTTGCTCCTCAAATGGGGACTTAAACTAAAAGTACCAGGATCTGAAAAAATTCCTAGTGAGAAATTATCGCCATGTGGGAGACAAGCGGGTGAGAGTCTGAAGGTCAGATTACTGGACAGATCTGTGGAAGCGGTGGCCCGTATGAACAGTAAGGGAATGCATATTATTTTAAGGTATTTTTAAGCAATAGAAACACCTGTAATTGAATAAAAGAGAGATACGTTTTAAGAAGTTTAATACGTTGGAACCATCAAAACAAAGCAAAAATCTATGTAGACAGAAAAAGTTACACCTTGAAATCAAAACCATGAAAACAATTTTATCAGTTTAACAATGATCTCTGAACTTAACACGTGCGACAATAACTACAACATGTTTGAAGTTCGAGTACAAAAATCAAAATGATAGTCTTGATTTCATAAAGCGGTGTCCAGATGACTTTACTTTTCAAACATTTTCCACTCAGATAGATGACATTATGACGGTAAGTGATATCAAAGCCGGGTTTAAAAACAAAAACACAAATGTATTCAAATACTTTACATAAATGTTGACCGCTACAATAGTTCTTTTCATTTTATCTAAAAAATATTATATTCGTCACCATAAATACCATAAAGCTCAAACTGCTAGGTCTAGAAAATAGTATTTTCCCTATAACTATATAGTTATATAAAGGAGTTTCTACCGTGGACAATAAAATGTGTTGGTATTTTCCTGTTATAAGTACTTAAAATTGTTTGCATTTATTTACAGGGAGATACTAACTGCTGGAGAAAACTGCAGTTGCCAGGTGGCCCATCATTACCATGTGTTTGGGCAGTGCGCTGGAAGAAGTACTCAATTACTCATTACTCAAGTAAAAGTACAGATACGTGTGCAAAATTACTCAGAAGTAGAAAGCAAAAGTATCACATTAAAACATCTGCTTAGAAGTAAACGTTGAAAAACCTGTTGAAAATGTACTTTAAAGCGTAAAATGCCGTAATTTTGGTAAAAGAATTTAAAATGAATTTCGGTCAACATAGGTCTATTTGAATTATTTTTACATTTTGTAGAATTTTATATGTGTATATGTTTGTTTGCTTGTTGTTGAGATTGAACTCAAAACCTTCCAGGCAGAATGTCACCATCAATGTGTTAAAAATAACACCTCAAACAAAATTAAAAGTACTTTCTACTTTCTTAAATACAGTGAAGAAAAAAATGTAAGCGGAGTAAAAGTCAAAAAAGTATCCAATGTAAAAACGACTTAAGTAAAGTACAGATACCTAAACTGTATTTTCCCTTAGCAAGTCACGGTACTTTTCCGTACTTCTGGTTACTTTCCACCACTGGTTTTGGGATTGTCCTAGTGCAATTAACCAGAAATATTGCTTCCAACTGAGATTAACAAAACACTGCAGATTGTTTTTGGCAAAGGTCGTCCCATTCGATTTATTTGTATCTGGACCTCAAACTCCTGCCATGGATACAATAGATGGATACCTTTGAGTGTCATCTTGGCTGGAGGGAATCACAAAAACATGGATGACACCGACTGAGCCCAACAATCGAGGCCTGGACTGACAAAATAATAGACATAAAAAAATGTGTTAATGACATTTCAGACTTCATTTAAAGAGGGACAAATTGGACAGACTTTGGAACAAATTGGATGTTTTCTTTGAGCCACTGTGTGTGTGCCTTATTTTTGTTTCGATGTCTTTAATTGCTTTTTTATTTCTGCCCTACAAAATATAACTATGTAGCCCTTCCTTAAAATGTGAAATAATAATGAAAAGAGAGAGTTAATTTTTATATGTTACATAAAACATTCTGCACTGAATTCAACGCACATTTCAGACTGGTTACAAAATAATTTTGCGTTAAATAGACAATAAATTTGCGAATTAGTTAAGTAAAAAATGTGTACCCCATTGGCAAATAATTGGGTTTACAAAAAGAAAAAAAAAAGTCACAAGTCATCTAGGCCCATTAACAAAATACATTTTAACTTGTATTGAAATCAAAGAGTCATTCTAACTTATCTTGATTTTTTTTAAATTTTTCATTCCTGTGCTCGCTCATCTGATTTTTTGTGTTTTGTTTATAATGTTTTAAAATTATTCAAAAATGGAAAAATACTATATGTGTATTTTGCATTTCGATCTGGTTAATCCGTTAAGCAGTGAAAATGTACAACGCGATCTATTTTAATTTTGCCTCCAATCTTGAATTTCTAACCCGTTGTTTTTTTAAGGTAGAGGCAGCTGCAGGTGAATAGAGGAAAAGATTTAAAAGGTATCAATTTGAAACTTCTCTAAAGTTTACATCATTTGATGTTTTTCATGTAGAAATAACATATTTTGTAAAGGCTCAAAAATTGCCAAATACACATATTTGGGGACATAGAAATCTGACAAATGGAACAAAACCATGTTTAAATTTTCTTAGCTTCTTGGTTTTATTTTGTACAAAGATTAGTTACAAAATCATTAACAGAGGGGATTTTGGATTTCTTATTATTTTGTTTTTAAGTCAACTAGATTGGGCTGAAAATTGTCTTAAAAATTCAGAATTTTGCTTCATTTTTAAACTTAAAACTTCCAATAAATCAGTTTTAGAAAAATCCTTCTGTACGTTTCATGAAAATCTTGTTGAGTCCAATTGCATTGCTAAAGTTGGGTGTGTGTGGGATCTACTTTTTAAGTGGTGATCACTTATGTCCCGAGGGAGAAAATGCATTTTAAGCAAACGGCCTTTGGTTACAAAGTCCCAGAGAGCTCTAAGGATAAAAGTGGATTCAGTGGAATAATAAAAAGATTTTAAATGCAGATTGGCCAAGTTTGTTATTTCCCACGCATGAAGCCGATATGTTGAGAGAGCAAACTGACCCAAAAAAATGCGAACAAAAAAAGTTTTGCCTGCTCAGCTGCTCGCACACCTTTACCACGAGAACACCAGTCTTAGTCGTACTCTTGGCTTGAAAAAGGCCTCCTCAGCTTTTTATTGAGCGGCACAGCAGCCATTTATCTGACTCCCTATTTTGTGCCTGTGACAAGTGCGTGTCACATGTCGCTTGAGATGACTCATGTGTTTGTCCACGAGGAACCACCGAGAGTCTCACTGTTCTGCAAGCGGGAGCGATGTCGGCACTTTCGTCAGCTGTCCGCTTGAGTTTGGGTTACACCCTTGCACACAGCTTCGAAATGAATGCGCTCCGTCCTCGATTTGGAAGCAATCAGCTCAATGTAAACTAAGCGAAAAAATGTCCTCGTGCAGAAGACACCCAAACAGGAGAGGAGAGGCAGGAGCTCGTTGCTTGGGGCCATGTGTTAAATCGAGGAAGACTCCCAGAAGCCTCATATTCTGCTGGTAAAAGAAAACAGAAATGATTCACATAGCACTAAATGGAGCTGCCTGACTACCGACGGCCCACGTCCAAATACAACCACGATTCAAGCCTAGCAACTGGGGCAGATAGAGTGTGTTGTGTTCGCCAGTACGCCCTGGCCAAAATAGAAGCCGCTCCCGAGACTAAACAAGGACAAAGAGGCTGCGTTGTGACTGGAGTGAGGTGAGGAGGGGTTGCACACAGGTGCGGCAAGCAACAGCCCCAGACTTCAAAGGACAAATATTGACTATTTATATATTGAAAGTGGCTTTTTTGAGTTTTTAGCCGTGTTCTAACAGTGTTCCTGTCATCAAAAACATACCTGGAGCAGCATTTAGCATTTTAGCGATGAATACTCATTTGAAAATCCTCTCCAACACTGTGTTCTGGAACTTCGATGTGTAGCGTAGATGATGCTTGGCGTCCGCTTATCTGAGAGGCCAAATCTTTTGCTGTTTTAAGAGTGGGGGAACTAGAGTAACTTACCGTAAGTTTTTTTACCTTATTGGAAACATTAAACAAAGGAAGAGGTGGAAAGGAGAAAAAAAAAAAAGAAAAACAAACAAACTTATGGTGTCTTTTACTGGCGGTGTATTTTCATACAAGAGACCCCTGCAGGGGAGACTCTGTTTGCGGAGATAACTTAGTTTCTGTTTTTAAAGTCCTTGAAATGATAATGTGTTTCTCAACCAGATGTACAGGGACCGAGAGCGTGAAGGTATTACTCAGGAGCACTTTATGGAATGTTTTTAGGTTTTTACAAGTCAAGATGAAATGTGCTTTTTATCTGAATAAAAAGTGTCATTAGTTGCTTAAATTAAGCATATGGAGTATCTTTGGACACATAAATATAATAATACAATACATATAATAGTAATAATTGATTACATTCGACTAGTAAACTCATTTATTTGCACAAAACTCAAGTTAAAGTACTCTGAGTGTGAAACAAACCTTAGGAATTACTCAAGACCAAAAGGTTGAGAACTACTGCCTTTAAATCATGGCAAGACTTTTGCTCTGAATTTATTTCTTCTGTCAAATCACAATAACTACAACTTTGTCTGATCCACTACACCAAGAATTGTGGGCATATATTTACATGTGTAATTGCCTCTACAGCCAGTGGAGATGGAGCACATCTAAACTTGCATCTCCCAGCGCACTTGGTGATAGAAGTTATATTTTTCTTTATAATACGCATTTTATTCTTTGAGACTTAAACTGCAGAACCACTCAAAGAGCAGGTTTTAAAGGCCAACAACAATACAAATAATGTATAATATTTGTCCTTTAAAGTACATGGGACAGGTTTTCATGTTTTTATAATGGGCTCTGTGCTATCAACCACTTAGCAACGCAGTCCAGTAAGATTTGAAGGACTCGGCCCGGAAGTCTCATGTATTTTCTCAATAGCCGTTAACCAAACACTAGTCTACGAAGAATCAAGAGAGCGTCAGCTGGTACCAACCCACTGACCACATTTATGAGAGGTCAAAGCCTCATTAAAGGTCACTGTTAAGTGTATTTTATGTTAGATAATAATTAGCGTGTAAAATTGTCATCTGAGCTAAAGGATAACATTAAACAACATTTAGTGACCACTGAACATCCATCCTCTTTTACATGTGACTTATGAGGAGAGAAGTGAAATTACATAAATATCATGAAAAAAAAGTTTATACTTAAATATGGGCATTGGGTTCACCATTCAGCTGTTTGTGAAGGAGCGTTCCATTATTCACCTTATTCCGGAAGTTGCCGTACGCGCCGCTGTCTTGTTTCCGTTGTATTAGTTTACGTGGAGCACACGGACTAAAAAGCCGTTTTCAGGCCGCCCAGGAAATCGGTGCGTTGTTGACTTGTTGTTGCTCGTGTTCATTAAACATTTTACACAAATCAACCTACTTTATGTAACATTTTAGCGGCAAGACTTTTCCCTCGTTCGTCATTAACTTTAACAGAGTTCTCGACAAACGGAAGTGCGTTTACAACAAAGTGTGTATCTGTGGCAAAAAGCGGCCAAAGTGGGCGGGGCGGAATAAGGTGAATAGTGAGTTCAGGTAGTATCGGCTAGCAAAGTCCTCGTGTCTGAGCAACGACAGAATATCTATGGGCTACGCTAACTATTAATCACAGCTAATGCTAACTTTATTTAAAAAATAAAGAAGCAACCAGTTCAAATTTTAAGTAATGACTACCTGATTGTTTTATGTATAGATTACTTATTTTAATTTGTTTTACTTTTTTAACATTAGCACTGATCCATAAACACCTCCATTTATCAACACAGAAGTGGCGCCAGGGAAGTGTAAAGGCTTTAACATTTGGTGGGAGAATAGTTTCGTCAAATAAGATCACATTTTTACATAGAGACAAGTTTTCTGAATGTGGAAAATTCCAGTAAGTAGATTCTGTTTTTATTTGCATATACTAAAATGAAATGACTGTGGAGAGAGGAGAGGAGAGTTTTATCTACAGATTACTGACAAACTGAGGGACATAGCGGGGCTGTGTTTTCCTGAGTTTAGTGAGAGACAAACGTTTACCTTGCAGAGAAGAAAGAGACGAGCCTGTGCTTCCTCTGCCTCTGCTGCGACAGGCTCTCCTCAGAAGCTGACAGCAGTGCCTCTGTCAGTCACAGAGCAGAGACCTGTCTGCACATACCACAGGAGTCCAACATGTTTTCAGTCATGGTACCGAGTTCAAAGTTTTAATCACGGCTTAGGAGCGTTGCTGTATACACGCCTGGATAATAATAAAGGCATTTTTTTGGTCGACGAAAGACACCTAACGACCAATTTGTTGACTAAAAAGCTTTCAAAACTCTTAAGTATTTCCAAGTATCTGACCCAAAATGCTCTCTAAAGACAACAACTGCACGAGAGTTGATGCAAAAACAACCATTTATGCAGAAAAGTACTATGCGCCGTGTATTTACATGTTAGATAGATTAAACTTACAAAATTCAACCTTTTATTGGGAAAAAATAGACTAAAACAAAGGCATGTTTAGTTTAGTTTTATTGCTCTAAAAATGTATTAAAACACTGTCCTGACAGTGAGCTGACTTGCATCTCCACAAGCCTGATTCGTACTTGGCCTGTGGTTCTTCTGCTTCTTCCAAAAAAAGATATCTATTCTAGTTTAAACTCATGATTGGTTCTAATCTAATATCTAAGCACATCTTCTCATTTTTCCTTTTGCACTATGAATCCTTCTTATCTAAATAAAAGAAACAGTCAACCAATACACATTTTGGTGGACTAAGACAGCATCAACTGATAAATCGACTACGCGACTAAAGCATTACAGCCTTAGGGTCAAAGCATCTTGGCAGGTGTTGGCTTTAAGACCCGATTGACCAATTCGCCCACTGAAGGCGGACATAATAATAGTCCATTAGCACGGTGCCACAAGGATTTTGATTTAAAACCAGAGAGGAAACCTACACAACCCTGGAGCTTCTTGCTATGAAGTAAAGATCACTAACCACATGTTGTGACTGTGCGCTTGGAACGTTGCAGAAAACCGCCTTCATGGTTGGATGACTATTTCACCCTAACCTTTCAACCTAGTTCTTTAAAGCAATGAACTGTTCTGCTTTTCTTCACGAGACAAATGTTACTCCACCTGACTTGGTCGTGAGGAGCTGAAGGAAAGAAGACTGAGAATTAGCAGGCTTTTGATTCTGCTGCTGCAATCAATGGGGCGGAGGACTTTTGCAACAGCTGGGATGGTGGACGGAGGACGGAGAGATTATTGAGATACCAGCAACGGACTGGCAGAAGGAACAAGAAAGGAAACGCAGTCTTGCTCGTTGAATTTGTGATCCCGCGTCAATTTTCTGCCAATTCCAGCTGCATGACAAATCTCTCATACATCATCTTCCCCTCCGCACCAGTCGCTGTGGCAGGAGTAACAGGAGAGCTCTGTCGTCACCTGTCTGACCTCATGGCTCTACCTGGCCTGGTTTGGTCTACACCTGGACTTACACCTCCAACATAAAGAGAAACACACTCACACTATCCGCACTCTGTCATCTCCAGTTACATCAATAATGCTTTGAACTCCACTCAATGTGAAATCCCTAACCCATTCACAAGACAAGTATTGACCCAGATCCACTTGATGTCACAGCTGTTCTCCAGTAATAAAAAGAAATCCAGCTTTTGGCATGGAACAGTTTTACTTTGGAGGCAAATGAAAGTGCTGTAAACATGCCTATTGTCTGGTCATAATAAATGTGTGTGATGGATTAATTTAAAAAATGAAGATGATAAATGATGATTCAAAACATTGTTGTTAAAAAGGAAGAAGATCTTTTAAGTTGTCATGCGTAATTACACAAGATTTATACAAGGCTTTGGTTGGCCTGCATAAAAGCCCTGTAGTCAATTTTGAACCATGATTGAACAACATGTTTAAGGGTGTGCACACTCACCACATCAAAATTGGGACTAAACCAGGACTAAACACGAAACTAAACCTGGACTAGATCAGGACTAAACAAAGGACCAGAAGAGGACCAAATAAAGTCCACATTAGGATTAAAACTAAAACTAATTCAGGACTAAATAACAAGTTTTTGGTTCCTTAGTCTTTTGCTTTGATGTTGAACCATGACAGACAAACTACTGTCTGGTATAGTCACTCACAGTAGGTTCCACACTGTTCTGACTGATGGACTATAGGAAATATAAGTCAGGCACAGGCCACTTTAAAAGCACAGAATTCAACCTTTTAATGGGAAACATATTCTGCAACAGTGACTTTTTTTTACCTTTTATGTTGCAACAATGTTCTGTCATCAAAAACATACTTGGAGTAGCATTCAGCTGCATTCACGCTGTTTTGAGGAAAGTTCATTAGAAAATCCTGCCCCTCCGAGCGTCAAAAGCACTTCCTGCTGAACTTCCTGGTTCTGGGACATATTTTCAGACTTCATACGTCACATATCAGAGAATCTTGCGCTGTTTTCAGTCCTTAAATCATCGCCAGACTCGACGACTGAACCTGAGACTGAGGGAGACTGAGCGTTTCTGCCGTCTAAACATGTTCACTGCTCCAGCTCACCCGTACCGTAACGTTCGCTGACGGCTAACTTCACTAGATTGTGTGAGCGCTCTGCACCATCTACTGGCTGGATGTACTGAGTAAGTGTCTTTTCACAGAGGTTGATAAATCCTCTTATTTAATGAATAATAACTTTTAAAAAATGTGTCAAAACATGAGATGGCAAATTTCAGGTACTCAAGAACATGTTTAAAGACTATTAACAATATGAAAAATGCATACTAGTTTTCCTTTTAAAAACTGTCCTCAGAGTAAGTTGACTTGCAGCTCCACAAACCTGACTCATACTTGGCTTGTGGTCTTTCTGCTTCTTTGTTGGCCATAATATGCTTCAGAATTACAGAAAATGTATCTATCTCCATGGAGAATGGTCCGAAGTATGGTTTTGACTTTCTCTTTCCACTGAATCATGCAGCGTACTTTCCACTTTCAGAAAGTTAGATACATACATGGATGGGTTTTGAGGCGAGTGAATTGTCGGGCCAAGGACACAGTGACTGCATGCACTGGCTGGAGCTGTGTTCGAACCACTAAGGAACACTGCCACACAAGCCACTGTTGATTTAACATTTGAGTAATATTATGAGAGTGATTAAATAGTAATATAACCTTTCACCCATTTACAACCCCATCCTCAGACCTAAAACAAAACAAAGTAAACAATAATCAAAGAAGGCTAATAGGAGTGACTCATTTGGAGCGTGAACGATCATGCTGATACAGTATAACTCAGGTGACAGTCCACAATTGAATACACTTAACAGACACTCCTTACAGTAAGGAACTTGTGTTAGTTTCATTTTAGATTGCTCCACCCTTCAAACAGTTATTAGGCAGTGACTCACCAGAAGCTTCTTGGACCTTTTGCTCAGTTGACAGAATAAAATGTTGTTTTGCAGCTAAAGGGGCATTAGTGCTGTCATGGCATTATCTTCTGCTTGAAGTTGTTATAAGCCATAATTGGGGCGGGATTAGTTTTACCTGGGATGTGTAAAATTTTAATTACCCCAGGATGTCTGTGTTTTATTGTCTGCATTCGGATGGGATAAGCATTGACAATAATTGTCTTGTTTTTGAGGACTTTATTTAGAAATGGCAAACTGGTAAACACAGAAATGTGAAATATAACATTTTAACAAATTCAATTCATTAGCATTTTTTTTTGTTTTAGGTTTATTTTTAGCGTTAAGTGCCTGTACTGTAGTGTGAAACCTTTTCTTTACTTTGTTATGATCGGATCAAACGCGAAATGGGCCATATAGACCTTTTAATGCAATCTACATTCAGTTTGTACAAAAATCAGTCCAAGGACATGAGCCATCGGACGGGACTAGAATCACCTGAAGACCTTCACTGTCTTACAGTAGGTAAAATTCGGAGGAATGTTTAAAGACATTTTCACAGACATGGACGATTCGCACGGGACTAGAAACACAGACTATGTTCATAATTGTTTCCAATTTACTCAAGGTCTCTCATTAAAACGAATCCCATCCAAATAGGGCTATAGAGGAAAACGTGAGAAGGCTTGATATCATTAACAATATTTGTCTCTTATCTATTGTCATTGTTCGGTCCTCATGACTCTTTTTTATTCCTTTGATGCAATTTTAAACAACAAACTATTCACTAGGGCTGAAACAAGTTATCGTCAACTAATTTAGTGTCGAATATTCGATTATCTGGATTATCACGCAGACTTCAGCGCAAGCCATGTGCTCAGAAAAGAGGTTTTTATCACTCAGAATCAGAAATTACATCAAAAATAGATCAAAATAACAAAGAAAACGTGATCATGTGTAGTGTTATTGATGAAATGTCAGGTTTTCAGAGAGCAACAAGTAACTGAGCCTTTGAAAAACAGCCTAAAACTGACCTAAGACCCATAAAAATAAGACAAAAAATAGACAATTAGTTCAAGGTCTATCTTTCTGTCATCATTGCATCTATTAACATGAAACAGAACTGAAAATGGCTAAAATATTTGCTTTTGAAACATGAAAGTACCACTCAGGAGAAAAGGCCAAAAACCTGCAACTTTTCCAAAAAAAGAATCCCCAAGTCAAAAACCTATTTTGTCACTTAATATACAACATCAGGATGTCCCAAAGCGGCGTCATCTTACTTTCATCCGTGTCAAATTAAGTAAAACTGTAATATTCATGGGCCCTTAATGTTCTAAACAACTAATCAATTAATGGAAAGAATAATCGCTAGACGAATCAATAACCAAAATAATCGTTGAGTTGCAGTCCTATAATTCACCTAACCGTTTGGCACTGTCCCAATTTAGTAACAGGAGCTACACTTTTGTACAAGTAAAAGGTCAAAGTTGTGTATTAATATCACACAAATTAGAAAAAACTGGCTGCAGATTGAGAAAACATGAACACAAGTTGTACAACCTCCAAACAGACTTCTATAACTTTAATCCTTCTTCGCGTTCTTTCCTTTGTCACAGTTTATCCTGGCCACTTTGAGGTCAAGAGGTCACTGCCCCCGTTACTCCTAAAAACACACTCACTATTGGGAACAGTCGCCAAAGATTACCGACCTTTCCCCTTCCTTAATACACCTCCTTTACCCTTTAACTAGATTTCCGTAAAACAAAACAAAACTGCGCAATCAGCGTCCAATGTTTTCCACTTGGCTTTGAAGCTGGCTGGAAACAATATCATTTTTTGTGCATTCCTAATACCATCACTTCTAGCTTGTGACTTTACATAAAAGGCGTTTGTGTACACAGGAGCGCCGTTTTTTTCTTTTTTTCTTTTACGGCGGAATAAAAAGTGCTTTGGCCTTCATGTTTTTTTTACAGCTGAGGAGGCTGATCCCAAGCGCCAGTGTTTCAGCTTCTTGAGCCCTGCACAATCCACGGGCTCTTACCCCCCTCCCCTCGGCGCGCTCACAATAGGCCCCCATTCAGCCGATCTTCCTTTAAGCGCCAATAAAATCTTTAACATTTCCTTAGCAGGCTGTTAAAAATGGGCTGACTACTGTGTACTCCCCGCAGCGCACAATCGACTCCACGTTGACTTTTATATTGTTGTTTCCCACATTTGGTTAAAGCAGCACTTCTGCCTGTGTTCAGAGTCGGGTTATGAAATACGAGGAAGTCTACAGTAGTAGTACAAGTATTTCTTCCTCGTCAACAATTGTTCAAAAATATTGGACTGAGATTAATGAGGCACTTCAACGCTGACATTCCGCTTGATTTTAAACCTATGGGACATAACTAGGACATAAAATACCAAAATTGGAAATGATGGATGGATACCTGCGGAATGTACTTTTGGCTGCAGCAAAAAAGAACAAAAACAAGGAGATAGATGACAGGGACGAAACCAACTGTCAAGGCTGGACTGAATTCATTTGGGATATTTATAGAATATAGGTTTGTAGTCCAACGCCAAGCTCCATTCAGGGTTAGGCTTAGGGTTAGCTACCTTATACCTTCCAATGTTTATTTTCTAGGACAATAAACTATCACATTAATCACATAAGGCTCATGTTCAGACATTTCTGCACCAAACATTCACAGTTCCAAGCTGTTTTTAATCAGTTTACCATATAGTCTTTGTGGGCCAACCAAAAACAGCCCTTGTGGTCCAGTCCTCGGACACAAATGATTTTTAGCCAAGGAGCATGTACACAGCGCCAGCTGACTCTCTGATTGGCTGACAGGTGCGATGGTGAACTGTGCAGTACTTCCGTGTATTCCGTGTAATACAATTCCGTGTAGATTTGACAGAGAACTATAAACCAGACTTTCTTTTTCTTAAATGTGCAGAAATTTACCTGACACATGGGGACATAATCATGCCAGAATATACCTTTTTATTTTTTTCCCCACGTGGTACACAAGCCCGCATCACATCTGGGCCGCACAGCCGAACCTACTTAGCCACTAAAGGCTAAACTAGCGTCATGTGCTAATGAGCATGGCCCATTAACTTGGATTGAGCTCCGGGGTTGGAGCACACAGACTGGGGCAGCACAGAAGAAATTATTGGTGCCAAACATTGCTTTAATTTCATTCATTCAGGGGAACCCTGGCGATATTTCTGGTAATTGATAACCCATCCCCATATGTCCCCTTTATGAAATTCTAAAGAATAACAATACATAACAATATTTTGTATCGCACAATGAATTTATATTTTGAATCAGACAAACTTAAACTGTACAGATGACTGTCATCTTGAAAAATATCTACCACAGATTCTGCAAAACAGTTGGATCCAGACAGGCAGTCCATGGATCGCAAGTGAACCATTCTTTGTTTAATATGCCCTGCAAAATTGTAAATGAATAATTGCTTATCAAAGTTATTCAGGTACTTGATCTTGAGCTCTAGTTTCCCAGAATTCCACAGCTTTAGTCCTATAAGCTCTTTCTGTCTGGTGCCTTGATTCTCCACCACCATGTGACCGGCCTACAGAAGAAAGACCTCATGACAGTAAAGTTTGCCAGCTCTGCCATGCAGGAACAACCACACTGCAGGAGTTCCCTGGGTCGGCTTTGTCTCCAAATTTCACTTACCTCCGAAAAAAATAACAACTTTACAAGTCATTTACTACTGCTGCAATTTTCCCAGGAACCAAGAACCAGTGCGAAGACTTCTGGACTGCTGACAAAGAGGACCAGTCGGAAATTCCTGCCAAAGCTACTTATTGTTAAAGACGTTTATTTTCCCCACGTTTTTGGTGGCATTTAGTACTTTGTCATGCACGGGTGAAATTCAAGAATTAGTTCTGGTAGATATTAAGAAGTAAGTACAAATTGGCAAAGAAGTCTAGGATTGTTCACTTCACAAATTAGGGCCAATAGTCAGAGGCGCAGCACCAAATTCTGGGCCCCAGGTAAACCTTGGTGAGCAACTAATTAATACAAATAATATGATTTATTTATTCCATCAAATTTTTCATTTTTGTAATGGTTTCTACATACACTTAACAATAGCTCCCTAATGTAAAGACATCCTGCATAGCTTACTTTACGATCCAGTACTGTTTGTTGCTGAAAACACTACCAGACCAATTCCACAAAGCAAAATGTACATTACTATAACAAAATACACAAACTGCAAATTATAATCATTAGTTTTATTTGTGAACAACTTGGCTAATATGTGAGCGATGATTTTAATCTTTTTAATCAGGGTGTGCTCCTAGATGTCCTGCATGATTGTTTATAGTTTCACAAGATTTTTACTCAACCACAATGCATTTTATTACAATAAAAACAGATTAAAACGTAGAATAATGCTATTGTGAAAATATTTATGTATCCCTCGTGCTCTCTTTGTTTGAGCGATGCACATTTGGTCAAAGAGCAATATACTTTTTCAAATCAGGAATTGTCTGTTAGGTGATGTTTTGGACCATCCATGAAAGTTTCATAGCGATGAAAAAAACAGCAATCTAGATGGGGTCAAATGGGGACTTCCCTTGCCTGCCCTTGGCCCCGGGGAAACCAGTGCCCTTTGCCCCCCCAGTCTGACGCCCCTGCTAATAGTTTACCTGCGCTACGGTGTGTGCGCATTTGAATCCTTTTAAAGGGCAACTAACTGAGTTCGGGAACCAAGTTTCTTAAGTTGCATTAGCTGTTTATTTAGAACCACAACTTAGACAGAGAACATTAGGCTATTAGTAGCTGGTCTATGTGTTCAAGTTACAGTGGCTCAGTGGTTAGAGTATCCAGCAACAACAACCAACAACCAGTGGGTTAGAGGATTGATTGCTGCTTGACAAAAGACATTTCACCCTCCTTGCCAATGTATAGATGAGGTGTGTATGGTTTGTGGTGGCCGGAGGGCCCAATGGCACCGACAGGAATCCTCACTGACCTGCCCCAGGACTGCTGTAGCTACGGAAGAAGCTTGCCACCTCTAAGTATGGCATGAATTAATGACTAAAATCTAGTTCCTTCGACAAGTACAAGCCAATATTATGATTAACTTGTTCCCAGCTCTCACAAACCTTCAGCCACATCACAAGTACTCACATTAGGGCTGTAGTCGGCTAAAAAAAAATCCCTGGTCAACTAAAGACCGATTAGTCGACTAAAAGGGGGTGTGGCAAAAGCTCTCAAAACTATGAAGTATTTTTATGTGTCTGACCCAATATGTGCTCAAAAGACCACAACTGCACAAGATTTCATGCAAAAACAACCATTAATGCAGAAAAGTAAGAGTATTTATATGTTAGATAGGTTACATCAAAAATAAAGTCGACCAATGCAAATTTTGGTCTACTAAGACAACATCGACTGATTAATCGACTAAACGACTAAAGGATTACAGCCCTAACTCACATGCATGGATTATTTGGGCACGGGACTCGTAAATGTTCAGCATTTCTGTGGGGCGGGATGAGCGTTACATGTTGCAAAGCTCTAACCCCAACTAAATTAACTCTTCTTTAGTCTGACTTACTTAAGAAAATGCGAAAACATTTGTATGCTAAGCTGTAAGAAAGAGCAACATACAAAGACGCACATGTCTCTCTCTCTCTCTCTCTCTCTCTCTCTCTCTCTCTCTCTCTTTTGCGTTTCCAAGCGAGAAAATGTTTTACAATTTGATGTGGACAGTGCACACTGCTTTTACAATACACTTCATGGGAATGCAATTCAGACAGTGTATAATAAACTGAACGAGTCTGATGAAGTAGACCCTGAATGTAAGCTCCAAACATACCGTAACATGTCCCCTTTAATAACTTTAAATAGAACAGGAGACTATGCAGCTGACTCTAAAGTGCACCTTTATTAGTATGCAGCGGTCAGACCACAGCACACCAGACCCCGGGCTCACATACAGTACATGGGACATTTTGTACCTGCTTATTTCCTGTAATGAGGGAATATGTTTTTGCAGAATGACACATTAAGCCCACACTAGCGCTGGGAGCCTTTTTGCACCATTTTTATGTTGCTCTTTCCATCCATTCACCTGTGTGTTTTGGATGCATTCGCCAACAGGCTTTTCCAGAAGGATCATGTCACCCAAGCAGCCCACTATCACGAGACCAATCAAATTCATGTACAGCGCATTTGAGCATTACACCAGCAATTTAGGCATATTTTATGACTTTCCAGCAACTGTGGCTCCAGGTACCAAAGCTAGTGAGTGGTGTTTTGGCATGTGTGGAGGTGACGAATTTACTGATTTGGCAAACAGGATTTCCCGGATTTTTTTCCCCCCTCCATCTGGCAGAGACTGTGTAGCAGCAGATCCCAAGTTTGGCTAAACCTCTTGCTTTGTGTCAGCAGGCTTTGGGAAGAATGCAACGGGCAGTATTTTCTTAATAGGTTTGTTTACTAGAAAGTAGATGTCAAATGATGGGCCAAGGTGGCTTTGATTGTAACTCCTTGCACAGTTTGGACGTCGAGGCTCCGACTACAGCGTGTGTCCAACTCGTACTCGAATGACACGCTCACCTGATCAAATTATTTTCGTCTTTTTATATTTGCTGACAAGACTGGACACATTTTCGGTGTCGCTGGCCAAGGCAAAGAAGATGAAAAAGAGTACAGAAAAAGTATTGTAAAAATGATATGGTTGCAAGTATAATAAAATGTTTACATGAGATCACAAAGGAAGCCCAGTCATTACTACGCCAAATTAATAGTGGAACAAAGAAGTAACAATAAAAGACACATTCAGCAATATTTGTGTTGTTTATTTGTCTTTTAACACACTCTTGAGCACCTCTGCTTTGACATGGCATTAGAGCATTTAAAAAATGTACACAATGAAAATCACACATGCAGATTGTTTTCGAAATTGGCATCTCATTGGCGTTCAGAACTATGTATTTGGGCCTTAAAATTCCTGCCACGGACACAATAATGGATACTTTGGAGTATACTTCTGGTTGCAGGGAAAAAGGCCATCTCGACACAAACCGACCCAGCTATCAAAGCCTTCACAGTAACAGACACTAAAAATTTAACTAATTAATTCTGACATAATTTGAAAACTGACAAACTTTGGACGCCATGTTTATTTTGTTCTCTCTCTGTTGTGATCAGTGGTTTTTGTTTTGTTTTTTAATGTTTTTAATACATTTATAAACTAGGGGAATTTAAAAACACACACACACACACACACACACACACACACACACACACACACACACACACACACACACACACACACACACACACACACACACACACACACAGGCATTTACAATTCCAGATTTGAGTTAGGCTTCCATCTACTGGTAGCAGAAGAAACTACCCTGAGGAAATAAATAAAAGATGGCCTGCTCCCGAAAAGCTAATGTAAGCTGTTGTAATGAACACTAAGTGCTCAGAATGAGTCTGGTGATGACTAATGGACTTTAAAAAGCCACAGGACACTAATAAATGCACATTTCTTTTTGCCAGACAGGATAGTTTGTTTACCTGCTTTACATGTTTCATGAATGGCCAACATGGATGATCCAGCTGATAACTAGCAGAATATTTCTAATGCGCTTGTCTGGCCAGTCAAGACTACACTTTTTTCCAATAAAAAGACATGTCTAGTCAAGGCCCCAGTTTTAACTACCAGTTCAGATGGATGGGATTGAAAGACTGAAAGTTTGTGTCAATACAAACACGTGTGCTTAGGCGGAAAAAAGAAGCACTAAACACTGTGTAAAGTTTTGACTGTGCTTTTTTCATGCGTCACAAAAATATGCTATCAAATATATTACTTTGTTCTAAACATGATCCTTTACCATTTAAAACTTGAAAAAAAAAGTCACATATAAATATACCATGATTTCTATATTGATTTGTTTGGATTTTCCTTCAAGGAGTACCTCAATGGCATTACTTTCCCCCACAACTGTTCAATAACTATCGTACTGTGAAGTTCATTTAACATAACTATACTGTACCATGAGATTTGCACATTGTTATATCTCTTTTAAAATGTTATATCTTTAAAATGTTGCTCCACACAATTTACCATTCCACAAACAAACGCAGAATTGGTTTATTGAGATCCATTTGTATTCATGTATCCTCATATAACACATAAAAAAAACACCTCAGAAACAGTTTTATGTGAAATCTGTTACTTTATGAGTCAGCACATGCTCAAAAAGTCCTATTTAATTTGATTCTGGCTGATGAGAGCCGAGATTACCACATTAATAAGGCTCAAATGTTCCTGTGTTACGACCTGAGCCTCTGCCAGGGCTCATCATCATAAATAAACTAGGATAACTTTTACAGATTCAATTACACATTTATCCTTGACTTTAAGTGTTACAAGTTGTGCAAGTTCTGACAATAAAGCACTCAAATTTTGGGATGTAACAGATACGGCACAGGATCCAACACGAAACAGTAAAAGTAATTGAAATCAGACTGTATGTCATTTATGAGATTTTTATTAATTTGCTTGTTGCTGTTTTGTGTGGGGTTTATATTGAATATGTTTGATGCTTTTTTTGTTTTGTATATTGATTTTCTGAAAATAATTAGCCTAAAAATTACAGATTTAATTACTCTCAGCTTGTCCTTTATGTGATTTTGAAATAATTTATTGTGGAGTAAGAGAACTGCCTTGAAAAACAATCCACACCAACATACACAGTTTAATTATTATTTTGTTGCATTTCTGTCCTTTCTGTTGTTTTTTTGTGTGTTTTTCATGGTTTTATTTTTTTAGTTGTTTTAGTTGTTTAGTTGTTGTTTTGGGGGAGTGAGGGGGGGAAAAAGAAAAATATCTTGAAACCAGCTAAATAACTGAAATAACTTAAATGTTGGACAATTTATACCATACATTTTTACTATTTTTATCTGTATTATTCTCTCTCTGTCATGTTTTAATGTTTCATGTTTTGTTTTAAAAAAAAAATCAAACAGAGGGAAAAAAGACAAACCCCAAAACAGCTAAATCAAAAACAATAACATAAAAAATTCAAAGTATACTTAGTGCCATTGATTAAAAGTACTCAACTCTAAACCCTAACTGTACATATTGCGTTTTCCAGGCCGTGTACGGAACGGAAAATGGGTGTGAAAGGTGCACCGTGTGAGGCATTTATGCGGCGAGCGCAGCCTACCATTAGCCTAGCCTTCCTCCTTGCACATGTCCAAGCCTGACAGCCAGTTGGAGCCGTAAAAGGTCCAGAAGGTTCCCAGAGGCCGCGGTTCTCACCAGGCGGACTGCTGTTAACTCTAATCATGTGTGATGGCAACCTGTCAAGGTCAAGGCCACGGCGCGGTGGAGGTGCAGGGGAGGGCGGGGAGAGCGGCTGCAGCAGGGATGGGAAAGGCCAGTCCAACGCAGGATACGGAGAGAGTATTACAGCGGTAGACCGTCTTTGTTACTGGTCAGATCTGTGGAGTGGAGCCCCCGCAGACAGTCAAGACACACACACCAAAAAAAGCAAACAGCATGACCAGAGAAAGCACAGGAGACAAAATCAAAATAAAAGACATCCAGAAAAAATGACGGCACATATAGTTCAAAGTAAACATCCCATTTGGGCCAAAGTCTTTCAGATGTGTCCATTTTAAGTCTGAATGTGATTTTTTTTTCCATTTTCCATATGTCAAGTATGATGTCCTTTTTTGTTAAGCCATTTCTTTGTGATGGTCTTCTTCCCCGCCGCCAAAAGTATGCTCCAAAGGTATGTGTGAAAAGTTTGAGCCCCAGAGACATGGTTCTGAACTCAAGTGGGATGGCGATGTACACTACAGGCAGCACCGTGGCAGAATGGCTAGCACGCTTGTCTCAAAGCAAGAAGGTCACAGGTTCAGACCAGGCCTAACTGTGTGAAGTTTGGAGTGCATGTTTCTCCCCGTCTGGAAGGGTTTCCCCAATCAACCCAAAACAGTTTTTTTTAACAAAGTTTTTGATCACTTTAAACTCCATGCATGTAAATATACACAGAAACCAAAATACCATTACTGCTCCTTGTTTTCAATCCTTTCCAATTCAAACTGAACACCATACATTGTTACAGTTAAAGGTCCCGTCGCCAATGAACCATGAACCATGAGTGAAGTCCTGTCTCTCACTGTGATGTTGAACCATGACAGACAAACGACAAACAAAAACAAAATGCCTTACAAAAATGTATAGACAATATAACTTATGGCATTTTCCTTATTTTTGAACTGAAAGTAGAATAATGACTCTTAAATTTTACTTCTTAAAAAAATTACAAAGGTAATGTAATGAAAAACCATCACCCTCACCAGCATTTTTTTTCGAACAATGAGAAGATTCACACACAGAACAACCACACTTAACTTTTGATATACAACAATAATGCTCAAAAGCTTAAAGAAAGTAGCAATTCCAAAGCTAGTCAAGCAAATAAACAGAGTAGGGCTTAGTCGCTAGGCCAACTGTCTGACCAAAACAACCTTCAAAGAGAAAACAGCAGAAAACAGTAACATTTCAATACCGTAAGCTTCCTTTTTTTTACAGTTAATATCGCAATAATACCGTACTGTTAAATCCTACAAAGACAATAATTAGTCTAGTCATTTATTTTAACTACTTGACCTCCACAGTGGGGGATCGGCTCTGGTCGCTGGTTACGTAACAGCTTTAGCTCAGTACACACAAGTTGATGCAATTGATTATGTCCTTTTATCTGCGACTTTAAGAGCCTTGAAAAGCCACATAAATCCGCTGAACAGGCGCTAAAATTACCCCACGCAAGTGTCGGTACAAATTCCTCACGTTTGTGCAAGAGACGCTTTGACGGCTTGAGAACAAAATGTCTTTGAATAATGAGCACGTGGATTACTATTATCACACGGGTAGTAACATTTATTATGGTACAACGTGTCGCCGGAAGAAAGTGTTCTCAGCGGAAAATATGAAACTTTCCTGATATTACGCAGAAAATTCAGTTCAAATGATAACCTATGACGGTAATGTCTGTGCTGACGTTCAACTGTTCCTATTTGATGAATAATGATTTTTCTCATTATATGAGTGGAGATGAAAAGAAAATTAAATGGCTCTTTTTTGTGTGAAATGGGGCAAAAGCCCATCTTAAAATATATGCACACAAGCATAAGTAAAGCTGGGGATACAAATGTATCACAAATTACAAGGTACATTTTCAGCCGAATAGAGTTATAACATATCATAATAGTTAATAAATTGCATCATATCAACAGCTCAATATTCTCTATGTTGTCTCAAACAACAAAGTCATATAAATCTTAACTAGGGCAGCAACTAACGATTATTCTAGCAATTATTCTTCCGATTAATCGATTAGCAGTTTTGGCAAAAGTCAGCGCAATAACTAAACTCAATCTGTTTTCATTCGTAAAACATTCAACATTCAATTAGACCAGTGTTTCCCACCCAGGGGTACGCGAACCCCAAGGGGTATGTGAGGAATTACCAGGGGGTACTTGGAATGGTTTCAGGTTTTAAAAGAAGAGGCACTTTTATCTGAATAAAAAAGTGTCATTAGTTCTACATTTTTTAGAGTATCTTATCTTATCTTATCAATATAATTAAAACAAAAATAAAACAGTAATATATTTGAATAATAAACCCATTTATTTGCCCCAAACTCAAGTTACTCTGAGTGGGAAACAAACCTTAGGGGACACTAGACAAAAATCAAGGACTTTTCAAGCACCTTCAAGGTAGACTTGCAAGTTTTTTCCAGCACTTTAATACTTGCGAACTGTAGTTTCCTGAAATTAACACAAATAATGTAATATATTTCTCTCTCAATATCCACTTTGAGATCACAATGCTTAGTGAAGTGTGCTTTGTTGGGGATGTGGAAATGTTGAGAAAATCAGAAGCCATTTCCCGCATTTTAGGGCAATTTTGAAAGTTGAATGAACTGGTTCTCAATTCATTCACTCGATTGTCTCCAGCTCCAACTTTCCAGCGCCATTCATCTATTTTTTGTTCTGTTTGGAGTACTTAAAAACATTAAAACGAAGACTATTCAAACTGTAAATTTCAAGCGTTTTCAAGCACCGAAATTCAAGGATTCCAAGCGCCTGTACAAACCCTTAAAAAAGGTTGGAAACCACAACAACGGACACGTAACTTGACACTAAACTTCATTTATACTTCACTTTATAAATACTCTTTCTCTCCCCTTGCTTATTTGACTTTCTCATGATTAATATTCATTTTCAGTACGAGGATAACAGAAATCTGGTCACATCCACTCACGGTACAGAGTTACAGCTGTGTACTCACCGAGGAGACACGACCCCGGCGGAGCAGCAGCAGCGGCGGCCTGTCAGGGCAGGACACAGGTGTTACCGATAACATTTACAAGGGCCAGAGCAGTACAGAACAGCACAGAAGAGCCCCGAAGTCCTCCACGTGAACCACAGGCCACTCTATCTGCCGCTGCGGCCAAATCAGACCCAGGCCACGGTCGTTAGCATGTTTGTTTTCAGCGCAAATTAAAAGAAGAGATGTCGACTTGATCCGAAAGATGTTCTGTTACTGAAGCCTGACTGTTTTACGGGAACAACTAAACAGAGCAAAAAGGGGGCAGAGGGACACGTTAACGGCGCAAAGGATCTGCTAATGGCCGACAAGCTCCAGATGAGAGCGACATGTGAAAGAGCTTTGTGGATCAGAATGGTGCGCACAGTGAGGTACAGGTAGTCTTGAACTGTCGACGTCCTGAGGCAAATTCTCAGTAATCCAGGTGGAAATTAAAGGGGCACTGTGTAATGTTCCTGGAGGAGGGTCCACCACCTGAGAATTGTGATTATAGTGAGGAAAAATATTGCGATGTTAGGATTAGGATTAGAAAGAAACCACGGACATTGAATTTTTTCTTCAACTTGCAAATATTCATTGTATTTTAAAGGACACATGTTCTGCTCCAGTGACTTTTTCGAGCTTTAAACCATGTTCTAACAATGTCTTGTCATCAAAAACACACCTGGAGTAGTATTCAGTGGCATTCACGCTGTTTTGAAGAATGTTTACCAGAAAATCCTCCCTCCTCTGAGCGTCAAACACACTCCCTGTGGAACTCCCTCGGTCCGGGACGTGTTTTCGGATAATTTATGTCATTTATCCAAGAATATTCCGCCGTTTGAAGTCCTTAAATCATCGCTAAACTCGTTCTGAGCATTTCTGCCGTATAGACACAATAACTGCTGCAGAAAATCCGCACCATACTGTCTTTTCAGCGCTAACTTCACTAGCTTGTATGTTGTGCTGGTGCCATCTGCTGGCTGGATGCACTCAGTAAGTGTCATTTCAAAGTGACTGATAAAATGCAATTGGAACTTTTTTTTTTTGTTTAAACATGAGATGGCAAATTTATGCCGAATATTTTCCTTTAAGAATTTAAGGCTACAAAATTATGTAAATACTGAAAACATGAATTTAAAGATGTTAGCGGACAAAATAAAAAATATTTTATTGCACACTGAAGTAATAGTAGATTCATACAGAATAATGTTTAGTCAAGTGATTTAAAACCATGGACGTTCACTATAAATGTTATGAACCTACTGAGTGGCAAAATTACTCTACCATCAGTTCTTAAAAGTAGAATGAAAACAAACAAGTCATGCTCCCATACATGATCTTATGCTTTTTTTCTATGGACACTTTCAATGTCTGATACTGTATACTGTAAATAATCTCAGCTTTTGTTGTAACGTCTCAGATGTTATCTGTGTCTGCTGTCTATTAAGCATAATGTTGAACTGAATGTCTTGTAATGACAACTACATATTATTATGTGTCTAATTGAATGTCTAACGTTTTTAACCTGCCTTAGGACAACAGATAAAATCTAGCTATTGTGCTAACTCCGGTATATTTATGTTGAAGCTGCTGCTGATACATTGCTTAATATGCACTGTCCTAATTCAAATATATAAACACATAAAACATTAAAAATGAAAATGTATTTATTTGCTTTTTCTACTTTTATTTTTTGTCTTTGGAGCTACAATTGTTTCGCTGTTAACTTTATATGGTAAAATGTAAACTGAAAGTAGTTTCTCCGTTGTTGCTGTCAACCGTGCAGGGCTTAGCTAGCTTGTTCGCTAATGGGAGTTGGAGATATAGGACACAACATTTTTCCTTCACCAAACTTACTCAGAAACATATTTTTTAAGGACAGAAAGATAATCGGATCAACTGTGTGTGATCTCAAAGTCTGTATCAGTGATAAATGTGAGTGTAGCTGCAGTGTTCCTGTTGTTTATCTGGTTTTCTACAACTGTTAACTTAATTTTCATCTTTTAGATGTTAGATACAAACTAAATATTTAGAAGACAATATTTGTTCATAGTCTGAAGCAGTGTGTTTTGAGCTTTTACAGGAGAAAATGTCTTTACTTATGCGTTTTTGCCACTCACTGTCAAAATTCAGATTGTCCTGATGTCATATGCTTAACCTCCATTATTAAAATACGCTTCTAACAGTGTGTTAAAACGTGAATGTCTTCTTGACATCACAATGAGTAAAAAATATAACTTCAATGATAATAATTTTCAGCCCATTTCTCCCAGATTCCCAGATGGTTAAACTGCGGTTAAACATTGTGCGTCATTCAATATAGAAGCAGATGCACTTGTTTGCACTCGAGGAACTCTCATTTACATGTCATAGTTTTGTGGAAGATATAATACGTGCATTTTCCAATATTTCCAACAGTCCACAAACGGCTTATGCTAGTTCTCTGTTTATACTCGCTGTTTAGCACCTGAGTTGACAAATGAGGCCCCTAATGCGCATTTGTTTTGCCGTGAGCCTTCTACACTTTCTAAACCATTTTATTTTGAGGATTGAACACTTTTTCCCCTTACTTGGACAAACCGTGATGGATGCTTTCCTCAATGATGTTGGATCACATTATCATTCCTGGCTGCAGCTTTACGATGATCGGTTTTGCATATTGGACATCCATCAGATCTGTAGAGAGGGGACCCCACTCACAGTCAGTAAACATGTTTTTCGAGGTATTTCTGTGCAATAAAACACTTGATTAGCAAATGAATGAATACAAAATAAAAGCATTCCAGATCATGCAGTGGAACATATGAGGTAAAACTATAAACATCTCCATCCAGTAAAGTTACATACTGCATGTTGAAGTAAAAAAGTATCTAGGTGCAATGCAATTCATGTGAGATAAAGAGGTCAGTAAGGACACCGTATGTGCCTGTTGTGTCCTACAGAGAGGAAACATCAAAGTGTGTTGACTTTGGGTGACACTAAACCCTCCTCTCGCTTTCTCTCAGGATTATTCCGAGTGAAGTGACTAATTGATGGCAGAGTAAATGTTGAGAGGAAAGGAGCAGAAACACAGAGGGATTTGAGCCATATAGGGAAAGTATTCGATTGGTGTTTACACAAATTCCAATGTGCTAACTCCGCATGCGAGGACACATACTATCTATATCTACAGCTCACAGAGAGAGATGTGGGGGTGTTCACAGCAGCACATGAACAGAGCCGGTGCACAGCAGAGGTGGGCACAGGAATCTGCTCGCACTGAAATAGATCATTCCAATGAATAGTACACATAACTTTGGTTTATTCAATAAAAACAATAAAAAGAACAGTACAGACGCTAAGTTGACATTTTAATTTGCAGAACAAATGTAATTGATTAGTCACAGTAATACATCTACAGTGCAAAATAAAAATGAGCAATGCTGGCAAAACAGAAATGGAGGTCTGACTCACATTCTTATAACTTTCAAATGTTCTCATCACTATTGGCTAATTGATATTTCTTGTTTATTGATATATATATAAATCATTTTTTTCAATGTTTCTGATATGATACATCACAATTTTACACCAAAGAACAGTCAATGCCTTCACTTTCATTCTCAGTCTGGTAGGTTACTGCTACAGTAGCAAGGCAAGCTTATTTGTGGTGCACATTTCGTACAAATAGTAACTCAATGTGCTTTACAAGAACAAAACAAAAACAAAAACATAAATAATCAAAAATGTACTTTAAAGACGGAGAAGAGAGCAGATTGATTCAGTTATTTCCACGGCTAAACAGAACTGTTTTTAATCCTCGATTTGCACATTGTCAGTGACGAAGCCTGGTTCACATTTTAAAGAAGACTGTTCCTGTTTCGCTGTTCCTATTTTAACGCTATTTCCTGTTTAGTCCTGACTCTGGCACCAGCAGGAGGAGGCTGGTCCCTGTGGGCCTCAAGAGTGTGAGATGGTTCATGTGACACTAGCATGTCAGAGATGTACTTTGGTACTTGGTCATGGAGAGACTTAGAATTATATGATGACATTTCAAATTTCCCTGCCTTCAAGTAACATGTAAAACCGTAAGCTAAAATAGAAGGTCCTGGATTCGACTCCAAGGCGGCCCGGGACCTTTCTGTGTGGAGTTTGCATGTTCTCCCCATGTCTACGTAGGTTTCCCCCAGGTGCTCTGGTTTCCCCTACTACTAGAAACATGTAGGCTCCTCCCCTCTGGGGCCAGGATTCCCCTGAAAAGAGGTTGTCGATCTCAGTGGGACTTTCTTGGTTAAATAAAGGTCAGTAAATAATAAATAATTTTAACTCATCTGGTCTACCCGAGCACATTGTTAAAATGCAATGGGAATCAGTGCAAAATGAATAAATGCTATAGAGATATGTGCAAAATGAATCAGTGCAATACAGGGATATGTGCAGTACAGATGAACTGGGTTCTAAATTGGGTTTTGTCACTCACTCTTATTTATGATGTTATTTGTTGAATGTTTGTACTAACATGACACTGTCCTTTTTCACCTGTTTTTGTCCAGCTGTCTGTATGAACAATATGTGTATGTTTTATTTCTTCCCATTTTTCTTCAAAAATATCTTGATATCCCAAACCCCAACTGCAGAAAAGTGTTAATTTTTGACATCAAGAACAAAGTACTAATAACTACAAACAGGATCACACCTAGTGGAAAAGCATGAAAGCCAGGTCAAGGTGTGACATATTATGTTTAGGAGGACGAGTGGAAAAGGGGCCAGGCCGGAGCAGTGACCACAGCAAACCTGGTACCCCAACCACCCCCTCCATTAAGCACTTCCCCAATCTCTGTTTCTTACTCAGCTCCTCCTCCACACAAGGGGCAAAAATTAGAGCTACACCCCCAAGCCTTAACCACCCCACCCACCGGCAGACCCTCACAGGGCCGGGTCACATACTTGACCTTTGCCCCAGCAGCGTGCAGCAGGCGATGGTCGAGCGAGGAGGGAGCGAAGAGGAGGAGAGAGAGACGGGCCAAATCCAGCTCAGTGTTTACATCCACGCCGAGTCAAATGTAAACACTTCGGATGGGCTCTGTCACCACACACCAGTAACACGCTTGTCCTGTTTTCACTGTCCCATTTACGGTGCTTACGAAAGGGCTTTTAGGAGGCTGGGGTTATGAAAGCACAGGCAGCACAGGCGCACAGCAGCCGCGGCGCACAGGCAGCGGCTGGGGCCAGGGAGCACCTCTGTTTGGAGAGAGCACAGCCTGTGCATGTCAGCGCGCAGTCGTTTGCCTCCTGTCAGAAAACACACTCCTCACCGGGGCTTTTATTGGGAGGCTGTGCAGCGCTGAAGGTGCTATAGGCTCGCAAATCTCTGCACCAGGTTCTGCGGGATCTGTTTGCAATGAATGTGGACTAGTCATTTCGATTTATGGTAAACGTGTGGAATGGCCTGCCTGAGCTTGAGCGTACATTGCTTTTTCTAATGTTATTATTAGTCAATTACACAATAACTTCATGGTAGAATTGCATAAAATCAACTGTACACTGATTATAAGTTGCATTAGAATTGTGACTCTCAAAAAAGTTTAAAACTCTATTTTTATACACACTAAACCAAATATTTCTGTGTGTCTTATTGTCTTATTTAAGATGGAATAAAAAGACAAAGTGACCCCGTCTAACCTGCACTGGGTCACCTGCACATGCTAGAACTATTCACTGTATTTCTAGGAGCCCTTGCTAAAAAACAAAACAAAACAAAAACATAATAAAATGTTTTAATCTTTATGTATTTGAAATCTTGCACAAATTCTGCTATTGCACATAACATAAGGAGTTGTATTATTTCACAATATTGTGAAAATCTATGACAGACACTCTATAATGGTTCATTTACTGGTTTGGTCCTGATGAGCCATGTTCAGTCCTGATGGCTTGGTTTGGTTTTTTCTAGTTATGGTTCAGTCCTGGTCTGTTCCAGGTTTAATCCCGGATTTAGTTCGAATTTTGCCCCAATTTTGTCCCAATTCTGATATGGTGGGTATGCAAATGATTCAAAATGACTCCACATCTTAAACTAGTGGAATGTGATCTGCCTGATCTTCTACGTACTTTCCATTTTTAAGGTGATATTTCAGTCAATAATGACATTACATAATTGAATAGCACATCAATAAACTCAATCTAGATTTAGCCTTGTTTGATAATCACCAAGTTGCCATGAGCTGCTGTCTGATTTAATGAGAGGTGGAAAACACATCCCCATTTTTGCAAAGTGTTGCAGAGAAGAGACAGTCCATTCATATGGACCACCCAGGAATGTCCTAGAGGTTATACTATCAATGAACTATAGACAGAATATACCTAGACCATCACAAACAATACACAGTTTACTCTCGAGGTGACAGTAGCTCAGTGGTTAAAGCGCTCAGAATCAGAATCAGAATCAGAAACAGAAACAGAATTGTCTGCCAACCAAAGGTCAGACGTTGATTACCTCTTGAACCATGTTCTGTCCGTGCCTCGAATGAAAGTGGTCAACGGTTGATGGTGTAAGGGGCCGACAGTGCAGATTGAAAGCCTCGCTTCAGTCAGTCTGCCCCCAAGGCAGCTGTGGCTACATAAGTGGGTTACCACCACAGAGTGTAGACTGAATGAATAATGTCACCTGGCCTTTGTACTGAGCTACTACAAATATGACATTTAAAGGCGCCAGAATAAAATGGCTGGTCATCTGTTCAGTTTTCCTCGGAGGACATCCCCACACCCCTTTGGAGGATATTCACTGAATTATGGCTCCAATCGTTTTGTGAAAGGAAGAAATATCCTTTTTTCCTAGCCGGTATGAATAAATGAGACGTGGATGTAATTGTGATCATATTGATTATAAAGTTTTTTCACTCAATAATTGTAACACTACCGTGACAATACCCTTCCACATCAGTGCAACTATACAAAGTTGGGACAATCAAGAGAACACAAAATAGACGTAGCTTCCAAAGTGTCTTGGTTATTATTGGAGGAACAAAAAATGGTTCCAAACTTGAATTAGGTTAAGTGTAATGCGTGACCTCATTCCCAGCTCCAAACCAGCCCTGGGCCTCGGGTCCCTGGATGTTTTGACCGATCAGTGCACACTTATAGCCGCAGGTTATCATTAGCACAAAGTTGTAACCTAGTTATGAGCTACTAAAAGACCTCACATCTGACTTCTGTTTGTCATTGTGCTCTGATAAGAAAAGACATCGCTTTCTTCCAATAGGTTGCGTTCACATTTAGAATTTGATGATGCCATAATTTCAGATGGAGGGCAGGGGCCTATAGAACTCTTTGGGAGATTCGCTTTTGTAAAGAAATATATAAACATGATCCACAAATGCTGAACGTTATTATTTGTTTGGGATTGGCTCCACAATCTTACCAAATGAATCTAATGGCTTAGTCCCTTTTAACTGACACATCAATAACAATCACGTCTTTGGGGTTGAATAATGGCGCCACCTTTTGCAACTGTGATAAAGACACATTTGCTAATATATATTTACAGAGCAGACTATGACCTCTGTGCCAGTTTTTGTTGAACTTGGATAAACCCAGTAATTACAGAGATAGGAACTCTAAACTAGGTCAACAAATCTGCACAGCAAATTGTACCATGGGATTCTCACCTGTCCTCCAAATCAGGTATAAACAATTTGAGAATGTTGTGATATTTCGTGAATCCAACGTATAATTCTTTAAAATGTTTTGAAAAGTCAATTGAGGCTTGTGAAAAGAAGTTGTAAAAATTCACACAAACTGCATAGTTCACAGTGTGTTTGGAGGATGGTGTTCACATCCTTTCAATAAACCTTTTAGAAGAAACTGATAATACATGGACACCTCAACTCTCTAGTCTTCAGAAGGGGATTATATTTAGGAATGTGTTGACGTACTGACTGGCAACAACTGTATTCAGTATATCAGTGTTGGATCTGATACCACTATCTGTAGGCTGGTATGTTGAGGATATTCATCTTATTCTGCAAAACTCACTTGTACCTCTTTTTGCAACAGACTCTTGTAGTAAACGCACTTCTGGTTTGACGAGAACCCCGTACCCGCAAATTGCAAACGAGGGAAAAGTCTCGCCGCTAAGTAGATTGATTTGTGTAAAATGTTTCATGTACACGTGCGACAACAAGTCACAACGCAGCGTTTTCCTGGGCGGCCTGAAAACGGCTATGTAGTCCGTGTAGAACTTATTCTCTGTTGAATTCGACTGCCAAATGTAAACTAATACAGAAAAAAGATGCACACAGCAACTTCCAGAATAAGGTGAATGAGGAATTGCAGTCAGGAAAAGTATCTTTGTGCAACCAGATGAGACAGCTAGTTATAAATATGTTAAATTCAGCAAAAGGATATAGGACTATAACGGTAAAAATGTACCCGTTAAGCTGGGCAGCACAAGTTCCTTTTAATTGATTTGACAGAGAGTTGCGTGCACATTCAAGGCACCGCAACCCAAACGCCACAGCACACGGGGAGAGATTCTGCTTCGAGCCCAGGTAAGCTAAAAACTGTTAGCATATTCTTCTTTGCACATCAGGTTGAGAGGGTAAAAGCACGCACTCGTCGTCTACTCACCGACCAGGCAAGTGACGTCAAGACCCGACGCCCTTTTGCAATCTCGACGTACTAAAAAAGGCCGTATCACTACATTTGCATTCTGTCAAACTTGCAAGATAAAGAAACCGCAATGTGAGCTTTACACGGCTTAATGGAAAAACTGTGTGGTCCCTCAAGGTTCGGCTGCATCTTAAATCTCGCCTGTCATTGTTCCGTTACTTTTTTTTATGCACCTCCATGATTTAGACTATAACGTAGCCAAACTAAGCCATATGATTACACCTACAACACTGTACCATACTGTACATTGATTTACTTTCGACTTCCTGATGGCTTTCTCAGACTTTTTCCAGCTCCAGGCGAGACATAGAATATGCGGAGGGGCTGTGGGAGCGTCCATTGACAGGGCAAGTGCTCCTCATATGTGCAGCGGCTGGGAGGAATGGTTAGAAGGAGGAGTTGGAATTACAAACGATCGTTGTCTCCAGGTCCCTGTATTCAGAGTACACTTTCCACAAAAATGTTTGACAAAGTGGATCTTTGACGGAAGCGTGGTTTGTGGTTTTGACTTCGTCCTGCTAAATAGACTTTGCGTCAGAGCCTTGAATCTTTTCACACCTGAAAATCTGGACCGGGGCTCATGTTTGGCCTACTTTGTATACATTTCCCATGCTAGTGCATAATGAATGGAAGGGCTTATTTGCCGGCAGTGAAAGCATGGTTGAGTCTGTTTTATAGATACAAGGTTTTCAGAATGCTGGACATTGTTAACTATTTCATATGATGGTATTGTAAAAAGCTCTTACTTGATAAGTAAGTCAATTCATTGGCCATCGACATGTTAAAGGGTACCTAATTTTCACGGCAAAATCTGAGGTATTTTAATGTGTCTAACTTTTCCCTGGCTCTAGCAAACCTTTTGACAAATTGTCAATATCAACACACATTCATTTTCAGGTGCAGGCTCAGCTTTAGAAGAGCTTTTCCAGACAAAGTGAAACTCCTGCGACTGACCCTAGCACAGCCAATCAGAGCACTGCTTTTAGTTTTTATTTCTGAGTAGACATACAGCAAACCACTTTATTATTAAATGCAGACAGCATGCAGCGGTCTCACAAAGTTCTGATTTTAACAGATACTGAGGGAAAAGAAAAACAAATACAAATTTACTAAATTAAAGTCAGGTGGCCCAGCAGTTGGATACACATCAAATGCATACTTTTATTCAATTATAATCAGATATTTCAATCTGAAGAAACCTAAAGGTGAAATCAGTAACTTTTCCGGTTGTGGGTCAGCCACCTGTTTGTCTTCCTACAGATGTCATAGATATTTCTGCACAAGGCCGCTAAGTAGGGCTTTGAAGGCTGAAATACATCCTCCAGTGACAATTCATGAAGTCCTTTTTGTTTCTTTAATATATCCCATAAATCACATTCCTGAAGGGGATTTAAAAAAACCCAAAACATCTTAGTTTCTAAATTTTAGAAAATATTTTTAGCAACTCGTTTTATTGTGAGCCCCCCACAGCCCCTGGGTTTTCCTGCTACGCCGCTAATGTAAAGTGAATTAGTTCTACACAGTGCAAGTTCCAATTCCAAGAAGCTTTTGATTTTTGAGTTTACAAAGCAGCTGCTCACTGCTCCTGACAGGTTTCCCCAGTAGATTATAGGCTGGGTCAAATGCTAAAAACAACATAGTATACCTTAACCCTTACATGACCTAAGTATCTTTATGTATACACCTTGTTTTCCACTCTGGGGATGTGTTCTGGGCATGTAACTGCTCCACGATGAGGCCCAGGGGAAGGCCAAGCACTCCCTGGAGCCACAATATGTCTCAACTGTCCTGGGAACACCTCGGGGAGTCTCTGATCTGACAACATCCACCGCAACCTGGCTTGAATAGCATCCTGAAGATAAATATACCATTGTGTGAGAGGCCAACAATACTTAAGTGTTTGATTTCATGTGTTTTTGTTATGTTTTTACTCAAGAACTGAACTTTTTTGGAACTGATTCTAGGATTATAATCAAAGATATTACTTTTGTTAGCCACTGGCTTCCAAAAATGTGCCATCCACGTAATCAAAGAGCACAAAAGAAATGTAACACAAGCAGAGGTTAGCCAGTTGAAGAACATTGTTCCAAGAGGGCCAGCAATGTTCAATGAGATGCACTTCCCCTGTGTACGGATTCATTTCACCTTAAGAGATGCCCTCCAAGTCCGATTATACAGTACAAAAGACTGTTATTAATTAGAGATACCTGATGGGCATTAAACCATTCATATGAACTGGGCGTGAAAACCACCTCTTTTGTCGCACTAGTCTCAAATATCCCATTGGTCACGTTGCCAAAAGAATGCTGGGCTGTTAACATCATCCATCATTTCAAGTGATGAAAGTTGAAAGCCTAAACAAATTCTTTGGCGACTTCGGATGAAATAATATGGCGGAAGACGTATAATATTCACATAAAATGAAGAGTCAGATGATTCATGCAATAAAACAAGCCGCAATGCATAGTTTACGTTCAAGCACCGTAATTTAAACATTAAAGTTCAAGCCCTTGATACCACTAGAGTCCGTGTTTCCGTCCTGCATTTTTTCAGTAGCAAACTTAGTCTTTTGGACGTGCTGCTTGACAAATAAAATCCCCAAAGGTATGTTGCACTGTTGCTCTTCCAATATGATGCAACTATATATAGAACGATCAAAGTAAATATTTAAAAAGACTTGGAGGAACATCAGCCGCACCACGTACCGTCTCCGATCGTAAATTTATTGGATTTTGGGCTCGTAAATATAAATATAAAATGAATGACTGATGAAAAATTTGCAGTCTTTTGTCTTTCAGAACAAAACACAGCATATGTTGGAGGTGGGTGAATTGTAAATTAATGATCTACTTTTATAAGTTTAATACTAAATACCAGAAAACTAGCAAGTCGTCTTGAAACGTTTGCCATTTCAACCAGTTTCACATTTTCGGTATGGCCTTCTAATCAAGATTAAAGTTATAAAGTAAAGATATAAAAGCATCTCAATTTGCATGCTTGATAAATAGCTTCGGTCCAACAATGTAAACAAAAAAAAAACTTTCAGGAAACCCTCACGAAACTTTTGTCCTGAAACTTTTCTCCAACAGGGGTAGTAGATCCTTGTCCCTGACCTTTGCGTAGCATTTCTTTGATTCTCCCATTTACTCTCAGGCCAAGCTTAATGTCAACACAATGCTTTCCCGGCGCACATTCCAGCTTTACGTCCAGGCAACGGTCAAAGGAGCCGCGCAATTACAGTGCACTGGCCTGCGTCACTTTGCTGTTTACTTCCTAAACACTCGCTCGTCTCCAAGTCCCTTTGAAGTCGCGTCCTTCTTTCCTTTCCTTGCCATGAGCGATGTGCAGGGATCCAACTGTGTGCCACATTAGCAGCTCTTCCCCAGCTGGGCCACAGACTCTCACATGTGCAGACTGACAGGACGGACACTCGCGGCATGGAAATGTTTAGTTTGTAGGCCAAGACACATCCGATATTTTATCCCTATGCACTTTTGATCTTGACTGAAACTGCTGATGGCCTATCTGCGCCGGTCAACAAATGCACAAGGAATGAATTTATCACTTGCACACAAGTTTGAAAAGATACCATGCAATATTGGAATTAGAAAAGTTTGGGGTATCATGGTATAAATTTTTTGTGTTCAGTGTCATTGTTAGCGTACTGTAAAAATATCCTGGTTTTACGATTGTAATTATTTATCAAATGCACATGTTATTATGCAGTATTTGTTGTGTTATTGGCCTTTTCTTAAGAATAATGCCAATGTTAAGAAAACAAATAATATTTGCATTAGATTTGGCATTAGAACGGCATCTACTGAGAGTAGTGGGAATGAACCATGGAAAAAAATAAAGTTAGCCAATTAAGCAATGTGACTGGCATGCTAACAGTACAGAGTTGCAACTGATGCGATTTGAAATCAGAAATGCTCAGAAAGAGTCTTCTGATGATTCATGGACAAGCACGGATAATCCTTCTACAAGATAATTAGAACATATTCCAGGTATATGTTTTTGGTGAGAGAACAATATTATTACATCAAAAAGTTAATGTTGCATGATATGTGTCCTTCAGCACTGTGACCAAAAATAGTGACATTTGTCTAATAATTTCAGGATGTGACTGGTAAAAGTAAAGTTAATATGTTAATATTGAGAAAGAGGACTCAATCTCAATGGGTTCTTACCTGGTTAAATCAAGGTTAATAAATAAATAAATAATAAATTAACTGCCAGTTGAAAAGCACCTTTTTTGTTTTTTGGTGCTTTTTTTTTTTTAACCTGTTTTATCACAATTATTAATTAAGCAAATAATCCTGACATCACTATAGTCTTTTCATCAACATATGTATTTGTTAAGAACAAGCCCTTAAAATATTTAAGGATTCCACTTGAAAACGTGCACTGAAAATCCAGCCTGCATGTCAAACGGACTTAACTAATTCATCTATATTTAACTTTGCATTGCATTTGCTTTACTAGCAGCACTGCTATGAAGACACTTTGCTGGATTGTTAACACTTAATCATGTTTGTCCAAACTACATGCCTTGCTAAATCTGCAGTTTTCATGTTAATTGCATCGCTAACTTTTTACAAGCCATAATTTACAAAGCTAGAATTATCAACACTACACAGTGTTCAGTATTTGTTAACATCCAACCCATCCAGGCCTCATAGCTCACTCTTCAGACTGCATACAGAAAATAGATAGCTATCAGCTCAAGAGAAACAGGGATTCTTTTCAAACTGATATACCGTGCGTCGGGCGTTACCAAAATGCATCTCCAACTATGTAAATACAGCCGTCCTGTCCAAATAAAAATGAGGTGGTATGTGCAGTTGAGGGATACATGCTACGCTATCCTTCAACACTTGCCCTGCGCTGTTTCTACTGAAGTCCATCAGCAGCTTGTTAGGAATAGTACAGTGTTTTCAGGCCAGCCGGTTTATGTAATCCTATATTATCCTCCAGCACAGTGCTCTTTAGCCCCATCCCAAACCCAAATTATACTTTATGTGTCTGCAAATACTCCTGTGAGAACGTCTGTACAAGGGGTAATCAGGCGCTCTGTCTCTCATCTCGACAAGCTCACAGTGACATGCAAAGTGTCTGATCTGCCACTGAACGGGGCCGATGAGAGACTCAAAAACAAAGAAATAAATCTGCCGTGTTTGAGATGTTTTGGATATTCTCAAAGGTGGAGGTCCGGCAAATGTTATTGTTTGAAAAGGCAGGGTTATATGGACAGGAGCAGTTAAAGTGCGTATGACAGGTTTTTTATGATTTTGTAATTTTGACTTTATTTGACGAGCTAAAACCTGCTGTAGATATATATCATACTTTTATGCCAACCAAGTGTCAGTTTGGGAAGAAAAGTTAAAACATTTTTTTTTGAAAATGACAGGAAATAGTTCCAAAACACTATGACTAGGGAGACTTTTACCCGCAAGTCTGGGACAATTTTCAATATTTTTCTGACCCTGAAAACATTAATTCAACAAAATAAAGTGGCTCTTATATATTTATATTTGTCAAATTATAATTTCTGTGAAATTAGAGCAGTTTTGGCTGAGTTGCTAAGTAACAGTTACAGAATTTACTAGCATGATGTCACGATTCACAACCAGGAAGTAAAGTTTTAAAGCTAAAAACTTGACAAACTGGAATAAACGTTGTAACCCCCCCTCCCCCCCAATCTTAAATATCATTATCTTATCTGTGTTTTGGTAAAATGAGTCCAATCTGTCATAGGCACTTTAGGCTAACCATTTCTCATGTTTAACTTACTTACTTGTTAAAATGTAAAATGAAATAACAAATTAATTATTATTAAAATACCTGTTTGTTTTTTTTATTTGTAGATTACTCTTTTTTTTTAATTTAATTTGTTTTATTTATATATTTGCTATGCTTCAAAATTAGCATTAGCGTTAGCATTGACCCACAAACGCCTCCATTTCTCAACACAGAGGTGTCATCTGTAAAATATTTAACATGTTGTCAGTGACATCCACCTGCAGCTCCCTGATCACTGACAGAGCTTTAAGGAGTTATTCATTTCAGTGTGACTCTGCCAAAATGCCATAGAAATAAAATTTCTGCATCAAAATAGACGGCCATCTGAAACTGGCCATATACTTTATACTCACGGTCATGGTTGTGCTTGTCTTTAGATACAGTGGCACATTTTGTCATGTGAAACAAGCTAAAATGGCTTTAGTACATTCTGTTCAGAACAATCCTCTCAAGGCTACATTTAAAATGTTCACATCATGTTTTGTGCTATAATGACGTTCAAAAATCAAAAAAGAGAAATGCCATTGAACACCATGTACCTTTCTTGAAGTTTAAATGTGTTTTCGAAAGATTGGACGTGTCAGTCTCTTCAACTCTATTTCAGTGGTTCTCAAACTTTTTACACCAAGTACCACCAAAGTAAGTATTTGGCTTTCTCCGTACCACCTGATCTAAACCAGGCCTATACAAGGACTTTATCAGGCCTAAAAGAGGCCTAAAACACCTGTAAAGTATGACTTCTAAGTAGTTCCAACGGCTAACCCAATGAAGGTCAAAAACATAAAAACATTTCAATACATTAAAGGTGCTGTACCAGATTTTTACCATATTAAAAACAGAAAAAACAGAACTAGTTTATCCACATGTATTGCTCACTTACCTATTGCATTCCTAGTATCCAAATTATACACATAGATGAGTTCATAAGCGCTTTCCACAACTTTCAGAGGCCAAAATGAGCTGGCAAACATTAGCATGCTAACAGAGCACTTCCTGTTTTGCGGAGAATAAACGCGCTACACTTAGACGCAGACAGCACACATCAGTCTTATTTTGACCCTAAGAGCTTGCTTTTACGATATACATTCTAAAAGGGGACATTTTATGTTAAATTTGTTAACAGTAGTATTTCGATGGGGTCTTGCATGTTTGAGTAAGCCTGTATTACCGTGCTTTTGAAAATTTCCCTTTTCACCTACCCCCTATCTTGCCCACTGGTCGTGTACTAACTTGCGACTATTTAAAAAGAAAAGTCACCTAGCCTGAGAACCTCGATAGAAGTTATTTTTCATCCATAATTGCAAGCTTTGATGTCCCTTTAAGACATCTTTTGGTGCTTCTTGTGCTTTTCGTGCTTGGCTTCCAGTGGCAGACGGCTGAGTTTTAGCCCTCCCACTCCTAACCTCTTCAGCCCCTTATTTTGGGGGATCCCCGTTCGTTCCCCGGCCAGATGGGACATGTAATCCTACTGCCACATTTGGGGTATGTCCCAGAATGCCTCTAGAGCTAAACACCTGGGCACTCCACTTACCAAATTACTTTTTATAATCTAAAAGGCAAAGGGGAATGATGTGTTTTCTGATCTGATTAGCTTAATGCGTCTTAAGCGTCGTCACATTTATGGCGTCAAACCATCACTGAGCAGAGTGTATTTTTCAATGGATAACTTTAACAGCGTCAAAAGCTAGCTTGTGTTTTTGGATCCCCACTGGAGGAAATATTGTGTGCCCTGTTAATTCCTCTCTTTTCTCTTGTGGAGCCACTGAAACTGCCTCTGTCATAAAAGCTTTGTTGGGTTTAGGGCCTATAGGAAGCCCCGGGCCCGCAGCCAAATCAAGCAAACCGCTCTCAGCCAGCGAAACCCGAGAAATGGCAATGCCCAAAGGAGCTGGGATAGTGATTCAAAGACAACCATTCACAAAGCAAACACTCTCCCCAGGGGTGTAAGCCATACAAGCCATCACCCAATCCGCTTGATACATAAAAAGCGCCAATTAATCAGCAATTTTATTAATAAAGTCAACATGCTAGCCTAAATTGCTTACATGATTACTGACCTTTTAAGGGCTGTGTTGGCAGTCGTCTCAGCTATCGTTGTGCCACAGCCGGGGTATTGTTGTATAAACTGCACTGGGGCTGGGTTAAATCCCTTGAAAAGTAATTTGATGAATGCGCCGACTGCGGTAAATATACAGTCGTAAAAGAAGTCAGAGGCTACTGTTTGTCAGAAGCGATTGTGTCAAAAAGGTCACACCAGGACGATGCAGACAGTACAGAGAAGCTTTATTTATTTTATTTATTCAGCAAATAATTATGGATAGGATTGTGAGATCGGTTGTTGCTAAATTTAATGATTATTTAAAGTGCAAAAGATGTATTTTAATAAGCCTTAATAAAGAACAAAGACTTGATAATGAACACATAGTTTATTAAGAATTATTCAGGCATAGTAATTAGTTCAAGGGTATAATTAAGTAGTAGTTCATGCTTTTAAAGGGCCTGTATGATATTTTTTTTCAAGGTATTGCCTCAGTCACGATCAGTGGAGTAGACAGGGGGGACAAAGGTGTCTGTTGTCCTGTGCTTAAGTGTCTTAGGGGCCCAGATTTGGACCCTCTTCCTTTTAATTAGAAGAGGGTGATTTTAATTAATTTTTTTCTTTTATGTAAAGTAAAGTTGAATTGCCTTGTGTACAAAGTGTGCTGGACAAATAGCCTTGCCTTGCCTTGAATTTATTTATATAAGAGGGGGGCCCATGTGAGGCTTTTTGCCCCGGGCCCTCAAATTTCTGTCGACGGGCCTGGTCACCATATACTGGAAAAGCATCGATTTGGGTGAAAATGAGACTGCAGCGCTTTCTCTGCCTCTCATTACAGAGCGTTTTATCCTCCGCGACGCAGGAAGTGCACCGTTAGCATGCTAATGTTTGTTGTTGTTTATAAGACTGTAAAAACCAGGCACAACCATTCATCATCAAATAAATTTCATAGCTATAAGCAAACCAAGCGCAAGAGCACTTAGTTATGCACTTACCCAAAGGTCAGTGGTTCAATCGATGGTCTGGATAGTTTTGTTGTGTTCTTGGGCAAGACACTTCCCCCATCTAGCTTATTCAAGAACGCGGTGTGTGAGTAAGTGATTGGAGGTGGTTGGAAGTGCCAGTGGTCACAGTTTGGCAGCCAGTCTGTTTAGGCTTGGGATGAATTTGGAATGAATTAATAATAAAATATGATGTATTATCGAGTGTCCAAAAAAGTGCTATATATATAAGATCCATCATTTGTAAGCGGATGTAGAGTTTAGTCGTCAGTACACTAACATTCCGAATAAGGAATAGGTTGATGCTTGATACCACCCTGATATTTTTGATAATTTTTTATATGTATATATGCTGTTTTTTTTGTGTGTGTGTTTTTTTTTTTTTTTTACAACAGACTATAAATTCAACAGATAATAGTGCTTTCTTTAGGTTACCATGTGGTTACCATAATTCTGATAAAGATTAATCAAAAACTGTTCAAGAAAGTACAGTTTTTGTCCTTTTTTGTATGTTGTTTACTTCCTAGTTTTAGCGTTGATAAGTATCCACGTAGAGTTGCATCTCAGTTGTTATTTATTATGTCTACAACGCCAATACATGGAATCTCCGCATGAGGTTTTTTGCCAGATTAAAGAAAATAAAGCTATTTTCGACGTAATCTGTGACCATGTTTCCTTTCTTCTTGATCATTTCTACTTGTTGCGACTAGAATTTCCACAGTTTAAGATAACGCAATATAGTTGCTGACATAATCAGTGCATGGGAATTAAGCATCCAAAAATAACAAAACTACCACTCCCTCCACAAAATGTTTTACTGTAGAGCAACCTTAACAGAGCACTAATCAAATTATTATTCAATGTTCTCCAAAGAGTCCTCGGTTGTTATTTCCAGCGAAGGGCACGTAATGAATTTAATATATCCTTTAATGCTTGTCACGCCGCAGCAATTTCAGGAAATGCAGCTACAACACAGAAGAGCATCAAACAATCACGATTAAGAACGGGGATTGAAAATGTTTTACAAAATCCAGCAGACAGCATTTTTTTTTTTTTCGAGCAGACTGAATTTTGCGAGCGCGCGCTGTCCCTTCAATATTACAGTTCTAATCCCTTTTCAAGCATCAGTGGCTCTCCCCGGGGTCCGCCTAAACTTCTGTCAGGTCACAGCGGGCCACGGAGGCGCTTTAATCTAACTATTACCATAATCTGGATTTTCACCGTAATCGAGTTGTTTGTGAGCGTTTTCTCGATGAATATTACCCCTCCAGCGTTACATGATGACTCCCGTTTAACTGGAATAACCCCCGGTCACCGCCGCCTGTCCTCGTGTGGCACCGGCAGCGCGTATCACACACCAATCAATATGAATTTGAGTATTTGGAGCAGGGACAGGAACTGATGGGTGATGAGGGAAGACGTGGGTGGTCGCGGCGTGGGGGATGGGGGACTTTGAAGTATGTGCACAATACCCAGATTTTAAAATGGTTAATAGTTTGAAATTAGGGCAAGGGGATATGGAAATAAATGATGGTGTTTTTAGCCTCATATGAATGAATCTCAATTTCTGACTGGATTTTATTTCAAAACAAAACAGAAATTACTTTTAGTGATGATTTCATGAACATAACACAGACTTTTAAGTCAGGACACTACAGGCAAAACTCTATTTTTTGTTGGTTTTTTGGGTCAGTTTGCTCTCTCAAAACATCGGCTTTCATGTGAAAACAATAAACTTGTCTAATCTGCTCTGAAAAATGTTTTATTCTTCCATTTAATCCTCTTCATCCATAGATTTCTCTGGGACGTTGTAAGTTCAAAGGCCGTTTTCTTAAAATGTATTTTTCTCTCCTCGGGACATAAGGATCAGCACTTAGTAGATCCCACACACATCAAACTTTACAATGTTGGACTTAACAAGATTGTGACGAAACCAGTGGGCGAGGCTACCGCGCTCAAATTGAGCCGCCGACTGTAGGCTGCCATGTTTGCAATCTGCTGCTGACCGCTAGGGGCTGCTTCGGAAGTAGAATTATTCAATGCAAGTCAATGGGGAGTTAGACGTTTCAAAACCTACTTTAGAGCCTGGCTCAAAATACGGCTTTGGTCTCAAACGTTAGCTTACGGCTCTGTGACAACGCTGAGGGGGGTGAATTTTTTTGAACCAGGCTGGTTTAGCCGCTGTGATTTTTTAAAGTTTCTGCATATCTAATGAAGAAGGCGGGTTTTACGCGCCGGAAATGTCAGGGCGCAGCCATACACCTACGAGTGGGCGGTAACTATAGAGGCAACGACGGCAGTACGTCAGCAAAAGGCGGCCCCAAAGTCGCCCTCTCCCCGCCTCCCCACCGAGTGGGGAGTGGTGGGGGCTAACCCGCGGCCATTTTGAATTCTCCATGACTGAGCCGCATTATCATGAATGGGGCGGAGCGACAATCGTCTATCCACTATTTTTATGTCTATGGACGAAACGTACAAAAGGATTTTTTGTTATCTGATTCTAAAATTTATTTATTAGAGTTTTAAGTAAATTTCAGGACAATTTTCAGTCCAATCTAGTTTACTTAAAAACGAAATAATATATCCAAAATCTCTGTAAATTTTAAACCTGGTTAGGTCCATTTTTCAGATTTAAATGTCACAAATATGTGTATTTTTGGCCCTTTTTACATATAAAATGCCTTATTTTTATACAAAAACATGACATGATGATAAACATGTATGCTTTTTCTTACATTTAAGTGAGTAAACTACAGGAGAATTGATATAAATTGATATCTTCTAAATCATAAATCTAAATTTAAGATTTTTTCCTATTCATCTGTAGCGTCTCAACCTTAATCTGTGCCATTTAAAGTATGACAGGTTGGACTGCTCATTTCACTAAAATGCAGTTTAGATAAATTTATTTCAAATTCTGCTAAAATATTTACAAATTTTACCCCAGTTTAGCAATTTTTTTGGTTTTTAATTTTACAGAGAAACAATCCTGTACAGTGCACGAAAACTCTTTTAATGTCACAGATTTTTTTTTAAATTGACTTAAAAAATAAACAAAACAAAAACAAAACATGTGCACTCAATGTTTAAAGGGTTTAAAAAAAGTTGTTTAATTTGTGTAATTTATTAAGTTAAACTTTTGTTACCAATTTGTTTACTTCCTGTGATTTCAACATATTTTTCAACTTTTCTCCACAAACAGGAACCTGATTGGTGTAAACTATACTTTACATTTACAAGAGGTATTAAGACACTAAATAAAGTCGACATTAGAAAATCATAAAAACCTGTCTGAATTCTGCTCCAGAACCCCGACCAACCCTGTTCTCCATCTCTCAAACTTTCGATGTCTTGCCCCACCCTGTTTGAAATCATTTTCCAAATCTTCATGGCTGGTTTACGTTAATTATGTTATTTTGGGCAGAACTGCACTCTGTATAAAAAAAGAACTAAATTATCTGTAGAGAGATGGGTCAATCGATACCAAGTACTAAAATATCATAAAAAGATGTGCAATATTAATACTTTAAATTTCTCACAAAAGAGCAATTTTTCCACCTTGATTTTTGAAATACATCGTTTATGTTTTAACTTTTCTGCACATAGAGTAAATTTACTTTTTATATTAGTTCAAGCTGTGGTTGAGCAAACATTATAATATTATATAAAAATAAAATAAAATAAAATAATACAAATTTATAATGCTATAAAATAATAGCATTATAAAAGGCATTAAAGTAGAAGAGTTTCAATGTATTGTAATACAAAACTCATTGTTTTCGGATCAATATCACAACAATATTACTTGATATTGGATTGGATCAAAAGTCACTGGATTTTCCCATAACTAATGAAATGGCAAATGGTATTAAAATCCACTGAACCGTTTAAATCGTTTCATAATGTAAGCCAGAAAGACATGACACACAAACCAACCACGGCGAGTAAAAATGTTAACACTGTTACATAATTGCGTTGTAATTTTGACAATTATATAACGGGATATTGTGCTCGGCCATAAAAAAATAAAAAATCACTTAAATCTCATGCGTATTTATATTTACAGTAATACACAAGCCATTATAAATATTACACACAGCCAAATGGCTACAAATACAATGTTACAAGGAAGAATTTAAAGTAGAATTCAGTAAACATTTGTCTCCAAAAAAACTGTACTGGTTAAATTAACTAAATAAATACAAACAAGTATGAGTATTGCCCTAGTAATCTTACAACAAAAAGCAAACTGTGGATAGGTAAACAACCAACTTGTAATGTTTTCATTATATGTATTTGTCATGATACTTGATTTTCATACTGTGAAACCAGAAGTTGTTGTTGTTGTCGGCTTTTTTTTCTTTTCTGTGTAACTCGTCCCTATTCACCTTATTCTGGAAGTTGCCGTACGCGCCACCGTCTTGTTTCCGTTGTATTAGTTTACATAGAGCAGACGAGCTCAACAGAAAATAAATTCTACTTGGACTAAAAAGCCGTTTTCAGACTGACCAGGAAATCGGTGCGTTGTGACTTGTTGTTGCTCGTGTTCATTAAACATTTTACACAAATCAATCTACTTTATGTAACATTTTAGTGGCGAGACTTTTGCCTCATTCGTCATTAGCTTTAACGGAGTTCTTGTCAAACAACAAAAGTGCAAAAAACGGCAAAAGTGGGCAGAATAAGGTCAATAGCTCTCACAAACATTACTGGCATATTGTTAATACTTACTTTTTGGGGCCGTGCACAGCTTGAAAACTGCTTTTTTAGTCGGCCAGTAGAATCTGAGGTGGACCACCTAAGCACAGCCAATCAGAGCCATGCTTTCAACTCTTATTTACTTACTTGGTGAAAAACAAAATACTTAAATATTAAATGCAGACAAAGTGCAGCGGTCTGCTTTCACGAGATATTCTTCGGTGAATAGCACAAAATGTAATCATTTAAAAAATTATAATAATAATGAAAAAAGGTGGGTACTGCACCTTTAACGCTGAGGAGTTTATAGAAAAACGGGGCCAAAAAACCAAGCAAGTTCAGAATATTTAACTGACATCTGATGTAAATACAAATAATAAAAAATCTTTACAATTAAACATAAGCAGTTATTTAAATTTTCAGGGTAAAAATGAAAATAATGGATGAAAAATACTATTTTCAAGCCTTATAATTTTACTTAAGCTTCACAAAAAGAATAAGTTGCAGTTAAGTACATAATATATAAATAGATCAAATGAAAAGCTATTGTGGGCTCAACATTCCTGTAAGTATCTGTCCAGTCCAAACCTAAAAATCAGGATTACATTATATTATATCTACTATAATCCTCTAAATAAATATAAAATACAATAGTAAATGTCTTTAAACTGGACTTTGGTATCTGAGTGGTATCGATTTGCCAAAACCGCCTTGAGTTCATTCTGAGGCTAATTCCAATTCCTCCATTGAAATCACATTATGTTCCAATTCCCTTTTACCCCATTCCAGAAATGATAATCATTTGTTTACAATCTTTGAGCGTGTTAGCTAAATGGACAAGATCAGAACGTTGACTGACAAATGTTGAGTCCCACTTCGGCAGGACGGGCTTCTGTTAACCATAATCCGAAGACAGTTGCTTGCGGACTCTTCCCTGGTGTCACGTAAGGGCAGCGAGGAGTGGGGGCAGGCAAAGGTCAAGGCCAACCCGAAAGGTCAACCGAGGATCTCCGTCGCCTCACTGACAAGAAGTTGCAGAGTCATAAGTAAGCCGCCATTGTACTCCAACGCAGGAACCAGGCGCAAATGTTATAAGCCAAGGAATGAGTCATACTGAGGAGAAGTCATGCAAAAGATAAGATAAGAGCACATGACGGACCTTCTGTGTTTCCTATTACGGTTCATTTCGCACACTCACGGTCCAAAGGTTTACATATAATTAAATAAGTCGATAAATAAAATAAATAAATCACTTTTTAATGTAAATTTGGCTTTTTTGTTACTATTGTGGCTTTTCAAATGAATAGAAATTGTAAATTGTATAACATAGCAACATTTTCTTTCAGTCCTGTGTTAAAGCTGCACTGTGTAACTTTTCCTGTTGGAAGTAAGAGTCACCTGCTTGTCTCCATGGAGATGTTGTTGCTTTGACTGGAACGTTGTTCAGCATGACATTAAACTTTCTTGCATTATTCGATGACATGTGTTTTTATTGCTTGGAAAACATACATTCTGACCTGCAACTTGGCTTGCTTCCTTGGAGATTGATTAGTTTAATGCCATATTGTGAAACTTTTCAGCCAATAGAAAAGTTATAAATGCACCTTGGTAAAATGATCAGGAAAAAAAAAGACCGAAATATAGCGACAGTTTGGTCATCTCACAGTATTAATAGTAATAGTTTAAAGAAAAAATAAAAATAACAAAAACACATAGCCTGGTCATTATACGGTATAAAGTTTAACATATACATAAAAAGTCAAAAATTCTGTAAAATATAGTTTGGTCATGCCACAGTTTATATAGTTTTATGTAAAAATAAAAAGACAAAAATACTGCATGGGAGTGCACGGTGGCAGAGCGGTTAGAGCTTCTGCCTCTCAATAAGGAGATTGTGGGTTCGAATCCCAGACCACCCCAACATCGTGGTTTCAAATTCCGAACCACCCTAACATCACACTGTGTAGGTTAATTGATAACTCTAAATTGTCCCTAGTGTATGAATGTGAGAGTGAATGGTTGTCTGTCATTGTCTCTGTCTCTCTGTATCAGCCCTGCGACGAGTTGGCCACTGTCCAGGGTGTACCCCGCCTAAGGCCCAAAGTCACTGGGATAAGCTCCAGTCACCCGCGACCCCTAACGGGAATAAGCGGTAGAAAATGAATAAATGAATGAAAAATACTGCATTATACAATATGGTAATGTCACGTAATAACGTTTGACAAGACCAAAAAAATGCAATACACAGCTTGATCACGCTACGGTACAAAGTTTAACATAAAAAAAGTTTTTTAAAAATCTGCAATATGTAGCGTGGTCATTCTACGGCAGAGGGGGGCAAACTAAGGCCCGGGGGCCACATGCGGCCCTTTTGGCATTTTGATCCGGCCCGCAAAGCATTCAATAAAAAATTGTATGAGTTAGGTGTGGTGCATTTGTCATTTTATAGTTTCCTGAGCAGCTGCTTGTTCATTAAAAATCAGTTTTGAGAACAGCCACCACTAGAATAACACCATACTTTGATGCATTGGATAAAAGGAGTGATCAACTGCACTGTTCCCACTAAATAAAGGTAATGATTTTTGCTATTCTGTAGTAATTTTTTGTGTCTTTTAGGTATTAAGTCTATGTGTAGTAGTATTTGTGTAAAATGGTCCGGCCCCCAGGCAAGTGTAAAAATCCAATGTGGCCCTTGCGTCAAAATAATTGCCCACCCCTGTTCTACGGTATAAAGTTGAACGTAGAAATAAATAAATAAAAAATCTGCAATATATAGCTTGGTCATGCTACAATATAGAGTTCAACATATAAATAAAAAGACCAACATATTGCAATACATAGCTCGGTTATTCTATGGTATAAAGTAAAGTTTAACGTATACATAAAACGTAAAAAATTCTGCAATATATATTTTGGTCATGCTACGGTATCAGGTTTAACGTATAAATAAAAATACCCAAATTCTGCAGTATACGATTTTGTCACTGTAAAATGTTTAACGTAAAAAAAGAAAAATACCAACATTCTGCAAGTCATAGTTTGTCCTGTCACGGTAAAAAGTCGACGTAAAAAAAAAGAAAAGACCGAAACTCGACAGCTACGGTACAAAGCGTAACGTAAAAACAACGGACCGCAGCTCTGGCCATCGTGGTTGTCACAGATCTTACACCAGTGGCATTACTCAACAGCGCAGCGTCGTCGTGCTTCTTGAGCCTGTGGTGCCACCAGCTGCCAGAAGTGTCACAGGGTTAGTAGGCCTCGAGCCACACACATAATCAGCTTTATTAGTGCTGCCGCTAAAACCAATTTAAGAGCAGACTGGAGGGATCAGACGGGCCAGCTGTCCACACCAGCGCCTCGCACAAAACACCAAAACAACAAACCGGCTGGCCAACAGTGCGCCCTTCCAGCTTATTAGCATGTCAACACAAAAATAAAAAGAACTCTGGAAAAGATTTAGTTGCAAAGATGCGGCTGGAAGGAGGAAGAGGATTTTGTGCATGCCGGATGTTGGAGCTAGCCAAAATGTTCTCCTTGGCTAATAAAAACGTGCTATTTTAATACAGGACTTGCAGAAGTTAAAACATTCAATCCACATTTGATTTTCTAGCTGCTACATAACCTGGCTCACACCAGACGGCTATGTGTATCGCTCTGAATTAGTTCTACACATTATCAATTTGGACAGGCTCCCGTTGATATCGTTTGGGGAAATGCACAACGTCATCATGAACATTTGAACTGATTGGTCGCAGCGTCGCAAAAGCGGAACAAGCCGAGAAATCAAGAAATCCAGTTGAGAGAAAAGCACAGACTTCTTCCTCGTCCTCAAATGCACAAAGCGCTTCTATGTGCACGTTTTCAAAAGCAAAATAGTCTGTAAATGTGTTGAAATAGGCCAAAGTACGTCCGTCGGCGGCGCCATGTTTGTTTAGGTTCAGCTATTTGACTTCCGCCCATGGATGTATTAAATGAACTGGATAAGGTACGCCCCCTCTGTCTGTGGTCCCAGATTGATTTGTGGCCGTGCGAGGTACTGCAGCCTCTTGAAACCAGCCTTTCTAAAATTGCACATTATATTTGCAGACAGTACTGAATTATTATCGGTATTTAAATAAAATAGAAGGAAATGTTATTTTCTACCGTTTCTAAAATCACCGAAATTACCGTTTTTATATGAAGTGACGTCACCGCAAGCATGTGCGAGTCACGTGAACGATACAAACAGAAGCACGTGGAAAAGGCTCAACTAGCGATACCTGTAAGTTGCATTTTATTTCATTTCAGACTCTTTCACGTGAGCTCTAACATGAAGAATACAATTACAATCACACAAGCTAACGTTAACACAAAAACTTGCAAGCTGCATGGTCGTTCACGTCGCTCAAAGCATCATGGGGGATTGTCGTCACGTGGCGCACTAAAGCAAAGATGGCAGCCTCTGTATCAGGAAGTAAAGCAAAGATGTCAGCCTCCATATCAGGAAGTAAATGCGGAAGTAGGACATTTTTTTGGGGTCATGCGCCAATGAGCACACTCCATAGAGATAAACAGGACGGCCATTTTGGATACATCTTTTATTATAGTTCTATGCTTCCGCCCCAAACCACAATGCAGAGCTGTGATTGGTGCGCCACACAGCGGCCTGTGTAGCCCTGACAGCGGCACATCAAGAGTTTGTGAACTCACAAATATCGGGACAATTCATATGGGGCCAGGTTCGCTGCTACATGCCGTGTCACCTTTTACAATCAGCAGTAAAATAGTAGATTTCTGTGTATTACCTGACCGCATGACACCTACTCCAGCACCCAATACGAGCTTAGCGTGTGTGACGGGTAATTAGCTAGACTGTTTCCTATGTTTTCATGTAATTAAGAAAAATGCGTAATGCCCCAGCACAGGTATATTGTAAAAGCAGCTCTATATTGTAAGACTAATGTGCCTCTAAGTGTTTTTTTCAGCCGTGAACCGGGAAGTGGTGTGGGTTATTAGCAGGCTAGCTGGCCTCGAAAAGTTGTGAAATCAAGGTGGATTATCACTGCATGAGAATAACTCTACTAAACTATGTGAACTAGCAGGGCTGTAGTCGACTAAAGCCATGCTCTTTCAACCTATTAGTCAAAACTATGAAGGAGTTCCATGTATTTGATCTAAACTGCACTGGAGTTCATGCAAAAGAACCCATTCAGAGAAGTACAAGTAAACAGGTTGTCTATGATAGATAAATTAGATTAAACTCATGATTCAATCCCAAAATATTCTGTCAATTTACTCTATATCTGGTCCCTTTTGCTGTGTTGCCATAAATGTAAATTAATATTAAATCGACTAATACAACTTTTGGTCAACTAAGGCACCATCGACTAAACAACTAAGGGATTACAGCCCTATAAACTAGTTTTTCATGTTTTTAAGTCCGGTCACATCAAAAATAATTGAAAAATAAAAACTCTACAATGGAAGCAAGTATTCTTTGGATGTTACTTCCTGTAGAAGAGGGAAATTTGTTTTTTTGTTTATTTGAATTTCTTTTTTTAATGTATTTATTTGGCCCATAGGCTTTTTATTTTGAAAGGACAGAGTATTGACCTTATTCCGGAAGTTGCCTTACGCGCCGCCGTCTTGTTTCTGTGGTATTAGTTACATGGAGCAGACGAGCTCAACAGAAAATAAGTTCTACATGGACTAAAAAGCCGTTTTTAGACTGACCAGGAAATCGGAGCGTTGTTGACTTGTTGTTGCTCGTGTTCATTAAACATTTTACACAAATCAATCTACTTTATGTAACATTTTAGCCGCAAGACTTTCCCCTCGTTCGTCATTAGCTTTAACGGAGTTCTCGTCAAACGAAAGTGCGTTTACAACAAAAGTGCAAAAAACTGCAAAAGTGGGCGGGGCAGAATAAGGTCAATAGCGTGAAACACGGACAAGACTGGGAATGCAGCACATTGTCAAGAGCCAGCTTCAAACTCATGACACTGAGGCCTGCCCCGCACATCAGGCATATGTGCTATCCACTCGGCCACGGGCGGAACCAAAAGAGCTCATTTCCAGCTATAATCCCATGGCAGGTTGAAACAGAAGCAAAGCACAAAATGTAAAAAGCCACACATTAGAAACTCAGTAAACATTATTAAAAGCAGCAGCATAAGCAATTCAACAAGGGAAACTTTGCTGCAAACGTAATGTATTAGTTGTGTTTATCAAACTGTGCCAGTGCCTTTAAAAGGGAATGTATTATGCAAAATTGACTTTTAGCTTTTAACCATGTTACAGTCATGGCCAAAAGTGTGATTTTTTTTCCAGAAAATGCACCATTTCTCCTAGAAAAATCTTGCATTTACAGTTGTTTTTTTATACACACGTTTATTTACTTTGTGCAAACTCAAAAAATGGGCCAGACAAAATTAATAGCACCCTTAATTTAATATTTGGTTGCAAAAATAACTGAAATCAATCGCTTCCTATACTCATCAATACGCTTCTTACTCCTCTCAACCGGAATTTTGTAGCACTCTTCCTTTGCAAACTGCTCCAGGTTTCTCATATTGGAAGGGCGCCTTTTCCCAACAGTAATTTTAAGCTCCACAGGCGTTTAGTGGGACTGACATCTGGACTCATTGCTGCCAACTTCAGAACTCTCCAGTGCTTTGTTGCCATCCATTTGTGCGTGCTTTTTGAAGTATGTTTGGGGTCATTGTCCTGCTGGAAGACCCACTCTCTCGGACACAAACCCTGCTTTCTGACACTGGGCCCTAAATGGCGACCTAAAACCCTCTGGTAATCCTTAGATTTCATAATGTGTTGATACTCATTCCGTTTTCGGTAAACAGTAGAATGATGATCTCGGTCTCATCTGTTCATCTGCCCCCAAGACGTTTTTCCAGAAAGCTTAATCACATACGTTTTAGGAAAATGCTGTCATGCTTTTTTATGTCTCGTGTCAGTAATGGGGTCCGCCTGGGTCTCCTGCCATAGCGTTTCATTTCATTGAAATTTGGACAGATAGTTTGCGCTGACACTGATGCACCCTGAGATTGCAGGACAGCTTGAATTTCTTTGGAACTTGTTTGGGGCTGCTTATCCACTATCCGGACTATCCTGCGTTGCAACCTTTGCAACGCAGGACACTGATGGACACTGATGCACCCTGAGATTGCAGGACAGCTTGAATTTCTTTGGAACTTGTTTGGGGCTGCTTATCCACTATCCGGACTATCCTGCGTTGCAACCTTTCATCAATTTTTCTCTTCTGCCCACGTCCAGGGAGATTACAGTGCCATGGGTTGTAAACTTCTTAATTATGTTGCACGCTGTGGACAAAGGGTTCAGGTGTGATTTTCATATTGCCCACACCTGTTACTAACCCCAGGTGAGTTTAAACGAGCATCACATAAGTTAAACAACATTGTTTATCCACAATTTTGAATTTTGTCCGGACCATTTTTGAAGTTTTAAGTGAAATTATATCAAATGTTCTTTTTTTCTGTTTTTCATGTGTTGCTCCAATAAACATCTGTATAGAAAATGTTATTGCAATATTTTTCAGGGAGAAATACTTGGACCATGACTGTATAACAGTGCCTTGTATTTCGATGTTTAAATAATCCCGTATTGAACTAGTAGTAGTTTTCACCTAACCCCTATCTCCGCCCATTTTACGTGCATTTGTTGAAACGCATTGTGACTCTGGGTCATGCACATAAAATAAAAAAAAAATAAATAAAAGTTACATCCACACAACAATAAAGTAAATGTAAATGAAATTGCACTGGTTGCTATTCACCTTACTCCGGAAGTAGCTGTGGGCGCCGCCATCTTTTTTTCACTTTCGTTAGTTTACAATTGGCAGGCGAGGTCAACGGAAAATAAGTTCTACACGGACTAAAAAGCCATTTTCAGGATGCCCAGGAAATTGGTGCGTTGTGACTTGTTGTTTCACATGTACATTGAACATTTTACACAAATCAATCTACTTTGTATAATGTTTTAGCGACGAGATTTTTCTGTCACTCGCCATTTGTCTGAACGGGGTTCTCGTAAAACCAGAAGAGCCTTTACAACAGGAGAATCTGTGGCACAAAGAGCACAAAAGTTGGTGGGTGGAATAAGGTGAAAAGTGAAATACCACAATGAGAAGTCTATGGACCAGTTTCAACCCACCAATCTATCTTTTTCAGGTCTAGTTTTCAGGATACCGATATCAATAGGCGACATGGGTTTTGAGTCTCTGCCGATACCCAATATCAACCAATACCAGGTTCCTTTCTTTAAAACTACTTCAACATGTCATCAAAAGATAAAGATTCGTTCATGTCATAATAATATGCTGATAATATTATATGTACACCATTAATGTGACTTTTTAACAGCAAAACATTATAAAATATTGAAATTGCACTAAAATTCAAGGTGTCAAAACAATTTAGAACGATTAGTATTTCTGTATATAAAACATTAAAAAAAAAAACTTGAAGTCATTATTTCTTTTTGCTATTTGCGCCTGGAGCTAAGTCTTGTCATATGGCTCCATCTATGCTGAACTTTCCACACACCACGCTCGCCTCATTAACAAGTCGCTGACCCTGACAGTGACCCGGCAGCAGCCATCTGACCTCACGGCGTTTCCTCTCTTCCACCCACGCGGTCCAGCCACCCAAACGGCCCACGCTGCGGCTAATTACAGCACCGGGAAGCAGGCTAACCCCATATTAGAGCGGGCCAGCTATGAGAGTGACTATCGCGTTACGTCAGGTGAGTGTAGAGGTTGGACCGAGAGAAGTGAATCTAGGGCTGTCGATGGTCAGGACGTGAGGTAGAGCCAAGGATCCTAGACGTTGGCAGGACAGAGGGATTAGCCTGGGAAGGGTAAGTTTTAAAAGGGATAGGACTGACGTTGCGCTAGTGGGTCACTGGGGCAGAAGGTGTGCACAACATACGTGAATGAACAAGAAACTTTACGTCAGGCCAAAGATTGGAAGGACAGAAAAAGTGTTAATGGTTTTCAGTCTTGGGAAAAACCTTCAGCGCTATTAAAAAAAAAAAAAATTTATCCAGAATTCCAGCCACAATGGGTCACATCAGTGTTATAATTGTGTCAGGCCCATGCTTGGATAAATGGAGCGTGTCACTTCAGAGTAAGCATCCAGAATGTATGCCCACATCGAAACAAACTTTTCTTTATTTTCTGTAATACGTATTTGTCTGAAGCACCTCTTCCCATTTATTAAAGATGTAATTGAATTTTACTCTTTAATATAGAGTTTATCATTTATCGTTGACTTCCCGCAATGTCTGCCAAGCATACAAATAATGTTCTTGTTTTTGCATGGATTTATGTACAATACAAACTTTTTACAGTATTTGCACTTTTTTTTTTTAACTTTCTATAAGTGAAAGGTAGTGTATTCTGTATACAGTGTATTTGCATGTCACAAACTGTGAGAAACGTGAGGGAAAGCTGAAGAAGCTTTACGATAATGGACATGTCAGTCACAGGAGTGGGACAGGCATCTTAAGGACAATGCCATTACAGTAATTACAGTGTAGTTAAGGATTAAGGAACACAAGCACGAAAATCGGTAATTGTTAAACAAGAGACCTGCTCCGGGGGAATGCGGTCCTTCCTGGGAATGACACACATGTACTTGTTTTTCCCACAGCCTGAGTGTGCTGTGTATGTCCATGTGCCACATGTGTGACGCTGTCATTCATCCATGAGCACGATGTGAACGGCACATTCTTCAGAAGAGGATCTCACTTAATCTGCAGTTAACGGCTGTTTAAACAACCTCCATAAATGTTTAACGGTGCTGCTCATGCCCTATTGAATGGGAGGCATTTTCCTTCATGCAAAAACAGGCGGCCAGGGGCCTCAAGGGCCCCTTGACTTGCATTTAATGTGTGTAAGAAGGCGGCCATTATCAGCCGCACAATGACACAATTCAGTGAGGCTGTGTGTCTGCTATTCCATTTGGTTAGTATCAGGGCCCCTGCCTCCTGATGGCCGTCTAATTGGAAGAGTTAATCAAGAGCTAATGTCTGAAGAATTGATGCCTTCACGCTTTTTTCTCAGAGAATATAGAGCCTGTTTTCTGCTGTAATGCGTCCGTTAAAGACGAGACAGACAACAATCAGACATGAGGTAGTGAAGGAACGGAACTTCACTGACAAATACAAAGTATGGGATCACTTTAATGACGTCTAACGTCTCCTACAGTGTGCCATAGTCTTTAGATTTCAAGTGTTTCCTGATCAGTTAACAAGTAAGTTAAGAAGGACCTGTGATGTGTGACGGTGGCCCACATGTGAACTGATGCTTCTCATGCAAATGTACATTACATCACCGGAACCTGCTTTTTAACAATAGACAGCAAAACAATACAATGTGACGTCGCCAACTAAACTTGTTAATGAGCCGCTAATGAGAATGATCCCCAATCATTGTTGCAATTGTTGAGACTATTTCCTTAGAGTGAATTTGTGATCATTTAGACACAGAATACTTAGGAAAATGCTACGTGCAAATTGGTTACATGAGATCACTAGTAAGCGTAATAACGTATGTCATAAGATGTACGGCTAAACAAAACTGCCTTTTAAAATGAGGAACACTGATGATTAAAAGTGGTGTTGCAATAAATGAGAAAGAAACTAAATGTCAATAATCCACTCACGTCATGAACAGTTCCAAGATATATGCTTTGTAACAAAAACTAAGTGTTGTAATATAATGGAACAGCAAATATGACTTCTGCGTGTACCACAAAATGTAATATTTGTTAAGAGTGACTTATGTTAGAAATTGTTACATTTGATGAAACGACTCATTGGATGAGTGCAGCATAGTATCTGCACTGACATCATGTGTGCACTTTATATTTCTAATAATAACTCTATTATTACTTTATCATGAAAATTAATACTTTGAGTTTTGATCTATTAACTTGTTGATAAAATAATGATGACACATATAGCCTACAGAAACTATTATTCATGAAGTAAAGGGTTGCTACATGATAAAATAACACGTTAGCTAATGCAAGTATTTCCTAGCTTTGGTAATCCTTTATAGTTGCTCAAGTAGCATAGGATGATTTTCTGTTGTTCACTCATGGATAGGGATTTCAAAAGAATAAACAAAAAAACAAATATTACATTAAAAAAAAAGAAACTAGGACTTACTGAATAGTTTTGTAGCATGTATGGTATTGGGTTTGACAACACACTTATTATTGTACATTTTTGGGTTCATCTATACATCTCTTTATCAAGTAAGCCCTGACCATTCCACCGGTAAAAACTCCAAGTCTGCATTAATGGCGCTTCAGTTAGTAAAGTAAGACACCGCCTTAACTAAATGAAACCTAAAGAGGAAACCATATAATTAAAGAGCTGTACTGTCAGGTCAACTGTACATTTCTGTATGTACTCTTTTATCTTATTTAAGTCTTAATTTTATGCATGCCTCTTTTATATACAGTGATCCCTCGCTATATCGCGTTTCATCTTTCACGGCTTCGCTGCTTCACGGATATTTTTACAGTGCGGATATTTTTACAGTGCATCCACTGAACTTCAGCGCACGCACAAGAACGGGACCCTTTGATGAGTCGTTCATTGCAGTTCTCAAATATAATCGAAGGTGGCATATCCGTTTATAAAAATCTTCTTGCTAAGAAAAAGAAATAGCGCCAACAACTAAAGAAAGACTCGTGCGCCTTCAGTAGAAACAGACGCTGCAGCGGAGCGGAGTCAGGACGAAGAGGCACAGACTGTGAAATACGCGAGTGACAATGTTTCCAACCTTGTATTACTATATTAAAATTATCGTTTTAAACAAATTTTGGGCTTTAAAACGGGTTTTGATTTTTGGTTTCATTCCATAGTTCAGTATTGCATTGTAAAATAATACAAAATAAAGCTGTGACTACTTCACGGATTTCACTTTTCGCGTGTTATTTTTGGAACGCAACTCCCGCGATAAACGAGGGATCACTGTATATCTTGCTACTATTTTATTCATTGTTTTATGTTGCACCTCACGTCAAAACAAGTTCCTATGTTTGTGAAGTTTGATTACTGACAGTGGCAATAAATCTGATTCTGAATCTGACATGTATTTGAAACTTAGATACATAACTGTACATTTTGCCTTGTAATGTTTTCATATAAAAAATACAGTATTTTGGATGTAAAATTGCACATATTTTGGACATATACTGTAATTTGTTTTAATTTCATGCTTTATTTTGTCGACGTACAAAATAAGTACATTTGGATTTTGTATATCTTATTTACAAGAAACAAGAATTCACTGACATCGATATATATCGATATAATTTCTCTACGATCCATCAAAGTTTTTTAGGTACAAAATAGTAAAGTGTGGTGTGTGTAGGTGCTACTTTAAGGGCTAATCTTTATGTCTATTTGAGAAAAATGCTTTTTAAAACTTGCCAGAGTTAAATCCTTGCCTAAGTTAAATCCTTTATAAAAATCTGAATGTGTGATTGAATGAAAATAAACCATGCCGTATTTTTCGGACTATAAGTGGTGTAAGTCTCATCAGTCAAACAAGCATCACGAAGAAGAAGAAAAAAAAAGACGCACTGAACTATAAGTTTCATTTTAGGTCATGTTTACTCCTTGGTCATGTCGGTCAGTGTGAATTAACATTTAACAACATGTGAAATTATATATTTTAATATACATAAGTTGCACCTGAGTACCAGCCAACTATGAAAAAAGTGCGACTTACAGTCCGAAAAGTACAGTTCTTAGTTGCAGACAATTTTGTTGTTTCTACATAAAAGTACACATGTTGAAAGAGCAAAAATGGCATGAAATAAATGCAACTGTCTGTAGTGTCTCCTCTTAAAACCCCAGACTACAGGCGCGCACTATCAGCGTTGCCCGCCGCCCCCTCACACACGACACGCACATGCACAGCGGCCGTTCTGTTGACGTAGCAGGCCTCCCCTCCTCTCGGCGCTGTAGGGGAGCACAGTGATTTAGTGTTCCTCTCAGTGCTGTTGTAAACGCGGCCCGCTCCCTAATGAGCCTCTGACGTGCCGCGTGGTCCGCCAGTGTTTTCCTTTGGCTGGCTGGCGACGGACACTTGATTGCTGCCCCCATTAAGACGGCACTGGGACTGACACGGCGCGCGCCTTCAGCCATACGCACTCAGGCATTACAAGCAATCAACCGGGGCTAGGTAATGGAGCGAGGGAGGGGCACCTGCTCAAACACTCACTCAGCAGCAACAGGGAGATGTGCAAGATATAGCAACAAAGTGATGCATGCTTATAGTTTTGTTCTATTATTAACAGGTCTATTTTGAAACTTCAGTCATCTTGAGTTTTATTCTAGGGCTTTTACGTTGCTGTTACAATGCTGCAGTCATCATATCCTAATAATGAAAAAGGGTTTGGGTTAGGGTTTGCATACAATTTTCAGAGGAAAATGAATTTGTATTTTCTGTGCATTTCCTTGTAATTCAATATAATTCACAGGTCAGTTGTAAACAGTAATTAAAAAACATAAATTAGAGCTGCACAATATATCGCAAAAGTATTGATATCGCAATATTGCCAGATGTAATTATCGTTATTACAGTAAACAAAAACAGTTCCTCCATCTGACAGAAACGTACTGTGTTTGAATGAAAATGTGTGTTTTTAAATGGAAAAGAAAAATTGTATTTATAGTTTGCCTAAAGCACCAAATTAGCCTTGATTTAATCTAGGTTTTGTCTAGTGACTTAAATTAAAGCGTGCACAGTTTAGATTTAAAATGAAAATGAAATTATGGTGTCATGTAGTATATTAAAATGCTGAAATAACATCAGTATTGCAGTGGTTAAAATATTCTGTATCACCAATATTGTGCCACTCTACTGTAAATAGCATTTACAGCTTAACTTGAGTTCAAGTTTCTTTTTAGAGAGTTTGTCACTGTCCAACCTATTTCCATTGTATTATATGTTGTCAATAAAGCCTACTTCAACCAAAAATGTAGTTGAGTGGATCATAACTGTGCCTTGGTTGAAGATGGTGTGTAAAAAAGTAAACCCTGATGCATGAAATTACAGCCGTAAAATGTAAATCGTTCGCTGTTAAAAAGAAAGTATTTTGAGCATCAAAGCACACTTGCACCTCGATCTTATATTGGTGTCCCTTACAAAAGCACGACTGCGCAGCTTTCAGCTCAGACGACACATCACAAGTTGCAACGGCACTTACCCCTCGCACGTGCCGCTCCCGATGCCAGTGTTTTGGCACATTCCCGTAATCCATGGAAGCCCATAAATCCCAAAAACAAAAATTCACGTGGCTCACATGAACCTAGCCGGCCCGTAGACGCGTCCGCAGTCCAAACCCATGCCAGCTATTCCGCGCAAAGCCTGGACAGACGTGGGACGGACAGCTGCGAGCACCTCATATGTGTGATCAGTGGCAGCTGGACCAATGGGACGGGGCGGTGTTGGCGAGACTGGGTTAGCTGCGGCTCAGAAACTTGCACTCGCCGTCTGAGGACCACAGATCCCAGTGTGCCCCAGTTTCCCAGTCCCGCGCGACCAAATCCCCTCGCCAGGTCTGTCTGGTCTGGACCTGCCCTGCACAAGCCGACAGACCCAAGGACGGCGGCCAGACACCAGACGACACTCCACTCTCTCCGCTACGTGAGGATGGATTATTCTTCTGCCACCTGGTTCTCCAAGAGTGCAACTTTGGACCAGCTCACTTTGGATGATCTTTGTTTCAGTTACGATTAGTAGGTGTCATTTGAGAAACATTGTCATTGAATGCGTGCAAGAAATGTTCTACTTTTTGCATTTAACAGATCATTAGGAGTTGGTGGGAAGTTGAATCTGAAGCATCTATTTTATGTTATGTATGCATGTCTTTTAAACTCAAGTCTATGCCATCGCTCGGAAGTCAAGTAGTCCACATGCTGATAACTCTCTCAGAAAGAAGCATTGTTCTTGTTGCGTAAAGAGTATCTGACAGGAGACACTTAATAGGAATTAAAGGGGGACAGTGGAGCATTCTTTGTGACGATTTGCACAGCACGTGAGCTAATCCGTCTTCTCCTTCTGTTGTCCAAGTCCTTCATGTCACTTCTTGCCACATAAGATTCCCTAACACATGTAGCTAATCGTGAACAGGAATTTAATTATGAGGTTTTTAGGATTTTTAAAGATTCACCACGTATAATGTACATTTTGTTACCTTGTTAACTTTGAAGAGCTTTTAACCATGTTATAATAGTTTCCCTTCTCATTAACCCTTGAAAAGTTGTATTTAGACTGATTCATGCATGCTTCAGTAATCTTTGCTCTTTTGATCTCTGGCAGCATCCTGAGGCCAAAAAAAACCAACAAAAATCAATAAAAAAATCCACTGAAACCTGTCTCGGTCCATATCTATCCATACTCAGGGTTGTCAGCCTGATCTAGCAGAGAAACTTTGTTGTGATGACATTTCCTGCAAAAAGAAGTAGGCGGAAATCAGGCGCCGCAAATTTCAACCTAGAAGTCAGTGGACTTGTTTCTATTATTAAACTGTTTTAGATCATTCTTGCAATTCAAGATGCAAAAGATTTAAAATAATGATCCATGGCTATCATGAATTCATAAATTATAATTTAATAGCAAAGGGTAGACACCAGTGGATGCTTGAGACAAAATAGCTTCTGGTTTTGTTTGGTTTGGACTTTCTGAAGTTTAAGATCTTTTTTGTTTTTTGCAGGAGGGGGGTATTTTTTTATGCAGATTGATATCAGTTTGGTCACTGCTTTCATATCTGCGAGTTCCAACGAGTGTGATTAACAGGTGGATTAGCCAATCAGGAACATGCACGGTCCATGCGTATTAAAACTAACATGGCTGCTTACAAGGAAAAAAGACAAAAAATCACTAGAGACCGAAAAATGTCATGGATTTCTATAACTCAATGAGCGAAGCACAAAACTCTGTTAATCTGAGGCGGTGAGAGAAGTTTGATTTAGTTGTACATGATAGATGACCCTTTAGTTCCTTAGTTTCACATGCATCACAGAAATAAATGAATCTGATTGCACGGTTCTGTTTGACTTTGGCTTGACTCGACTTACGCTTTATAAAGAATTGGAAGTGTAATCCCAGCCAAGCAGTAAATAGCTTTTACTTGCTACTCGGATTGAAGATAATACCTGTAATCTGTTAATATATCAGCAGGCCATTTTTAGGTCGGAAGTTTATCATTTAGACGCATTTGAATTACCAAATAGTGTCATAGCAAGCTTTAATTTTTCCATTTTTCGTGTTTCTTGAATGCAAAACATAAAATCCTACAGCTTCAACAACAACTCCCCAAACTGTTTTTTGCCAGCCACGCGTTGTGCATTGTAAAAGTCACAGTGCCCCTGCTCAGTTTCCCCAGACACAACGTTACAACTTTTACTGCGCTTTATACCACAGATTCAATAAAGACTCTTCATTTGTGGTAAAAGTTAATTTATTTTTTAAAAGGCCAACGCCATTTAAGGAGCTAATTAAAACGCGCCATTAAATTTGCAATTCGAGGCTGTATGCCAGGTTATTACTTCAAACCGCCGAACATTTGCTACCGTTTCATGAATGGACGTAATCTACATAATCTGCCACAGAATTAACGTTAATATGCAGTAAGAAAATGAAAAACCATTAAAACAGACGGTGTGGGTAAATTCTGTGCACATACATTCGCACTGCAGTCTTCGCCGTATACAATAAGCGTCTCTGTGTGCGTAAGCCTACACCAGTTTTTCCTCGGGGGAGTAACCCACACCGCCATGACACACGTCTCCGGGGACTCGCTGTATATTGAAATCTGAAATATGTGTCGCATCATGACCAAAACACCCAACAAAGGCTTTATAATTCACATGCTATTGATACTACAGTGCGGCACAAAGGAACAAGGAGGCAGGTAATCACGTTATAGCAGGTATAAGACCTTTCTGGCCTCTCACACGATTGGAACAAAGACGCTGGACGGATCGCGATTGGTCCAGAGCGTCGCATTGTGAGAAGTGGTTCTGAAGTACATCCTCGAGTTTAAAAAAAGACTCTTAGATTAAGCCGATGGGTTTAGAAGGACGTATCTTAGGTTAGGGTGTGAATATGAAAGTGCAGAACCTTTATGGCTGGACAATGCGGTCAAAGACTGGAAGAGTCACGGCATTTACGGAGGAAAGGGAAAGGATTAAACCTCAAACGCACAGGAATCTTAGAAGAATTGAGACTTTTATCAATATTTACAACAGAAAACTGGTCAACCTGGGCCAAAGAGATAGTTTTAAGTTTAGCCAAAAATGTGGTAAAGGCCTTGTGGATACTGATACTTTGGGAAATTAAATAAATATAGTTTTCTCTAAACGTGGACAGCTCTTCAATTCCAATGTTAACTTCACTTAGAGTATTATTAATTTATTCATATTTTTTGCTCTTTCTTTTGTAAATTTCGAGTTAAAACTACTGTGGCAATGGTCTACTTGGTCCTACTTAAGACCTGGTTTATCCCTAATTTAGACCTGAAATAGTCCTGTTATAGGCCCAATTTAGTTTTGGTGGTACTCAGAAAGCCAAATCTTTTCTGTGGTGGTACTTAGGGTAAAAAGTTTGAGAAGCAATGCTCTAAAATAAAATATAAAATACTTAGGCAAAAACAAAACAAAAAAAATTGAAAAAATATTCCCTAAAAATGTAAATAATAGTCCCTTTCAATTTAGCAGGAAACCACAATAGTTTCATTCACAAATGACAAAAAGTAAAAGTATTTAAAATTTCCCTTAGCTCACTCTCACACACAGTCAAAGTTACTCGAGGTGCCGCCTTGAAATGGATGGTGGCCTGTTTTGGTTTTGCAAACATTGAGTGTGTTGAAAAGTCGCTAGCTGAAATACCGGGTCCGGATGCTCGAGTGCGGTGCGATGGACCAGAAGCTCCACCCAGCGTACTCCTGCCTTGGCTCGCTCTCACTCACTTTTAATCTCGTAAAATCTTATCTTAAAACGTTTACCATTTTATTAATCATGTGACTTGTTTTTGTTTGTAATGTAGATTAACACTAACCCATCAAGCTTTTATTACCATGTAGTAGTAGTTTGATGCAAACAATACACAGCGGTCTCATTTTGACCCTAAGAGATGCTTTTACAGTACATTTGTACTGAGTAAAAGTTACTTTAATACATTAGTGTGAATGAAATGCCTTGTCTCTATTGTTGCTGAATCTTTGTGTGTTTTTCTCTTTCTCTTCCAGATTTACCTCCATAAAAGTCCCATATGAACAGTGAGAGTTGAAACATTTGCACAATTGCTAAAATATTTAACAATCCATCTGAACGTTTGAGTGTAACCAATAATTGTATGCTAGAATTGAATAGATATTGTGTTTTGGGGATGGTTGTTTTTTATGTTTTAGGTCTTAAAGTTGCTTATGTAGCAAAGTCTTTTTCATCTAATTTATTTTTGTCATTGAAGGTCTCCCATGATCCTATGATCTCTTATTTTTTATTGAGTGAGGAATACATATTTTTAGCCATTCTATAATGACACACGCTTTGTGCTGCAGCTTACAGAAGCTCCAACATTAGTCAAATACATTCCATGTGGAGAGCTGATGGTTGCTCTTTGCTCTTTCAATGCCGACGCCTGTCTTTTATTAAGTTGAAAGAAAAGGATCAGAAGACGACACCCAATCCTGTATTTTGACTTATGTTCCATAATTTACCCTGCCCAGATTACACTGTTATGACTCAAACAACGTTATTTCACACGTAGAAATGGCCAAACCTCTGTGACATCACTTTGATACTGACTTACCACATGTGAAGTACCTGGGGTTTTCCCTGATACTCGTGATACTAAACACTGGAGCCTCGGCCTTCACCACAAACGGACCAAAACTCCAGGTCCGCACAGGTGAAACTAGCCCCGGGCCCCTGAACTCTGGTGGGGACGAACAATGGCGCGTTTGCCGAGTTTCACCAGCCCTAATAGATAGCAGGTGAAGGATGAGAAAAAGCAATGTCAACACTGCAATTGGAGCTCGGAGCTGGCAGACATCCAGTCCCTGCTTAGCTCTCCAAATCAAGTGCTTCGGAGTACTCGGGAGCTGTGTAATGCCAACATGTGCACACAGGGAGGAGGGAGCGCGGACCAGGAGGGAGGGATGGGTTCTCGGTGGCCAATCAAACACGTCATGTGGAACAGATTACTGTGTGAAATGAGGGTGTGGACGCGGAGAATGTGGCGTCCAGACCGCTGACCCTGACACGCTCACGGAAGACGGACAAAAGCTGACACGGACGGACCTCCTCGTCTGAGAGAGGAACGAGGACGAGGTGGAGCAGAAGACGGTGGAAACGAAATATCAGAGGTCAAAGCGACAGAACTGAGCTGTTTACACATTCTTGAGCATTAGCAACAAGTGACAAAGGAAGGACATCGACTATTGTTATGTTAATGCGTGGCCCCAAAAAGCTTCCAGTAAAAACAAATATGAAAAAACATATAATAGTGTCACATGCTGTCACCGCTCATATGCTTAACAATGGCACCATTCCTGTGTCATGCCTTTTGTTAGCATGGCAGATGAAAAGAAGGAAAGAAAATATAATGTGAGACATTTTTTTATTTCGTTTGTTTATCTATTTCTCAAAATTAAACAGTATTGGGTCCAGAAGACAGCGGGAGATTGGATATGAATGGTCCTCGAGTCGTTTGAAATCCCTGTACTAAAAGTTATACAGTGAGTTTTACTGTTCGTCAGTTAAATCTGGGGTACCTGACTTTTTTGGGTGTACATTTGTAAATTTTCTTTTGCATCAAAGAATGTCTTGTAAAAGCAGCACTTTCTGACTTCTGCGTGCTGTCTGCATCTACCAATAAAGTATTTTGACTCGAAGTAAGAGCTAAAAGCAGCGATCTGATTGGCTGCGCTCGGGTGGTCCTCCTCAGTTTTACTTTGTCGTCTGAAAAAAGCTGTTGTAAAGCTGTGCACAGGACCGAAAATGAATGTGTGTGAATTTTAACAATGTGCCAAAGGGTTTGTGAGAGCGAGGGATCAGTCAAATAAACCTAAACTACAAATCAGGTACCCCAGCTTTAAGTTTTTCCAAATGTAGTGCTGCAGATTGTTTTTTTATAGCTGTTATCCTGTAGGTTTGCGCTCAACAGTAAGGAGGAAAGTCTTTCTGTTTTGCTCAAGGATGGAGAGGGCTGATGGCAATTTGAAGTGTGTGTAACAGTTCGATGTGTTGAATGGCCAGCCAAGACTACACGCTTTTCCTATACTTTACCACGAAGTACGGTCTGGTGTCAAGTGTTTTCTCATTCCAGATGAGTTCCAGCAGACATGATTGACAGGAGGATTAACCAGTCAGAGAAATGCATGGTCTGTTCATCATAACAATATAGAGGACTTCTGACGAAACACTAATTAAAGGGCTATACCGGATTTTTTTGTTTTGACATGTGAAAAACAGAAATAGTTCATGTACCTGATTTTTTTGCATATAATCAAGGTAAATCTGTGTTGCCAAGATTGCTAACAGTAGCTACAGGCTAAATGCTAGCGATGCCTGCTGTAGGCCTATTTTAAAGGAAAAATATTGTGCATTTTATGTATTGTTGTTACTCTTTAAACACGTTCTTGAGTACCTGTTTGTTGTCTCATGTTTTGAAACAAAAAAAATGTTTATCATGAACAAAATGAACATCTCTTTCTCTGCTGTTTGTAGAGTGTATGTAGAAAGTAACTGGCGCCTAGCACTGAAACGAATCAGTCTAGCAGGTACGGTGTTCATTTTTAGATGGTAAGAGTGAGTCTGACGATGATCGATGGGCTTATAACAGCTGTAGATTCTCTGATAAGTGATGTCTAAAATTGGAAAAATGTCATCGATCAAGGGAGTTCAGCAGGAAGTGTTTTTGACAGTCGAAGACTTCAGATTGAAGTAGTTGTAGGTAAAATACACATAATTTGCTTGAAAATGTTTTAAAAGAGGTGAAGTTACATTTCTTATTTAATCAACAGAGAGTTTTCACCTGCACCAGACCACGTCCCCTAATTGACCCATTGAAATGCGTCTTCAGAATGTTCAAAATTACAGAATGGAGGCAACTGAAGACAAAATTAAGTAGACTAGAACGCACTTTCAATATTTAACTGACATCGAATCTAAAGCCTCATGGTTGAGTCTTTCTAACATGAAATAAGCAACTATTTTAAAGTTCCAGTGTAGAAATGTCAGATAGTTTGCTTCTTTATTACAAGATGAAAAAAAAAACCTTAATAAAATCATAAAATGATTTTGCAGGCTCAAAATTTGTAGTATTTGTCCAGTTAAATCTTAATACCTAGATGTTTCCTTCATGCAAACCGTTTATTGTAATCTCCAATCAAATAAACACATAATGTAGAAGACGATTGTAAATGTCTTTAAAGCGGGCTCTAATATCACTTGCATATATCTGAGTGGTTTTCATTTGGCAAAACCGTCTGGATTTTTCATATTTTGAGATATTCTGTGGTTAATCCCAGTTACTCCATTGAAATCACATTATGTTCCACTTCACTTTTGCCTCCATTCCAGAATTCAGTTGCCGACTGTATCTATAGATCTAGATTCTAAAACTAGTCAGAAAAGATCAAATTTGCCCTATTTTCAGTGTAGATACTTGTTCAAATGTACCTAGTTTAAATGCTGTTTTAGCAATTAGTATCTGACTATTAGGGGACCAACGAGAAGATTTGAATTGGCTCTACGCCCTGTTTAACAACTAACTGTCCAAAAAAATCTACCAGTCCAATGAAAATAAAGAAAAATAGGGCAAAAATAAACTAATAACTATTTGAAAACTACAACAAAGACAAAGATAGCGGATTACAAAGGGTCCAGATTTTTAGCTCCGCCACTTCCAAAACCCTGTGATCCTGGTCCAGTTTACTATCTATCTAGTATTGACAGCTCTACATTGTCCTGCACATCTCATCTGCAGATTTCCAATAGCTTTATGTACTAACACGTGTGTAATGCCACAGAGTACAGTGAACACAGCTCATCAGGCACATGCCCTCATTTCTAAGGACACCAGTCTTTTTTATTCATTTTTATCACGCCCTAGTTTTATGGTGTCAGGTGGGCTGTCCCCAGAATTTCAGGACAGCGCTTCATTATTATCATCCTTAAAAACACCAAAGGGGGTTGGCGGGGGTAGTGTGAACTTCATCACGTCATGCTGTGTCCCAGGGCAGTCTAATCCATGTTTGTCTGGAACACAGAGAACTATCAATCAACAGAGTGATGCACTGCAAAAAAGGCTGTCAAAGGACTTGAATTCAGGTCTTGGTTTAAGCAGCGCTGACGAGTTTAACTGTATTTGACTTGTTTTAACGTGTTTGACTTATTGCGGTGCATTGTTTCTACTATTAGTGAATAAAAATAAATAATTGGACTTATACTGCATATACAATACATACTGCATATTATTGCAGTATGTATTTTTTCACATTTCAAGCCAAATTATCCTAGAAACAACACTGTCCAATCTGCACCTAATGATGTTTTATTGTTTTATGTAATCAACTTGCACCCATACATTTATATGGGATAGGATATTCTTATTTCGAATGCTGTTTATTCAAAATGCATAAAGGAATATAATTTAGCACCTACACAATATGGTACTTAACAAGATTGTGGCGGATTGTACATAATGATTTATCTACTTTATCTAATTCCAAGCTTGAGTTTTAATATTTTTAGTAAGATCTAGTTCATTCAAATACTAAATAAGAGATCCAAAATCCTCTCTATACGCTTAAAGCTGGAGTACCTGGTTTTCACGCAGCCAAACCAAAAGCAGGCATTGAATCCATCTAACTTCCTCCTAGCTCTCTGGCACAACATTGTTCACATGCATTCATTTTAAAGTGCATGCAGGGCTTCAAAACAGCTTTTTTCAGACTGTAAAGTGAAACTAGGGTGGTCCACTGAAGCACAGCCAATCAGAGTGAACCTTTCAGCTCTTACTTCCAGGTTTAAATGCTTAATTATTATTTGCAGACGACATGAAGTAGTCTAATTTTGTCAAAAGTGCTGCTTTTATGAAAGACAGACAATGTATTCATTTACGACTAAAAATGTTGGGTACCTCAGCTTTAATTGTGTCTAATGTACAGTTTCAGATGAACATGTCTGAAAATATGCATTTTTTTTTTCCACACATAAAATGTCTTATTTTATATGAAAACATTTCATTGATGAACAACTTGCAATACACATACATTAATGTAGTAAGAAAATTGATATCTCTAGACTTTAAGACAGGCAAGTCCAAACTAAGGCCCGGGGGCCAAATGTGGCCCTCATACCAATTTTCCTTGGCCCTCAGGTTTCCTGGTGAATTGGCCTACATTATCCTGAGAAGTACTTTTTACAGCAAATTTAACATTTTCTACAATTTTAACCGAAATAACTAACATTTTGGTGCGATACAGACTTGATATTAAGGCACTGAGACTGAATGTAGATGCAGTGGCGCTTAAAACATCAGATAAACGCATCTTTTTTAACGTTTCACGATTAATTTGTTGCCCTCCGATTGGTCTGTATGTCAATATGTGGCCCTCGATTTAAAAAGTTTGGACACACCTGCTTTAGAAGGTGAATAGAATGACATGCTTACATGTGGCTTTCAGTGTCAACCTATTTATGCCCAATTTCCTCCCAGTTTCAATTATGAAATTAAAATTACATTTGTTGTATTTAGGCATGATCACACACACGTTTTTATGAATATTGTCACGCACATGATAAAGTTTGGATTGGAAACAACTGTAATTAAAATGCCCCAAGATGATCACTTGACAATTTAAAACAATTGGATCTTGATTTAATTCAAATTCCATTAATTCCAATCCATGTAAATATGTTAAATATGAAGCCATCTTACCCCATTCTAGATATTCGTTTTTTACAGTGCAGGCAGGGGTGGAAAGTTTGAACATGCACATGCCCTGGCCACAGAGTCCGCCCATTCTTCTTTTGGGCAGTATTTTTAGAAAGTTGCCAAATCCCCTGTCCACTTTCACTGATATTGTGATGGGTTATGCAAAGGTTGCTTTAGCCGGATTACGGCAGAAGCCCTTGTTCGTATCTAACGGTAATTCAGTGAGTCGTTTGTGCAGAGAGCCAGAGATCAGGCCGTCTAGACTCGGGGAGGGCTCTAATGGGATTCTGACAGATTATTGTGATTACACTAGTAGTTGTAATACAGGCAGACTTCTGGACAGAAACAAGCCACGGTTCAGTTCAACAGCTCAGGGCCGCACTGGCTAAGCATTTTTACAGTAAGCCACGGAGAATGGTTGGAAGATGAAAAGCTTAGCAATTTGTTAGTCGATGCCCAGCTGTTGAGCAGATCATAGCCATGTAATCAGCATGACTCATAGTTTGCCAAGTCAGGGTAAACATCTTTCTGCTGCAATTTAGATTAAAAGACTTTCGACATTTGCGGGAGAGATGTGTTACTGCGAAAGACGCTACATAGAACTGGTAAACTGGACCAGGATCACAGGGTTTTGGAAGTGGCGGAGCTAAAAATCTGGGGGCTCGAGGCGAATTTGAGTTCAGGACCCTCTGTAATCCGCTATCTTTGTCTTTGTTGTAGTTTTCAAATAGTTATTAGTTTGTTTTTGCCCTATTTTTCTTTATTTTCATTATACTGGTAGATTTTTTTGGACAGTTAGTTGTTAAACAGGGCGTAGAGCCAATTCAAATCTTCTCGTTGGTCCCCTAATACATAATTTTGTATATGATTTATTTATCCCAGCAAATTTGGTTATTATTGTTATTTTTTCATTCACGTTTGCAAAAATATACACCCTATGTTGTACCAAACAATAACTCGCTAATTTATAGACATCCATTTAGATATAATGATAAAGTACCATTAGTTTTTGCAATAATTACCAGAACAATTTCACAAACATCTCAAAATATATATAAGTACAATAAGAAAATACACTAACTGCAAATTAAAATCACTAGTTTTATTTGTTAACAGCTTGGCTAATATATGAACAATTTGGAGGGTCCTTTGCTGCCCTGGGCCCCGGGGAAACCAGCACCCTTTACCCCCCCAGTCTGACGCCCCTGGTGTTCAATAACCCAAAAGGTAAGACACATAAACGCCCTTAGTAAAGCTGACGATGTAAAAGGAATAACACGTGTTCAACAGAGTTCAACTGGGGGGTCTGGAGGTCCGCCCACAGGAGAAAAACAATAGAACAGAACATATTTCCACTATTTTGTGCATTTTAGAGCATTTTCCAGTCAACTTTTTGGCTTGGATTTTGAACAGACACAATTCAGATAATTACACTTATATAACAAGAATGCATCAAGTGTCAAGAGTGTCATGTCATGGGGGATGTAGCCAATTCTCTGGTGTGGCCATTGCTATTACAGCCACCCCTTGGTATTGGTGACGTACAGTGTTTCCCAACTAGGGGTCAGGCACTTAGGGGGGGAAAGGGAATGACTTCAGATTTGAAAAAGCCACATTTCGACTGGCTCTGGTCCTTCAGACTGGTTCACTTCGGAGTGTCTAGGGCCGCTTCTGTGAACGGCGGACTGCGTTTCGTGCAGAGGACAGAGGTCTGTGAGCAGCTGACGTAATCATAATAACATAACATAGCAATATCATAATAAACATAGTTAATGTTTTCTCAATAAATAAAATCAAAATTATCCCGGAATTATATGTTGCAATTGCGAAGGCGACATCTCAAACTCTGTCCAGACATGTGCTCGCTGTTGCTGTGTCCTTGGGCAAGTGAGTTTACCCTACAGTATGTGAGCGAGGGTTTGGTGGCAGTCAAAAGGCCTGTTTATGCAGATTGGCAGCCTTGCTTTCGTCACCAGGAGAGTGGAGTGAATGAGTCACAACCGCAGTGTAAAGCTTTGAGAGGCTTGTCGAGCACAATACAAATTTAAGCATTTAAGGTGATCTATGCCAACTAATGTCAACGCTTCTGTACCTACTGTTTTTATCTACTGCCCTGCTTAAAATAGGCAAGAGCAATTATTAAAGCTGGGGTAACCCGACTTTTTTGTTGTAAATTAATACATTTTGCGTTTTCCACCAAAGAGCATCTTGTGAAATCAGCACTTTGTGACGAAATTAGACTATTGTGCATATCTCCTCATCTCTCCTCAACCCGGAAGTAAGAGCCAAAAGCAACGCTCTGATTGGCTGTTCTAGGGCAGACCACCCCAGTTTCACTTTGCGGTCTAAAAAAGCAGCTCTAAAGCCGTTAATGCGCCTTAAAACAAATGTGAATATTAACATAGTTTGTGTGAGCTTGGAAGTATTAGGCATACTTTGGTGCGTACGTCCGCTTTTGCTATATAAAAACCAGGTACCCAAGCTTTAATCTAAGAACTGAAAGCTAAAATCTCATTTATTACTGATAATTTGGACAGTTAATGCATGTTTTAAATTGGAGTTAACATGTTTCTATTAGCAAATACAATCTATATGACAGTAGGTGGCAAAAACTAGCATTACACAATGAACAAAGTGGAAGTTGGTTTTAGTGCAATTTGTATTACCTTTTTTGTACGTTTTTTAATCATGATTATCAACAAAAATGCACTGTGTTCCCTTAGAAATGTAGTATCACAATCTGGTTTTTAATATCTTGGCTTCAATCTTCAATTTTCTTTAAGTAGTATACGCACCATAACTTAATGTCACGACAGTCGCAATGCTCGCTACACTAAAAACATTTGACTTGGCTGCAGCAGTCTGCTACAGTCATCACACTTCTTCTGCTATACTTTGTCATCCTTGCATTTCCTGTCGTACAGAAATATGAATTCTGCCAGCGTAAAAGTGTCGCTTAGTTTGATTAATTGCTCATAAACACGCATGTAGAGAATGGAGATACAGCTCGCGATTTTTTACTGTATGCTAGTGAAGTATGTAGAGCGGATACAGACTTTTGGATTTGTTTATTGCTCCTGAATTACCGTCCGTCCGTGCTGCCCCCGTGCGAGCTCATCTAGCGCAGGTATCTATCATGGTCAGGTTGGAGAAGAGCCGCCATGGGATTCTCGTGCAGAAAATCCGGCTTCCATATGTGCATCCATTTGTCATTGTTTCGGAAGAGCACGTGGAATGCCTGTTCTAACAAATAGCTCGGACATTTTTACATCCCTGAATGATTTCCTATAAAGAAACAGGCCAGCTATGTATATACATTAGGGGAGGTTGTCAGCTGGTTTGGTATACAATCTAATGGGATTTTGCGTTTGCCTTCTCTCCGAGGGCCGTGTAAAGTGTAATGTAACAAGTTTGGATGAATGTGTGTAGTATTCTGCCAAATGGTGTCTGAAAAACATCTGTTTGCGATAATAAATGAAGAGAAAATTTGAAAACTTCCAATTGTTTTTTTCTCTGTGCTAGCTGTATCAATTTATCAATATTACCAGATAGAAAATGCTTAAATTGTCCAAATCTTGTATGCTATAAGACCTACTTTTGTCGTCTAGAGTAACACAATGTTTAGGTGTGATCCAGAGCAAAATAAGCCAAGTTTGCTGAGGCTTCCCGTTTAAAAGACAACGTTTTTTTGTCTTCAACAGTTCAAACTTAGTCCAGTTTACTGACTTTAAAGGTGTGCTATGTAATTTTTCTGGTGGGAGGTCCGTCGTTAGCTTTTGTTTGTCTGGAAAACTCACAATTAGACTTTTATCTATCAATCCAGCTTATTAAATTATAGGTGGTTTTATTGAAAAAATACCTTAAACTGTCACTTCTTTGTCTCCATGTAGATAAATACCTTTAATATCATGCTGTGGAACATTCCAGGTAAACAATGGAATCTCTTTGGACAAAGGAACAGGTGGCTGATCTTCTATCAGAAAAGTCTGGGGCTCAGTTTGTCATAGTTTTTGTCAATATCATATTTTTGCCTACGACCGGGAATACTATTACCGGGAAGACTATTAAACAGTTGAAATAAAGATAGATATTTATATATGCTTCACTAAAACTTGATTTGAGTCGACTAAATTAGCATAACACTGTAGTCGACTTAAACTAAACTAAGACTAAAAATAATAAGACAAATTTTTTTTTAAAATATATAAATGTATAAATTTTTCTTCACTTGTTTCAATAGCTGCAAATGAACAAAAACAAGGCTGTATTTCCCTAGCCTTATACAATACATTACCATATATTTTACCATGTATTTTTTACCATGTTGAATTTTTACATAATTATCATCATTGGAGGTTTTTTTTTATTTTTTATTTTTTCCTGTTCATTGCAAAGCCTAACCCACGAGGGCACTTCCTTTCAGCAGCACACTTGCACTTGACCCAGTTCAATTAGTGGACCGTCATGTGAGTGACCTACAGGGAAACTTGCCAAGGAAGAGTCTTCCAGATCCTTTAAAGAGGCCATCCTGCTTGTTGTGTCATCCGCTCACTCACGGTTTCTGCTGCAGTGAGGTAAACAGGGTTAAGAAGCTCCAGACACTCCTGGGACTTCACCATAAAGAACTGTCCAGACTGCGTGGCCTAGTCTGGGCTTCCGACACGGCCTACATGTCATGTTTGAGCTGTTTACTTCCACACAGACGAGGGATTTCTCTCCAAAGCTTCAGGACAATAACAACTCTTTGTGCTGCCTTTAAAACACCGGTTACAAACAACACTGGACGTAACACGATATCATGTTAGCTTAACGGATATCATATAGCAAAAGTGCCTGCAAGCTCATGTATCTTGGAGATGTTTTCCTCCCATGCACCTACTGTATACATGAAATATCAACAGCACAGGTAGCGTGTCCCTGCAGGCAGAAACAGAGCGCCATTCAAGAGATAGTGAGTGACGCGCTGTTCGGTCATCGGGGATATCAACTTAGGTGGTTCTAAGTGCACCCTTGAAGAAAATCCCCATTGTTGCTTGTTCTGATGCTAAAAGCTGCTTTTACAGTAGGTCTCAGGCTGTTGACAACACAATGGCCGCCGTCTTTCATCGTCATTGGAGGATCACTCACCTGTCTGAGAGCGTCGTACTCCGCCCGCACCCATCATCCCGTCACTGGTAAGCCCGTCTAATGGCACATCAAAGCGGCTTCGACTAATCACCCAAGCTGCATAACAGACCACAACAAAAGCAGAGAAACAGTAGGGGAACTCCCCAACCTTTGACCTTTTTCCCTTCTGTGTCTTCCCGAGAGGAATCAGAGCTCTCAGATGTGGCACATGAAGCCTTTATTTGGACCCCTACCCCCTTCGTCTCGACTAGGGCTGGGCTGTGTTCATGACTGCGCAAGGAACCGGGTCAGTTATTGCAACTGGATCGTATCAGAATAAGCCCCGGTTCTCTGGAGACCAAGAAATGCCGGCTTTTTGAGGGAAATGGGGAGGTAGAAAGTCAAAGTCCAATTTCCTTGTCTGTCTTGGCGCTTGAGGTTCCCAGACGGTTCGGTCATATGGGAAAAACAGCCAGGAAGCATCAAAACCGGCCAATCACAGAGGTTAGTGCGTAATATATCACAGGCTGACTTTAATAAAAACAGGGAGGAAGACATGTCAAAGAGGAATGGCCTTGATCTCCACCATCTGCAGAGCGTTGTGGTAGCGCCATCCGGACAGGTGTCTGAAAGCTCTCAGAAGATGTTTAGCGATTGGAAAAGGTAGGAAGACTCCCTGCTCTTTATGGGAGGGCAGAAACTTAACTACCAAACGGTTACTAAGTTGCTCACTCAGGTATGGAGTCATGGTGCTACATCAAAGCTTGGAGGAAACTGGAGATTCTATTGTAACTCTCTTCTTACAGCAAAGGAAGTGGGTGGATGAATAATCAAACCAATTACAAAAGGAATGAAAAGAGTTATGGATAATTTAATAAATGCTTGTTAACAGATCTATTCAGGCAAGACACTACAGGCAAAACCAAACTAATTTTTAGTTTTTTGGTCAGTTTGCTTTATATAACATATATGATTTCATGTGGAATCAACAAACTTGTCCAATCTGCTCCTTTAGATATTTTATTCTTTCATTTAATCCACTTCATCCATAGATTTCTCTGGGACATTGTAAATTCAAAGGTTGTTTTCTTAAAATGCGTTTTTCTCCCACAGAGACATAAAGATCAACCTTAAAGTAGCTCCTATACACACAAAAATGTATAATTTTGCGCTTAACAAGATTTTGGTGGAATGTACCGAAGGATTTGTTGCTATCTAATTCTAAGCCTGATTTATTACAGTTTTAAGTCTATAAATAATGAGGCCAAATTTGAATTTTAGGCCAATTTTCAGTCACATCTAGTTCACTCAAAAACTAAATAGGAAATCCAAATCCCATCTGTCAATTTTTTTTGAACCAAGAAATGTGAACCAGATTCTGTCTGTCAGATTTAAATGTCCAAAATATGTGCAACATTGGTCATTTCTTCACATAAAATGCCTTATTTCTCTATGAAAACGTCAAATAATGAAAAACTTAATACGTAATACATTTTTTCTTACACTTATGTGAGTGAACTACAGGAGAAGTTTCAAATTGATATCTTTTAATTTAAGATTTGTATCCTATTTACCTGCTGTGTCTCACTTTAAAACTGGCAATGGATCCAACGTTTGCCTGGAGAACTATACATTCTTGTTGGTGATCGTAATTGAGGAATTGAAATCCAACTAAATTCAAACAACACCTTATTAGTACACAACACATTGAAATATTAAGCTTAATTACAGATCAAGACAATCATTAATGTGTTCCTTTAGCTTTCCCCTTTTGAAAGCGTATTACAAAACAATTGCAACATCCGTTAAATGAACTGGCAACCAATAAACAATATGAAATACATAAATTCCTTTAAAAGACAGATTTTGCACCGGGCGCACCCTTTCAGTTGATGAACATGCTTCAGAGCACTTCAGTAAAGCCTGTTGGAATTTGTCCCAAACTCAAGTACAAAGTGGATTGGCGTTTTTGGCGTAGAAAGGTCAAGAGGTCACAGTGAGAGCACATTTCCTCAATCAAGCAAATTTCACACAAATACGTTGCAGGATCAAGTAGCAATTTATATACGAGAGGTCAAGAGTCGCACAACTGTTACTTCGGGTTGGGCCATAAATCTACGAGAAGTCTGTGCGAGTAAGTGAAGACATAACCATGCGTTTTTCTACAATTTACATACAAAATGAACTGCAAAGTATGGACAAACTGACTCTACATCTCACGGTACTGTTTATCCGACGAGGACAATGAATGCAGCGGTTTTAATCTACAAAGCAAAGGTCACGAGTGCCATGCTTCTTCTCTAACTAAAAGCAAAAACAGCTGACACATTTCAATTCTGTTTTCCATTATAGACAAACTCTTTGAAAGACGGAAATCATCTCGTGAACTTTTGGACCCAAATCATCCTGGACATCAACTGAAAATAAAAGCAGATTTAGTTCCGGACAACTACACCTCGTACATGCAGCAGAGCGGACGATGCTGAACAAAAAACATGTTCCAGAAATGCCAGGCAGGAGGAAGACAAAAGAAGGAATTTTAAGTTTGCTGGCATGAGTAAGAAGATCAAGATTGGAGGTTAGATGGATAGATCATTTGATTTTGCATTTGTTTGTCTGTGAATAGTGAGGCTCTATAGTCAAAATGTCAACATCTTTAAAATTACTGATTGGAGAAAAAGTCCACGTTGTTTTATGTAGTTTTAAAGGCATTGCACCTGAAAACAGTTACCAAAAAAAGTCTTTGCAGCAGTTCACGTGTATGACTCTGTGGGGAAGTTGGCCCGAAGTGGTCGAAGTAGGAGGCAGACATACAAAAGTCTTGTACCAGACAAGATTTATTAAACCGAACAAAACATGTGCACGCAACTGCACTGAAGTCTCTCTCCCAAATGGGGCCAGCAGAACCCTTTTATGCCCTAGGCCCCTCCCCCAGGACAGTACACCTTGATTGCAGGGAACTGCACCAACAATGGAAATTGCTATTCCTTTCCAATGGACCCATGTCCCCAAACAATTCAAAATGGTAAATGAAACTATGAACACAAAAACAAATTTTAAACACCTTATTAAAACAAAGCCAAATTGAACTATGACAGTTCTCCCCTCCACATGGTCTGGCCCATGACCCCTCCAAAGGTTTTAAAAATGGCCGCCATGAGGCCCTCCTCCTCTTTGACCAGACCATGTGGTGAACCAGGTAAGTTTGTTGAGGTGAACTGAAATACAAAATTTAAATAAACATATTGAAAAGGAACTTATGTGTTGTGTGATAACTAAACTAAAACAAACCTGGGATTAAGTTTACAGTTGAGTATGAGAAATGGAAAAATACAAATTAAGAGTGATTAAAAGGGACAAAGACCCACTTTGTCACACACCCCCCCTCTTAAAACCGTTACTCCTGTGAGTCACGGGACAGGAAATCCATATATACACATTTTTCAAGATTCTAGGCAAAACGCAGTAACCAATTTACAATAAACACTTTCACATTGAGACAGTAGGCTACTTCTAAGTGTCCAAAGTTCCTCTTGTATCAAGAACTTCTTCTCCAATGCAAGTACCTTACTTCTCCTGGAAAGAGTCTAGTTGCAAACAGCTCCCAATCTTCAGTAGACCAAGAACGCAGGCCTGGTGAACCTTGAGCTGGTGAACCTTGACTCCTCAATGGGTTCTTGGACCTCTGGAAAATAGAACCAAACCAGTCTCCAAACTCCTCCTCCGATAGCGCTGGCTGCTCCAACTGCACACAGCTACAGTGAAAACACCAAGCACTCCACAGCTCCCGACAGCAGCTCATAGCAACTACTGACGTTTATGCCGCAGTCGACCAAAACACGCCACGACTTAGTGTCCAAGAAGCCAAAAGTTGCTCCATTCTTCCATGGTGGACCTCTGCACGAGATGCGTTCCTCTCTTCAGGGGCCTTCTCTGCAAGCTCCACACGGCTTTGCTGTACCTCCCATTGGAGGTGAGAAACTGGTTCCTTCGATGCCTCATAAGATCTTGTAGACTTGCCTGTTGTCCCGAGATGTTCGACTGTAGTTCTTTGCTGAATGTCCCCTCTAGGTTGTCAGGTGGACCTGTGACTCCATCAGCACGAACCTTCTTCTGTCTGGTTTCCATTATTCTTTACTGCTCCTACTGGCCTGGATCCCACCGCTGCCACCAAATGTGGGGAAGCTGGCCAAAGTGGTCGAAGTAGGGGGCAGACATACAAAAGTCTTGTACCAGACAAGATTTATTAAACCGAACAAAACATGTGCACGCAACTGCACTGAAGTCTCTCTCCCAAATGGGGCCAGCAGAACCCTTTTATGCCCTAGGCCCCTCCCCCAGGACAGTACACCTTGATTGCAGGGAACTGCACCAACAATGGAAATTGCTATTCCTTTCCAATGGACCCATGTCCCCAAACAATTCAAAATGGTAAATGAAACTATGAACACAAAAACAAATTTTAAACACCTTATTAAAACAAAGCCAAATTGAACTATGACAGTTCTCCCCTCCACATGGTCTGGCCCATGACCCCTCCAAAGGTTTTAAAAATGGCTCTTTGACCAGACCATGTGGTGAACCAGGTAAGTTTGTTGAGGTGAACTGAAATACAAAATTTAAATAAACATATTGAAAAGGAACTTATGTGTTGTGTGATAACTAAACTAAAACAAACCTGGGATTAAGTTTACAGTTGAGTATGAGAAATGGAAAAATACAAATTAAGAGTGATTAAAAGGGACAAAGACCCACTTTGTCACAGACTCACTTACTTTCTGCAGTCCCAGTATTCTAAATATTCACTGCAATAAGTTTATAAGCACTTGAGTTTTGTTGTCCCAGGTAAAGCTAACAAACACTAGCATGCTAACACGTCCATGCTTCTCATAGAATAAAACATTCTATAATTAAATGCGGAGCAAGTGTTGTGTTCTCATTTTCACCCAAATAGATCCTTATACAATATATCATGGGGCAAAACAGATTTTACTTTATTATTCATTATTAGATGTTATTGCTTTGTCTGAAATGTTCCACCGTATGGCATTAAACTAAAAATAAAATATAAAAATAAAAAGGCTGTTTTCAAGTTCTGTTGTTTTGATTTTTTGGCAATAAAATACTACTAATTGAATAAATACAAAGTAGATATGTGGAACCATAGATATATAAATAAGCAGAGGCGGCATTTGATGCTCATGCTATATACTTAGCAACATGGCTAGTTTGGTATGATTTGAAGGACTCCGGCGGCATTATCATGTATTTTCCCTATTCATCTTATTCTGGAAGTTGCCTTACGCGCCGCCGTCTTGTTTCCGTTACATTAGTTTACACGGGGCAGACGAGCTCAACAGAAAATAAGTTCTACATGGACTAAAAAGCCGTTTTCAGACTGACCAGGAAATCGGTGCGTTGTTGACTTGTTGTTGCTCGTGTTCATTAAACATTAAACACAAATCAATCTACTTTATGTAACATTTTAGCGGCGAGACATTTTCCTCGTTCGTCATTAGCTTTAACGGAGTTCTCGTCAAACGGGAGTGCGTTTACAACAAAAGTGCAAAAAACGTCAAAAGTGGGCGGGGCAGAATAAGGTCAATAGCCGTTAGCATTAGCCCACAAAACACGCAAGTTATGAATAATCCAGAGCATCAGCTGGTACCAACCCATCGACTACATTTACGAAAAGTCAAAGCCTTGGTAAAAGTCATTGTTTAGTGTTGTTTAATTTAGTTTAATATAATAAGAAGCATGTAAAACTGTCATTTGAGCCAAAGGCTAACTGACTTTAAGTTAACATTTCTGAATGTGTGTGCTTCTTGACAGCATTTCGTGACCACTGAGCTATCTTTTACGTGTGATTTATGAGGAGAGCAATGACGTAAATATCATGAAATAAAACTTGAATATACTTTAATTAATGGGGATCAGCTTCACCATTCATTTGTACGAGAAGGGGGTTTCAATTTGACGTAAGTCTGGGTAGCATCGGCTAGCAAAGTGTCTGCGCAACGGGCACAGACAGAGAATTTTTAATCCTTGAATATCAACGTGTGAAACATTCTAACCAAAGCAATAATATATCTATGGACACAAGCAGGTGGCAGACCCATACCAGAAGTTACATGGTGCACCTTCAGCAAACCAAGGCACAGTTACCAGGGCCGGTCCTCGAAGGAAATTTGAGTTGCACGCGCAGCAAAATGGTCCGAAAAAATACTGTATTATGCCCAGCTGCACTCATTGATGCATCATAACTGTCGTGCACTCGGTACGGCAGCTGAGCAGTTCAAAGCAGTTTAACAACAGCTGCTTCCAGGTCCATTGACTTCCTGTGCAGAACTGCAGAACTGAGAATCCCCGCCTCTTGATACTTTTCACCGTAGCAAGCAGCCGACTTTCATTCATTTATTTGGATTGTTTAATAATGACTGCGTGTGATTTTTTTTAACCCTACATATTTAACCCGGAGTCTGATTTTGATTAATGATTACAAGTAAGTACAACGTGGTGGGCAGACACAGAGGGTAGATGAAAAAACAGTAATTTTCTAAGCACTCAAACCTTGCATGCTGGACAATACAGGATTACTCAAACATGCATGGACCAATCCAAATATAACTTTGAGTAAGCGAATGATGAGGAAACACCAATATAACGTGATTAAAAGCTCACAGAGGTTACATAATACGTCCCCTTTAAGTTAAAAGTCAAAGACCAACAAATAATTATCGGTAAAGAACATTTGCTTGTGGACAACAGCAACCTGGTGGGACAAAAACATTTACAATTTATGTTACTAAACTATAGATAAAAGTTTCTGCAAGTAGGTTCTAGCTAAAACCATTAGATCTTATTGTGCTGGTGCCAAGCCTGGATAAATTAAAGAAGTAGTCTGATTTAGGATGCCATATAAATGCCTGTACTATATACATATGTCACATAATGTAAGGCACATGCAACAAAAGCACACTTCAATAAAGACACCATAAAGCTGATCCTATGCCTGCACTCAGTGGCGGACTTACTTGGACCCCCAACCTGAAGGGGCCCAAATAAGATATCCCCCAAACATCATAGATGCAAGGCTCTGAAATAGTTGCTATTCTCTCAATATCACAGTTAAGTAGTGCACTGTACTTTTAAACAAGAAAAAGACCAATAAAATAGCCTGGGGTTGTCAGATGTATTAATTCTGCCCAAGCCCCCCCAGTAAAGCTAAATAGTACTTAAAATACAACATTTTAAAATTACAAATGAAATGAAATTGTATTGTATTTAAAGGTCCCATAACATGCAAAATCGACTTTTCAGAGGTTTTAACCTTCCTACAGTGCTATTTGGGCCTCGTATGTGTGCCCAAAGTGTTTTTTTGATTGATTCCCGCATGCTTTCGCTAGAGAACTGTCTTTTCTGTCCCCCTCGGCCGAGCAGGCAGACGGGGGCTCCTCACAAGGATGACGCGCTTCACAAGGATGACGCGGTGTTTAAGCCACGCCTCCGAGAAGCGCGCAGCCGCAGAATAAAAACAGCTAATGCTAATGCTACACAGTAATTACACGATGGATACGACAGATCGAAGAGTTAGCTTGTTATTTACCAAACGGCAACGTCCGTCGTTGAGGCACTGGAGCACGTCAAACTCCAGGTCAGATCCAGGACGTAGGACTCAGCACGACGCACCGTCAGGACGGATAAAAGGTTTATTCCCGTGTTTGTGTATCGCTGTTTACCGGAGCACACGGCGCATGCACCATCTCCGCTCTAGGCTTCGTCGCGGGTTGGGAGGGGGAGGCAGCTTGCTCTCTGTTCAAGGGGGGTCAGATCTCAGAGTGAGCGGTTTGCTTTTGCAAGGAGGGGTGCCAGTCCAAGAAATGGGTGTTTTTTGGAAACTGTTATGTTATGGATATTGCACAACGCAGAATTTTATCAACAAAGCCCTTAGAATAGACTGTGTAAAGGGGAAAATAGCAGAATATGGGACCTTTAACTGCACCAACAAACGGGAAATGTGGATAAATATGGACATAGGAATTAAAAAATAAATAAAATCTTTCACAACAGAAAAGTTAAAGAAAATCATGTACTTAATTTAGCCTTGGGCCCCTAAATTCCCAGGTCCGCCACTGCCTGCACTGCACTCCTTGGGAATGAGCTCTACTTGGATAAACACAGGAGTGACAGAGTTACATAAAAGGCAGCTAACATTCGCAGCTGATAACGGAGATGATGGAGAATTTATTCCCTCCTCGTCTGCTGTCCTTTCATTCAGCGATGTCTATCTCCGCGTCGCCTGCATATTTTGCTCGCCTCCCCTCCCCGGACGGTGCTTCCTCCGAGCCCCGGCCACACTGTTTGGGCCAGCTTGAAAGAGAGTTGACAGTTTATTCAGAGTACCGTGACGAGGGTGACGCACGGAGCACCGGACTGCTGTTATCTCCCCATCGGCAGCTGGGAGAAGAGGACTCGGCACATGCCCGCGTTGGTCTCACGTTTCGGGGGCCGCGGCGCTCTACCCAGATGCAAAACGGAAAAAGCATGAAAGGGCTTCATAGGTCAATGGCTAGCTGATTTATGAGACGTTAGCCACACAATGAGCGTTACGACCAACCAGCGCGGGCCGTGTCTATCAGGTGTGTGCGTGTCTGTATCTACTTGACGATGCGTCCTCATTGAGAGTTTGAAAAGCAGGGGTTATCTCGCACGGCAATATAAAAGATGACATTTACGTGAACTTGACTGTCATGGACTTGACTTTGTGTATGTAAACATGACATACTGAATTCATTGTAGAAGCTGGTATTCTGGTTTAAGACATCTGGTGGTGGCAAATTTCAAAAGAGCAAAATCAGCCGAGCAAAACAAACAAACTGCAGCTACACATGTTATGCGATATACAGGAATATGGAGGAAGATGGTTATACAATGGTTTGTGTGTGGCGTTTGCACGTTAGCATGCTCAGATTTCCCTCTTCAACTCAAAACATGCACAAAAAGATGATTTGCCAGCTAGCTGACCATGAACCTAGCTCAAGATTGTTGTGAGTAGCGCTGTTAAAGGCGCTGTACCTGATTTTTACGGTTCTGAAACTTGTTCATGCTCACACTTTTTTGCACGCAATAAAGTAAAATCTGTTTTGTCATAGCACAGATATAATGTAAAAGCATCTATTGGAGTGAAAATGAGACAATAGCTCGTTCTCCGCATCTATTTAGAAAGGGTTTTATTCTACGAGAAGCAGGAAGTGTGCTGTTATGCTAATGTTTGTTAGCTTTACCGTGATGGCAAAATTCACTCAGGGCTCACAGAGATTCATAAAAAGTGCTCGTTGTGGTGAATATTTAGGATGCTGGGAATGCAAGTGATTGATACATGTGACTGATGTAAAAACAAACTAGTTCTGTTTCAAAACTGTAAAAATCCTGTACAGTGCCTTTAACTCTGACATAATTGACATAATTTCTGACATCTAGACATTTAAATTTAGTTTTACTTAGTATTTCGCTTTAGTCAAATATATTTTTTGTGTTGTCTAATATTAGTCAACGAAAATCATGTCATGTTAATATAGTTGACTAAACCTATAATAGTTTTAATCAGCCAAAAATGTGTTGGTTTTTTTATGTGTTTTTTTTTTAATGGTCAGGTTTGGGTGTCTGGGACAAAAAACTGGAAGGTGGATTTAGTATCCACTCATACATTTTCTTAATTTAGCCTATGTTTCATTTTATTGTTTGACAATATCAGCACATTTAGTTGATGAAAATATTATATATATATTATTATCTTATTTTGGTTATTATGAATAGTTTTATTTAATTTTCTATTTTATTACAGTCACCATTAACATGTTATTGAAGAAAAAACATGATGAAATCGACACCGTGACCAAAGAACTGTTGAATTGTCAGCTGTTTTTTTAGAGTGAACACGTTTCGCCTTTCACCCGACAAGAACACTCTATGACTTTGTTTATTTTAAATTTTTTGCTATGTCTTAAAGGAAAATATTTTAGACATACAAAATGGTAAAAATGAAGTCAAAAGTTCCGAAGCAACGTTATAATGGGCTCTTTCAAATGTATCGGGAAGTCAAAGGATAGACAGTTTTTGAGAGGATCTATATAGAGGTCAACTCTCAGAAAAGTCCCGTGGAGGGTTTGATCGGGGGACGGCCTCGAGGACATGCTGGATGGACTGTGGGTCTGAACTGGATTTGGAATGGTTGGCTAGTCTGAATGTCTCTGCTTTGACCACTGGCCCAGCTCTGGCTCCGGGTACACGGTTCAAAATGGGTGAATTGGTCGATGTAGGTTCAATGTGGCTTGTGGCATAATAGATAGATTACTGTGTCTCGTACTGCTATAGGTATGCGATTAACCCGATTTTTCCGGATGTTGTCTTAACCAGGAATTTTAAAAAGTTCAAACCACAGAGTTATTATTGCGTTATTCGCTAACATGTCTTATTTACCACATTTCCACAATCAAGGGACTGAAATATGTTGCTTTCTATATACAGTGTTTCCCAACCTTTTTGACTCGAGTAAACTTTGTCTCACACTCAGCCCTTAAAGTGCACATGACAGGTTGGATTACTCATTACTCAAGATATATATATATTTAATATTACAAATTATATCCCTTTTTTTTTTTTAAAGATTTGTAATTTTACTTCCTGGTTGTAAATTATAACATCGCGCCAAGAAATTACTTTGCAACCATACTGTACACTGAGCCAAAACCTTTTTTTCCCAATTAAAAATATCTTTATTTTGTTCAATTCACATTTAAAGGTTTAAAAAAAAAAGTTTATTTTGTGCAAATTATCTATAACCTTTGGATGGAACGTGTCTGAGTCTTTCTAGTGTAATGTCATCAATTTGTTTTTACTTCTTGTTGTATAATTCTACTGATTTTTCCACTTTTCTCCACAAATAGCTACTTGATTTGTGTAAAAGTATAATTTATATTTACAACACGTATTAATAGACCGAATAAAGTCAAACTGAGAAAATCATAAAAACCTTTCATACGCACTTTAACTTGAGTTTCAGGTAAATTAATGGGTTTACTAGACTTATATTGTCAGTTATTACTATTATATTTTTATTTGAATTATATTTATGGTCCAAGATACTCTAAAAACATGCTAAATTTACAACTAATAACACTTTTTTATTCAGATGAAAGTACATTTATATGAAAGTACACACTTCTTTTGCCCTGAAACCATTCTAAATACCCCCTGGTAATTGCTCACGTACCCCTGGTTGGGAAACACTGCTCAACCACTCACTAAATGTACATGTATGGAGAACTACGAATGCACCAAAATACCTAACTCTTTGCCCCAAAACTCATCAGAACACCCTTTTCTCTGTCTACAGCTGGTCAAAGAACTAAATAGGTGAAAAAGAGGGCAGGGGCGTCAAGTATTTTAAGATTAGCACCAACACTTTGTAGCTGTAACTGCTAAACGAGAACGCTATATAATGCATAACCACACTCTAATTTTCCTTCTGCAGCGCAAATATATACATTAAAGCTCTGGTAAATTTTACTTTGAGAGAGACAGATCAAAACAACACGTGCTAGTCCGCGGTGGAGGGAACATAGTTTGTCTTCTCTGCTGATTTAGAATGAGTGAGTACACGTCCAAACACATGTCAAATATTTTTCTGTTTGTTTCTTACCTGGTGCAGTTGAATGTCTCTCATAGTCTGCTCCCGGTGTGATGGGACTGCAGTGTACACAGGCGTCTCCAGATGTGTTCGAAGCATCCACAACATTTCATTATTCTCTATGTTCGAATGTTGTCCCTGTAACAGAAAAAAGTGAACATTTCAGTGTTTAAAAACTCTTAATATTATGTGTTACAGTGATGGACTAATGAGTAAAATTGACTGAAATACATTCAACAATGTAATTTTACTTTTGTACGCCCATTCATATTTGAACATCTTTGAACACCACCACAAACGTGTTACCGCACACTATACAGCGAGCTAAACAGACCGGTGACAGGTCTGTTCAACGTAAAGCCCGTGGGCCATATCAGGCCCTCCAAGATCCGGCCCACAGCCCATCTTCCAAAAACACAGAAAATATTTTATCTGTTGTTAGTGGTTTAGTCCTGGTTTAGTCCTGATTTAGTCCAGGTTTAGTCCTGGTTTAGACCTTTGTTTAGACCTGAGTTAGACCTGGTTTAATCCTGGTTTAGACCTGGTTTAATCCTGGTTTAGACCTGTTTAGTCCTGTTTTAGACGTGGTTTGGACGTGGTTTAGTCCTGGTTTAGACCTTTGTTTTGACCTGAGTTAGACCTGGTTTAATCCTGGTTTAATCCTGGTTTAGACCTGGTTTAGACCTGGTTTAGACCTGTTTAGTCCTGTTTTAGACATGGTTTAGTCCTGGTTTAGACCTTTGTTTTGTCCTGAGTTAGACCTGGTTTGGATTTGGTTTAGTCCAGGTTTAGACGTGATTTAGCCCCGAGGACAAAACCATCCGAAAAATCTGGCCACCTGTAAAATAAAGTTGAATAGCCCTGATGAAATGCATAATGTTATCTTATTTTACATTATGTGATTGGTAACTAGTTCCACCTAACCTTCTAACACACACATGTTGATATCTCTTAACAATTTACATGAAAAAACATATGTTTGGATGACTCAACAAAAAGCTTGTGGTGGAATGAACTGATAAGTTATTTATGCAAATGTGGCGGGTGAATGTGTGGTTTAGTTAATCCCAAACAGACTTTGTAGCCGGAGAACAACAGGATATGCATGGAGACACTTCACAGGCGCGGAAACTCAGTGAAATCGCACAGCGGATGTCACGGCCAGGCCTTAGGTGAAGATGTGTGTCTATCTCACGTTCACATCATGGACACATGAGTGGTGCGACTGGGAGGTCCTTCTCAAGGGCTCAAAGACTGTTCCACTCACAATGGCTTTGAAACACAGAGTGACCCAGGATTCATCATTTGACCACAATTAACATAAAAATGGTAAATACTTAACCATGAAGTCCTGAAAAGGCTGACTGTTTTGGTAAAATGAACTTTGAATTTATTATGGTTTGGATTGGGGTAACGCTAAGTTCAATTTCAAACTAGAAAAAAACAATGACAAAGTAACAGAGAGTCCTTGTAATCACTCATTTGTCCAGGACTGGTACAAGAAGGAAAGCTTTCAAAACTGACATCTGGACTCTTTTTTTTTTTCCATTTCTATCCACAAATAGTTATCAAAAGTAAACAATCCAATTAGATTAAATATGTGTATATATATATAAAATTACTATTATTTACAATAAACATACAGATCCTGTCCATCATAGTGACGTGTGGAATTGCCTGTTCACCCCAGGTCTGAGTATGTTTCCCATGGGTACTCAGTTTCTCCCCTAAATGTAAAATACTCTCTATCGTGGCCTTATCCTCCAGCTATGATCCAAGCTGACAATCTGGGAGACGGCCCACACTACTCTGACAGGTTAACCCTGTGGCATTGAGCAATGGGTCAAACAAGCCCCGTTTCATGTACCCTGCCCGGACCTGGATCATCCAAACACTCATTCACCCAAACTGTACCACACTGCACTGAGCCCACATGGCCTGGACCCAACAGCCTGTGGAAAAGAACATACAGAGAATACATTTCCATGTAAGGATAATCATTTTAATATCAAGACGATAGTTTTGCTCCTGGCCCACATTTCCTGAACATTTAGTTTTCTATGGAGGGACATTATACAAAATTACTCTGGCTTGTCAAATGGAACACACAAATGGAAATACATAAGCAAAATATTTGGAGTGTTCTTTCTGATACATGATACAAGTCAATTTGTTTCCCCACAGCTCATCAACAGAATAATTAGTCCATCTATGAGCCCAACAGAAGTATAACTATACGCCATTCATACTTCAAGAACACGTCAAACCTCTGCGCTTAAGGCCATGTAAAGCTATATCTTAATAGATCATCTGTATAGTGAATTAGAGCGATCATATCTGCTTTTAACATCAATCTATTTGAAAAGACTCAGGGCAAGAACATCTGGATTCAAACCAACTGGTGTTGAAAGTGTCGCCCACCACGGAGACACATTTTGAATTGCAAATTGGCCTCTTTTTTTTTTTTTTTGTGCAATGAGAAGAGAGTTGTCAAAGTATGGCTCTGAACTTTCTTGCTGTGAGTACAAATTCCTGCCTTATTCTTCTTTAAGTTAGTAAGATTGTCTTGTTCCTGAACCTGAATAATAAGTAAAACATAGTGGATGTTAAAAGTCCAAAATACAGCCCAAGAGCGAAACTAGACTAATTAGAGGTAGCATTGTTGTCATGAGTTTGGGTAACTTTTGAAAACAATCAAATCAAATAAAATTAAAAAAAACTACATAGACCCTCTCAGCAATTGTAAACAAAACGCAGCGTTCCATAAGCCCGATACCATTCTATCTGTTGGCACTAGTGCATTTTCAGTGGAGTTAACGTTAGCACCCAAACATAACAAATTATTAACAATGCAGGGCTATTTTGTCAACGATAACCACTCAACCAAACATGATTACACTGTTGTTAGAAAACATTAGCACATTAAGTAGCTTTAGCAATTAGCACACGCATGCAACCAGCTTCATAAAAAACATTCCTTGAATCTAATACTTCTGATTCTGAACAATAAAGCACCAAAAAAGGATCGGGCCACAATAGTTTGACAAGAAAATGTTTGTTTTGTTTCCCAAAGTGCCACAAATCCCATATTCATAGGCGAACTTTAGAAACTATTGGCTGAAGTTAAATATTGACAATTATTACTCGATGCAAATGCGATAAACAAGAACAATGCGTCTACAAACGACAAGACTATTTTTTATTTGCTGCCCCAATCAAATGAATGGCATAGATTGTAAAGACAAGTACCGCGCTGTGTGTGCAGCTATTCTAAACACATCACTCCTCGAAGGGTCTATAATGACTAAACTATTCAGACTGGACTTGACAGGAACATTTGGAGTCATATAGGCATGTGTTCAGGAGTTCAAAGTCACTCAGAACATTAAAGTCTATGACAGGTTAGACGACACATTTCACTAAAAAGTGGTGAACATGATCATATTTAAGATTTTACTAAACATTTTTGGCTGTTTGTCCCCCATTTGACAGTTTTTGTAAAGTTTAAAATGTTACTTCCTGGTTGGACATGGGCATCAGATATGACATATATAGAGGTAATTCTACAGTTGTTACCTAGCAACCATTTTGAAAACAAGGGCCAAAATCTAGTTAAATTACAGAATAATAAATAACAATACCTGATAACACCTTTATTTTGTTGAATGACCATTTAATCTGCCAAAAGAATGTGCCAGTTGTCTGTAAATTGTCACAGAGGGATTCCGTTTCAGAACTCAGCTCTACTTCCTGTAATTTTAACCTTCTATCTTTCAAAATTTCTTCCAAACTGCATATTCACAAATGTAAAACTAGGCTTAATATTTACCAAAGATGCTAACTAAGTCACAATTAGAATATTTTGAGAACTGTCCATTAGACTTTAAGAGGCCAATGTTGTAGAAAGCTGAAATAAAGTCGGTTAGTGTGAGAATAAAAGATGGTTAGATGGGGCATTCAAGTCACTAATAATGGCTAATGAGCACTGAACAGAAACGTTTATATACAAATGTACCATATGATACTTCCAGTCTTACACTGCGGCTTGAGACTATAAAGCCGTGGAGGTGCAGCGGCTCATTATTGCAGTGATAAGTTGTTTAAACGGAGCCTGAGGCCAAATGTGTCACTCTGATTCCATTAACAGCTCCGCACCTTTTACTCGAGACAATCACATTTGACAGGAAACATGCGCCAACTTACCAACATCTATCCACTCCATTGTCGATGCAAAATCCTACACTTGAATTACACTTAAAAGAGACTTTCATGCGTTTGTAACCTCATCAAGAAACCTAGCTAGGAAAGTGTTTTGTTTCAAGTTTCTTAAACTCATTCTAAACAAACTTTTTCCAACTTGTCTATGATTCAGCAAAACCATACTCCGAGGTGAGATGAGATGTGTTTGTTTCATCCATGCATTGAAATATTCCTGTTTATTTAGGTTTTCTATCTCTCCAGAGCTCAAAACGACCAATTGCACCTTGTGACATCATTAGGGGGTATTCCAAAAAGTGCTCCACAGTGTTTTAAAGGTCTATACTAATACTCAACTCTTTCCGATAATTTCTGAGCTCATTTCTAAGATACATCTCGAATTTAACGATAGAAGAAGGAAATAAAACACACGGTACCATGTAGTTCAGGGCTATTCGACTTAATTCTTCCGAGGGCCAGATTTTTCAGAGGGCCATGGCCTCTGGGCCGGATAAATGTACAACGCGCCACCACATTCTACAGAATTTGGGGTTGCACAAAGTATCCATAGTGGACTTCTGCTAGAGCTAAGATTATTGAGGGAAAACAAAATACTTTACCCACCTTCCGATAAAAAAAATCCAGGACTGAAACTGGAATTAAACTAAGGACTAGATACCAACCCGGTTTGAACCAGGACTAACCCAAAACCAAACCATGTGTAAAGCAGAAGTAAACTAGTAAACAAGAGAAAATACGTTTTTAATAATTGGAAGATGGGTTGCGGGCCAGATCAGATAGTTTGGCGGGCCTGATCCAGCCCCCGGGCCTTGAGTTGAATAGGCCTGATCTAGTTGCATAAGAATTGTTTTAAATTTCAAAAATACAGATGCAAAAATATCAAGCCTAAAATGTCTATGTCATTCTACCTTTGCTCAACTCACTAACTAGCAACAAAAATGTCCTTTGCGTGACTTCAATTTGGCTCCAATATATCGTGTGCAATCAGACCAAACCACAAATTAGACAACTACATCCATTTATGGTGTTCAAGAGTTTAAGGAATGATATGAGAACCCATTTCGAACATCCATCCACTTCATGGCTCTTAATGAGTGCGAGTTATTTGGGTTTTCCGTCAAAAGTTATGGGGATAAATGTGGAAGAGGGTCTGCTAACATTCCAGGCGAACCTTGGTTATAAACACATAGCGGACTTGAAGTGGCGCAAACAGAAAATTGCCGTGTCACGGTTGAAAGAATGTAGCCTTTTAACTTCAGGTGAACTTGTACACAGTTTCTTTCCATACAACAAATTATATAACATGCTGCAAAGACCGCTAATTTATCTGGACACTCGGGCGAAGGAAGACATTTTTAATCGACTAGAAAAGACATGTGGTATAGCACTGGCAAAAGCTCTCAAAATGTTTCAGATCTTGGCTAAAACTATAAAGTATGCAGACAAGACATATTAAAGTGCATATGACAGGTTTTCATCATTTTCTAATTTTGACTTTATTTGGTGTATTAATACCTGTTGTACATATACATTTTAGTTTTACACCAATCAAGTAGCCATTTGTGGAGAAAAGTTGAATAATATGTTGAAAATAACAGGAAGTAAACAGACTGATGACATCACACTGGGGAGAAAAGGTTATGCATAATTTACACAAAAGAAACAACTTTTTTTGATCCTTTAAACTTTGATTCAACAAAATAAAGGCATATATTCACATATATTTTATTTGTAAAATAAAAAAGTCTGTAACATTAAATGAGCTTTGGCCCCTTGTAGAGGATGGTTGCTAGGTAATTTCCTAGTGTGATGTCATCATTTACAACCAGAAAGTCAAACTAAAAACGAAAAAATTGCTAAACCGTGATAAAATTTGTAAAGTACTTTATAAAAATTTGAAATATATTTATCCTAACTGCATTTTTGTCAAATGAGTAGTCCAACTTCTCATGGGCACTTTAAACTGTTGCTCCCAGTCCCTTCCAAAACTCCAGCAAACTCGCGCTATGCTATCTCAGTTCCATAAAATTCAAATCAAATAATTCATTGAACAAAAAAACGTTGTGGTTCCCAACCTTTTTTGTCCCGAGTACCCCATAATCTTTGTCTCACACTCCAAGACTTTCAGGCAATTAAATGGGTTTACTAGTCGCATATTGTCAATTATTCCTGTCATCTATATCTTTTTCATTTGATTTATGGTCAAAGATACTCCAAAAAGATGCCAAATGTACAACTAATAACACTTTTCAATTCAGATAAAAGCACGTTTCATCTTCTTTTAAAACCTGAAACCATTCCAAGTACAGAGGTAATTGCCCTCATACCTCTGGACTATGACAACATCAACCGACTGATCATTTTGAAATCCTAGTACGTAACTTTTTAGCCAAAAAACGAAATGAAAAGCAGGTTTTGTTTTTTTGTTTGTTTTTTGTTATGGATGTTTTATTGGACAGTAAAACTTTGACAGACTTGCTTTCTTACCGTGAGTGGGCTCGCATCCCCACAAACTTGACTTGTACTTGGCGAGCAGCATCCTCCAGCTTGTTTCTGAGGATATGTTGTTCTGTATTCACCTAATGCACCCCACTTTTGCCTCTTTCTGCGACGTGTCTGCGCTTCCGTAGTGTTGGTACTTCCGGAAGAGCGGGAATTACGTTGACTTTAGCAGAGAACGAGGGCAGAAAGACGGGCACGATTAATGGCGGCCTTCTTCTATTTCCATGGAGAATGTTCAGAAGTATAGTTTTCACTTTCTATTTCCATGAAATTGTGCTGGTGATGTGCCACCTCCAGAAAGTTACATAAAAAGAACTACTGGACACATTCAAACATAGGACATTTGTTGGAAACCTGCTTTTTTTTGATGTGGTAACAAAACTTAAAGCCATTTGCAATGAAAGTTGAAGTGTTCGCTGTATAACTTTTCTGGTCTGTCACTTGCTTGTCTCCATGGTGATGTTATTTCTCTGCTTGGAATGTTGAACAGTATGGGATTAAACACATTTATCTCGCATGAATTCAATTAAAGACGTTTTCAAGCTCAAAAATACCTTGAAAACATGCATTCTTACATTGAGCAGGGTCGCCTCGTCACAGAACTGACCTGTAACCACCAGAAACGTTATGTTTAACTGATAATTGCCCTTTTTCTTATTGATATAATCATGTTTGATGTACCAGGGCATGAATTAGAAAAACCAGCATGTGGAAAATATCTCAGAATATAAAATGGCTCACGGATGTTTTGCGAAATCTGCAACTGTTTAAGACGCGAGAGATACCAACGCATCGGAAATATTTAAATTCAGCATTTCGACTGCCGCGGCGTTTATATCAGCGAGACCTCAAGAAACAATCTTGCCTTGTTACCGTTTATTGTTGGAACAAGATGGATTTTCATATTTGTTCAATTTCTTCTCCACATTTCCCAGAACCTTCACACCAGCTTCAGTCTCCGATCTATTTTTGCACACCAAGTTTGTGAAATGTCAATCCAAGAACGCAATTTGAGCCGGAACAAGGGCAAAACATGTCAGAGTGTGTATTATTGTAAGGGATAAAGTGTAAATTGTGGTTAGCTTGAAGTTGAAGATCCCTGAAGCTACGTGCAGGGCATTTGAGGCGAGTGGAGGGAAAAACAGGCCAGCAGTTCCTCCTAGTGGCAGAAGGAGGTACAGCAATAGATTGTAGTCCTTAGGCTGCAGTGTGAAGATGTTGAAGATATGTTAAATTGCAGTGGTGGAAGAAGTCCTCAGTTTTGTTATTCAAGTAAAAGTACAGATACGTGTGCAAAAAATGACTCAAATAAAAGTATCACATTAAAAAATCGACTTAAGTAAACGTGTTTAAGTACCTGTTTGAAAATGTACTTTAAGAGTAAAAAGTCAAAGTATTTCATGCAGATTATGAGACCAGTATTTACGTATTTGTTTTAGTACAGAATTGAGCAGTCAACAAAGGTCTATTTGAATTCTTTTAAATTTTTTGTAGAGAATTTTATGTGTATATTTTTGTTTGCTTGTTGTTGAGCTTGAACTCAAAGCCTTCAGGCAGAATGTCACCATCAATGTGTTAAAAATAACACCTCAAACAATGAAAAGTACTTTCTACTTTTCAACTTTTCAGTCCAGTTAAACAGTGTAATAGAGTGAAAAGTACAGATACTTGGCCTCAAATGTAGTAAAAGTAAAAAGTATCCACTGTAAAGAACTATTTAAGTAAAGTACAGATACCTAAAAATGTACTTAAATACAATACTTTTACTTTTGTACTTTTTACTTTTGTTACTTTCCACCACTGTTAAACTGTCACATTTATACAGCATAGTAAATTAAGAGGGAGTCAAATTTGCCAACAACGATATAGTCTAAGAAATAAAAAGTTAAAAACAACTTGCCAATGGTTCTTGTTGAGCAGAAACAGCTACTATTGATATGCCAAAATATGGAAATATTATAATTTGTTGATAACATGTTGTGAACTGCGATACATTGCGATGAACCTTATTTGGAACATTTCATAAAAGCTGAGTTGTGGCAGCATTACAATTGTGTTGCTTCTTCAGAGAAAGTATTCCATGTAAAGTAAGTGTATGTCATATGCAAAATGTGCACATAGTGGGTTAACAACAAAAGATTGTGGTGAAAATGTATTTGTTCCCTTTTAAATGAGTGAAATATCGAAGAATGAATGAAGCATGAATAATATAGCAATTAACTGTGATATTATCGTATCATGAGCAATGTATTGTTTGAATCGAGAGGCACCCCGTGATTCCCCTTTATTAGTTCTGTTGTTTTGTTGTTTGTAAGTTTTATAGTTACTTCTGCAACCACAAGTTCAAGTTTAACTTCTGAGCCTGTTATCTGTATCATTCATTTTCCCATTGACTATTTTATTTATTTATTTATTTATTTAATGAACAGAGGCAAATCAGCGATCTGGTAACAATCATAAGTCACATAATATCATTCACTACAGTTTATGAAAATGTATAAACTGTTGTCAAAGATTTTGGTTTAATAGGCTATCTATTTTTAAACTCAAACAAGAGAAGAGTTGAAAATGAATAGGGAAAAATTATTTTGGAATTGCAGCAGGCTTTATCGTGTGCGGATCTTTAAAAAAAATCGCAACTAGCAATAATAACAATCTAATGAACTTTGAAATACTATTGTTTAAGTGTTGTTTTTTCCAGTGGGCTCCGTGTGCAGCAGCAGTTGGATAAGCTGTTTCTCTCAGTTAATGTTTACTTTTATTAAAAAGTAAAATTAATTTATATAGAAAGTACAGACGATCTGATTTTTATTTATAGATTACTTCAGTTTTTCATATTAATTTGTTTAATTTTTATCTTTATTGTAATTTAAATTTAGCATCAGCGTTACCATTGACCCTCAAATGCCTCCATTTATGAACACAGAAGTATTCGTCTGTAAAGTCTTTAACATGTTGCCAGTGATATCCACCTGCAGCTCACCGTTCACAGCCTCATCTTTAATCTTTAAGGATTTAATCATTTTAATGTGACTCTGCTAAAACCCCATAGAGATTGAACTGGACAGGAAGTACTCAGTCGTACAATGAGCTAGCCATAGAAAAAATCAGTTTGCGGGGATTTTTAATGTTAGCGTCGAATTTAACATACAAGCTAACAAACTCGTCGTAGACATGTCTTAAATCTAACATTACTCTGGACAATATAGCACCGAAAACATTTTTCAGGTAAGAACCCATTGAGGTCGAGACCTGTTTTTCAAGGATGACGTGGGCCAACGCTAAACAGGAGACTTTAAAAAGTAAAATGTTTGGGATAGCATTCCATCACTCCTGAAAGGGTTTATAGACATGCACACCCAAACAGTTCTATTCAAAAATGTAAATATAAAGGATAATTATTACTGTAAAGCTGGTGTACCCAACTTTTTTTTTTGTTTGTAAATGAGTAAAAGATGTGTTTCCCTCAAAGAATACATTGTAAAAGCGACCACTGCGCACTGCCTGCATCTAAAAATTAATTATTTTATGTCTCGTCAACCAGGAAATAAGAGCTGAAAGCCGCCCTCTGATTGGCTGTTCTTGGGGTGGTAGCACGAGTTTCACTTCGCAGACTGAAAAAGCAGTTCTAAAGCTGAAACTGCGCCTGAGAATGAATGCTTGTAGATATTACCAATGTGCCAAAGTGTTGTGAGAGCGAGGAACTAGTTAGCAAAACCGGAAATAGGTATATAAATATGTCTGTGTGAGAATGCGCAGCTTTAAGTGACAATTTACCATCCAATCTGGGTTTTCTAGTTCCTTTAAAAACCCTGTCTACAGCTGTACCCCTGCCTTTGACATCTGATCCCGTCATTCCGTGAGCTTACTGTTTCCTTTGGACACATCACAAAGCTGCGTCACCCAGGAGCAGACGGCCATCATGAGTGATTAGAGGTCGGTCATGACTTGCAGAGGAAGCCTGGCTGTGAGTCAGAAAGTTGCGGGGTAAATGCTACTGAAAATACAGCAGTCTGCGGTCATCCACGTAACCATGAAAGAGGCGGAGGAAAGTCCCAGAGAAAGTCATATCCGAGGGAAGCAGTCGAGTCATGGGGAGAGGGAAGCGGCATCAAACGGAAAGTGCAAGAAAACGTCATGTTGGGAAGCTTTGAAGGTGGTTTCATTTACTGACTCTGTGACTGTTGTAGCGTAATGTGATTGCTTAAAAAAGACACAGTATGCTTTTGTCCGCTATATAGTTCACGATCTATGAACACCGTGGTTCACAATTTTATCTTTTGGACACTACGACAGGTGGAAGTACTAATTTGACTAAAACGTTGTTAAGATCATTATATTTAAGATTATTTTAAAGACTTAACAATTTTTATCCCAGTACTTTTTTACTTTAAAATGTTTACTTCCTGGTTGTAAATGATGACGTCGCACTAGGAAATTCTGTTACTGTTACCTAGCAACCATGTTGTATACTGGGTCAAAACTCCACTAATGTCACAGAAATGACAATGTATAATTCTAAATATGTGGGAACAGCTTTATTTAGTTGAATTAATGTTTAAAGTATCAGAAAAATGTGTTTCTTGATTGTAAATTGTCCCCAGTATGTGATGTTTCGGAACTCTGCTCTACTTCCTGTGAATTTCAACATATTTTTCAGCTTTTCTTCACAAACTGCTTGTTTATTGGTGTAAAACTACCGTATATATTTACAACAGGTTTTATTCCATCAAATAAAGTCAAAACTAGAAAATCATAAAAACCTGTCATACACACTTCTATTATATTAGTTTTACAAAAGGCTGGCAAGCTCATTAGAAAATCAGTTCTACATGGACTAAAATGCCGTTTTCAGGCCGTCCAGGAAATTGGTGCATTGCTAACCTGTTGTTGCACGTGTACATTCAATATTTTACACAAATCAATCTATTTTACGACAAGACTTTTTCCTCGTTCGCCATTTGCGTGAACGGGGTTCTCTTCAAACTGGAAGTGCGTTTAAAACAGGAGGATCTGTGGCCAAAAGAGGCAAAAGTGGGCGGGGCAGAATAAGGTGAATATCATATCTGCTTCCCATGTTCAAACAGGAAGTGCAATAATAAACTTATTTGGGACACGCGTGGCCCACTGCGTCAAACAAACAGGGCCACTTATGAGGAAAAAAGAAAGGAAAAAATATATATCACATTGACTCAAAAACATCGCAGATTTCTGCGGAATCAATAAGTAGAGCACACAAAAAAAATTAACAAAAGTTTGATATTGTTCAATTGATGGGTGACGATGAGCTTGTTTTTTCACTGAAACAAATGAATCTGATGGCCATTCCACATGACTCCAGAACTGTATTTGGGCCTCAAAACTCTCGCAATAGATACAATACATGGATACCTTTGAAACATTTTTTTAATCCTATCTTTATCTTTCTATCTGCCTTCCAATTTTAGTTTTGGTTTTTGAAGTCATGAAGAAGGGACCAGACTCATTCTTTATATATTAAAAAAAAGTGTTTACTCTGGATCCCAGGCAAACGCAACACTGCTGAATCCTACTTGTATCACTATCTAACAAAAACAAAAAAGGGTTGGTGAAAACAGGACTCTTCTGAGAAATGGCGTCTTGAATGCGGGAGCATAAAGATTACTCAAGCATGAATAACTCAATAACAACAAATTCGAGTGGGTGTATGAGAAGGGATAACAGTTATGACATGAGTAAAGTCTAAAAAAGAGGATTACGGAAAAATTGCCACTTGACTATTTCTGCCTTTTTTTTCATTCATTTTCTACCGCTTATTCCCGTTAGGGGTCGCGGGTGACTGGAGCCTATCCCAGTGACTTTGGGCCAGGGTACACCCTGGACAGTGGCCAACTTGTCGCAGGGCTGACACAGAGAGACAGACAAGGACATACAACCATTCACTCTCAGATTCATACACTATGGACAATTTAGAGTTGTCAATTAACCTACACAGTCTTTGGACGGTGGGAGGAAGCCGGAGAACCCGGAGAGAACCCACGGTAACACGGGAAGGACATGCAGACTCCACCCAGAGAGATGGTGTGATATTTCTGCCTTATTTACAGAAATTGTCTTTAATATGCACTGTCCTTGCAACAAATAAATAAATAACAATATAAATAAACATATAGTTGAGACAATATGTTAAGTACCTGATATTGGTTTGAGATACTCTTTTCCTTAACTAAATTCATATGGACTTATTTATTTATTGGCCTGTAGGCTTTATTAGACAGGACAGTAAAACATGAAAGGTGGATAAGAATGGGAAAGGACACACTGCAATTAGTCAGTGCCGGATATGAACTGACATGGCAGGCATGCATGCTATCTACTCGACCACCGAGCAACACTCAAAAAAGTTTTGATAAAGATTAATACAATTGCAGGAATTTGAAATGTTGTCATATGAAATTTATTTTGTTTTATGGTAGATTTTTTTGTTGGGAACCACAAATATTCTTCATTTAAAGCGGGTATTTACTTTTTCTACAACCCCTGATATATTTCCCTATAGTGGCATCAAGGAATGGGTTTAATTTATCTTCAGACAATACATTATTCCAAAATGCCATTTTTCTAAACATTCATGCTTTCAACTGTATTCAAAAGTCACATAATAGACCCTTTCTAGTGCTTACAGAACCGTTTCGGTGAAAGCTATGAGCATATTATTTCACTCCACTCTGAATCATCGCGTCTGTACCTGCGCCCAACAGTGACCACACTTTCCTCTGTAAACGTGTGCGGCAGAAGACACATGGATGGACACTGCAGATAAAGAGTGAAGGTGACACCCAACCCCCCTGCCGTGTTCCCTGTCCCGCGCCCCTCCCTCCCACGCTCTTTGAAGTTAGTGGCAGATTGTTGCACAAACAGCGTAAAACTCCCCGGACAGGCTGTGATTTACCATCCCAGGCGAGGAAATGGCCGCCGGGACACTTGTATGAGTTTTATTGGGCTGTTTTGTACGTCCGGTGCCGACGACAGGAATGGACTCTCTTTTGTGCAGGACACTTTGACAATGCGGCCACTGGGGATTCCCAAAGACACTGTGCCGCAAATGACTGGAGAGGCACCTAGCTATGACATGTCACACTGTCCGCGCGCAGTGGTAAAGACGTCCGGCACACACATGTGAACATCCACTTAAACAACACTAAAGACACACAGAGGTATGGGATATACAGTGCCTTCCATTTTGTAAACACCTATGATAAACAGTTGTGGTAATAATCAAATGTGTTTGGGAGATTTTCTGACACCGAGACTCCAATAATGTGGCTGATTGGGTCACTGGAACCATCCAACCATGACAAGTCCGTCTTCCAGGCAGATTTGGAACACATCCAATATATGTTCAGTTAACCTGATCTATCGTTGCCTTGATGTTAATAAGTCCCAATTGGAATAGTGCAGGAACCAGTTCATTCAATACTAAGTCAATGCATATCACACATACATCACCATTTTACATTTTGTTCATTGTATAATACAATGTTGATCTAAAACTGATCTAAAACAGCTCAATAATGGGACTAATGACTTCCTGTTCAAAACTACAGAACTAATAAGCCCCGCCTCTTCATAGTGACATTTCACCGTAACAAACAGCGGATTGTCATTTACCATAGTCATTGAACCATATGTTATCTTGGAGCCTTCATTTTTCAGATAATTACAACAGATGTGGGCAGAGATAGGGGATAGGTGAAAACGGAAAATTTCTGAGAACTCAAGCTTCAAATACAGGACAATCCAGGATTCCTCAAACATGCACGGATCAATCAAAATACAACTTTAACATGGGGAACATGTTAGAACATGGGTAAAAACTCAAAGCTCATAAAAGTCAATTTTGCATATATTCCCTTTAAGTCAAAAGCCAAGATAGTCAACGAGTGAAATTGGACATTTTTCCAAGGCACACCTGGCAATACCTCAAGGCATAATCATGTTCTAATGGCACTCAGGTTGAAAAATGTATTTATTGATCTTTATTTAACAGGGAAAGTCCCACAGAGACTCTGACTTTTGAGGGAAGCCAAAATCAAAGACGTGAAAGAAATTGCCTGACAACAAAGGGCACAAGTCTCTTTGGACATTGACTCCATGTTGTTCAACATTATGTTCCTTGAAAATGAGGTCAGCTGACTTCCTCCATGACAATGCCACAAGTCATTCCCTCAAATTGTGAAAGAGCAGGAGACTTTTGGCCCGGCCTCAAATTTTTTGTTTCTCTCACAACCTCGCTCATCATTATAAGATCATGGATCAGGAAGTAGCCAAATACAACAACTGAATACCACAGCAAAGAAAGTACTTTACCTCAATAAAAGTATATATTTTTTATTATTTAACATGGTCTGACCCTCAACCAGTCGTGCAAAGCAATCATTTTGTTAAATTTACTTTTAATTAAATTTCCAGTTGTCTGCTCTGTTACCATTTACTACTTTTTATGGTTGCAGTAAATTGGAGTCAGACATTGTGACACCACAACACAGGAGCGTAATTGCTGGGCTGGGGCTGAATATTGGGTGAGTGGTCTGACCATAAATACACAGCATGAACACTACACATATTACTACAATTTGAAAATATACATATTTACAAAGACTGTGAAAGTGAGTGGTCTTTCATTTTTGTACAAATAATATGCCTGATTATCTTGCGATGATGAGGTTTTTTGTTAAAATTTGATACAAATATGCAATCCAAGCATACCAACTTTATCCACAAGGGGCCACTAAAGGAACAAATGATAATGCTACCGTTTGGTATTGTGTATTCAAGGGTTTCAGCTTCCCTGCCAACGTATTCAGGACTTCTACCTGCTCAAAAGATATAATATTTAGTTTGAAATTGTTAATCACTAGTCCTAATTTCTCATATTCTGAAACCCTCAGCTTGTAGATAAAGTCGACAACGCGTCATATCAGGAGCGTGGGGGAAAACTCTGTTGATTCGATGGATTATGTCTATTTTAAGCACAGCTATTTCAAATCACACTGAGTCTTAATGGAGTTTGTCGATTGTCCTGTACATCTGAAAATACAGCAGGTGGCGCTAGCATTGATTAACGTTAGCATTCTTGGATGACAAATCTATTCATATGTGGGCCTTTCAACTACTTTATTCTTCTCCATGTCTTTGTGTCTGTATTTGGCACAAGATATTTACAAAAGTCTGTGTTTGTTCTTGTATTTGTTGAACAGTGGCTATTAGAGCTGCTGTTCTACATTAAAATGCATTAACTGCTTCCCCCACAGAGGTTTGTTAGTGGGCGTTCCCATTATATTTTTAGATAAAATATTGTATTTGTTATACGTTATTATTGATTAAATGTTGATTTATCACCCTGTGTGAAATGACACTAACTGAGTACATCCAGCCAGTAGATGGCGCCGAGCACTCACACAATCTAGTGAAGTTAGCACTGAACAGAGGCTATGATGCGGGTTAGCAGCAGCAGTTATCAATGTTTAGACAGCAGAAATGCTCAGAACGATTCTAGCGATGATTTAGGAGGACTAAGAGGACTTAAAACGGCAGAAGAGTCTTTGATAAGTGACGTATGAAGTCTGAAAATACATTTCAGAACCAGGAAGATCAGCAGGAAATGTTTTTCACGATAGGGGGAGGATTTTGAACATTCCTCAAAACAGTGTGAATGCAGCCGACTGCAACTCAAAAAAAGTCAGTGTAGCATATTATGTGTCCTTTAATAAAGCATGAACAAAGACTTAATTCATAATGAACAAAAGATCCAGGCTTTGTAATGTCTTAACTGAGGAGTTGGGGTGTCAATTAAGTACTAAGCCTGAATTATTCTTAATAAACAATTTGATCACTATAAATTACTCCTTTGTTCATGCTTTATTAAGACTAATTCAAGTGTATTATCATAAAGTGTTGCTTGGAAAACAAACACTACCTAATTTAAACACAAGAGGGAGCCACAGCCTCAAACATATTACAGCCCAGTTTACCACTTACAACTTTTGCTGTAAAATATGAAGAGTAAATACATCTGTTGCAGAATATTAAAAGTTCTCACATAAGTTTTTGTCAAATCTTAAAATGTATTAGTAGTGAGTGGTAGAATTAGTATTATAAATTGTAGTTATAATCTTGTAGCAGCAGTACCAGCAGTTTACTGATAATACTACAGATAAGTTTTGAAAAACAGAGGTGAAAGTGCTTGTACTTGGGTGATGGATAGTGTCAGATGTGAAACTTACAAACACAAGTCACTGCAGCTTTAGTTCAGAGGTCATTGTACAGGGGTCAAAAGGTCATGATCCTGGCTCTGAGTGTGCCTTTCAGCTGTTTACACACATTTTGACACATTTGGAGAAATCATAGAAAGTCCAAAAACACAAGGAGATCAAACCAAAAATGTGACTGACTACATCGAGCACAGATGGAAGGATGGAAGAAAAGTTGTATTTTTTTTAAATTATGTCGTAGCAGATATATTAACAATTATATAGCAAGACACCCTATAGTTTCGTTTGTTAGGTAACTTAGACGCAAAACAATTTGAGTTACATGCATTGAAATTGATTTACAAGAGACAAACTGCATCTTTCAACATCAGTAAACTATGTAGCAGTCAGTAAAAATGTATAGGGCGTTATAATAAAGTTCATCTCTCACAAACATCTCTGGGATCTTTTTGCTGTTGTTAGAAGATGGAAAGTGAATCCGATGTCAAGATTTAGGACACAGGTCAGGGCTATTCAATTTAAGGCATGGGGGCCAAATCAGGCCCTCCAGGGGATATGAACCAGCCCTCAACCCATCTTCAAAAATATAGAAAATGTTTTATTTCTTGTTATTGGTTTAGACCTGGTTTAATCCTGATTTAGTCCTGGTTTAGTCCTTGTTTAATCCTGGTTTATACCTTGTTTAATCCTGGTTTAGACCTAGTTTAGTCCTTGCTTAGACCTGGTTTAATCCTGGTTTAGGTCTTGTTAAAACCTGGGTTAGTCCTGGTTTAGATCTGGTTTAGTTCTGATTAAGACCTGGTTTAGTCCTTGTTTAGTCCTTGTTTAGACCTGGTTTAATCTTGGTTTAGACCTGGTTTAGTCCTTATTTAGACCTGGTTTAGTCCTGGTTTAGTCCTGTTTAGACCTGGTTTAGACCTGGTTTAGACCTGGTTTAGTCCTGGTTTAGTCCTGTTTAGTCCTGGTTTAGACCTGGTTTAGTTCTGGTTAAGACCTGGTTTAGTCCTAGTTTAGTGCTGGTTTAGACCTGGTTTAGTTCTGGTTAAGACCTGGTTTAGTCCTAGTTTAGTGCTGGTTTGGAACATTTTGGTTCTTTTGCGTGTTGCGCGACATGTTTTTCTCATTTCAAAAGCATATGCACTTTGGGCACATTTCAGGCCAAAAGGACCGAACCATTTGAAAAATCTGGCCCTCTGTAAAATAAAGTTGAATGCATAGTTCTGAACTCCAGTGGGACGGGGATGCCAAAAATATTTCTGAGTACTTTGTAAATCTCAGTGCAGCATTTCTGAACCATAGGACAGTCTCAAAACACGTGGTAATGATGGGCCAAATGGCAGCCACAGTTAGAATTTCCATGTGAATAGTGAACACTTGGACAAAAAATAAATGTTTGTAATGGTTCTATATACCTTACACATTTACAGTTTTTGCGCAGTGCGTTGTTTTCTCCAGCAGGGGGCGACCCAAGCCTGTGCACAACACTTCTCCCTATGTTCAAATTCCATTGTAATCCTGTAGTGATGAGAAACATATCGCAGACTCTTATCAGTTTGACTCTGGAGTCTTAGACAAACTCTCTTCTGGACAAGCGTGTGGTGAGTGAGATGGTGAAATGAGCCGGCCCGTTTTGGGTGTCATAAAACACAGCTGTCCCAACAAGTGTGAGGCCTGAGCCAGCTGAAAATTGGAAGAAAAACTGGCGGTCGGCGTTTCCATCACAGGGTTAGAGCCGTAATGTGATCCGGATTAGACAAGTGGCAAACTACACTAGAACATGCTGTGGTTGTGAAGGGTGAATGGGCTCAAAAAGACATGACTGAGGTTTAACTGTCTCAAATAAACTTGGGTTTGGTGAGTTTGATCATCGAACTATTGACCTCCCATTAAAGGTGCTGTACCTCATTGTAAACTCTTTTTGCAGCTGTCTGTGTGTTTTCCTCACTTTCCTAATGCATTCTGAGCATCCGAATTATCCACTGCGATGAGTCTAAAAGTGCTTTTCACACCTTTCAGAGGCCAGAGCCTGTTTTGTTGTCATAGTAAAGCTAAACAAATGTAGCATATTAACAGTGCAATTCCTAAAATAATAATAATGATAATAATTCATTATTTAACAAGGACAGGGTTAAACGTAGACACTAACACATAAACAACAAGACAGAAAAACCAAAAGTGAGATCAGGTGGAATAATTTGATTAAACGAACGCACAATATTTTTACCATCCAAAAAAATTCAAAAATATTACATGTGACCTGCATGTTAAACACCTTGGGGGACGTCACAAGGCTTAATGTATATTTTCAAATCCATACAAAGTCAGCACCGTTGCAAATAGCTGATAGCTAATACATGATTTTAAAACAATAAATTAAAAGCATGCATTTGTTGAGGTAAATAAAAACAGATGGGGAAAAACAAGCGGGTACCACACATTTCAAAGGGAAAGACGTCCATTTTGGCAAATCTGTCACAAGGTCACGTGACTAGCAGCTTTTCGTAATTAAACTTAATAGAGAGAGAGAGATAATAATATATTGGTGCCAATACTAGTATCACTGATATCAGGGGATTTTTTTTTTTTTTTTTTAGAAAAGTATTAGTCTGATATTTAACACAGATATTTAGTCTGTTTGCCCACTAAATATATTGTATCCAAAATAAATACATTGGTTCTTTTCTAAGTGAACAGCACGTACTCCAGGCTCCACGTGCAGCCGGCTGCAGTGTTGAGTTTGATCCCTGCTCTGATCATTTGCTAAATGTCCTTCCCTCTCTCATTCCCATTTCACACTACTGTGTTCTGCCCAATGAAGCCTACGGCCTACAACTGATTTGAGGTTCAGCATCTGCACATATTCATTTTCAGCAACAACATCACCACAGATACTGGATATTGGTATCAGCTGAAACAAAACATTTTTGTTCCATAAAATCATGCAACATAGCAGTGTAATTTATAAGGCGCTCTAGGGGAAAGCAGGTCATGTGTCCAGCTCTCAATGGAAAGGGCAGCTCCACAGATGGCTTTAGATGAATATTCCTCTGCAGTTATGGTCCCCAAGCTCAGCATTGTTTCTGTATCATCAAATAAAAGTGTTGGACATTTTAGGAAAAGTCTTCCACTTACAGTAGAACTCAAATGTCACTGACTATTACCAAAAAATATATAATAAGATGATAAAAGTTTAAGAAATGTAGTAATTGTAATGTAATTTTAAATTGTTTGACCAAAACCGTATTAAAGGAGAAATATTCTGCAATATATGTAATGTTGGGCTTCTAACATGTGTGAGTACCTTTACTTTTGCATCTAAGGTTCTGGAAATTACATCTGTCAGGCATTTCGCACAGAATGAGTTTAATCTACTGATTGTAGAGGGACTCTATAGGTGTGATAAACAAACCTAGCTTGCCCACGACATGCTAATGAGGGCATGTATTGTTATGATCGAGGAAGGACTTTCTAACCAGGATTCATCAAACTAGCGTGACTAAAGCTAAATATAACTCCAGGTAAGTTTTTAAGGAGGGAACAATGTTGTGGTGAAAGGTGAAAAACTCAAAAAAGTCAATTTTGCATTGAACAAGTCTTCAGCATGAGGACTAACAAACTCTCTAACCTGAAAAAGTAAACAAGCACTAAACAACCCCTCACTGGGCTTGCTGGGCTTCAGATGACATAACAACCTTCTATAGACCAATAATAAATAATACAGATACAATTACTATTGTTAAAATGCAGTTTTTTGTTCTGGGGTCTAGTCATTAATAGAAATCATCAGGTTCAACGTATGTGAATTTACCTTTTGGTTGGTCCATTAGTAGTATAGTGCAGTGATTCTTAACCATAAGGGCCGGGGCCCAAAGTAGGGCCGCAAGCACCTCCTTGAGGGCCGCACGATCACTAAAATACAATACATTTAATATGAGATTGGGCCTTGAGTTACTTTAGACAGAAAAAGTCGGGCCTCAAAGTAAAAAAGGTTAAGAACCCCTGGTGTAGTGTATCTATTTCTTCAGTCATTCTTATCACAAGACTAATTCTCTGTACGACAAATGACTGAAAGGGTTTAGGCTGAAGTGCAACACTTATTTAAGCCTAACCCTCTTCCCAAACTCCAGAAACCAAGAATAATACAGCTCACAACAATCAAGTAAAACTGATAGTAAAACAAAATGAGAAACAAGAATTTAAGGGAGAAAAATGTAATTAAAAAACGTAAAAAGAAATTCCACTCTGTATGAACTGCTCTTTCAGATTACAAGTCAAAACCGTTAATTAACAGCTGCTGTCCTTAACATAAATAGATTAAATCACATTTCAACCTATTACTCTACATATCTTTACTTGTACTACCATATTTTCCATATTATCAATTCCATAACCTTTCCTAAAATTCTTCAATTCTAATCATATTTTAGTTAGTCTGCATAAGTCTAACCTACCTTACCATTCTGTAAATTCTAATTACAAATGAATATCTAAATAAGTGTATAAGTCACTCTAATGCTCTATAACTACTTATTACATTAGTTTTATACCCTTTTTTAAATGCCTTTAATGATGTAGATCCATTTAGAGTATTATCATTCCAAAGGTTTACTCCTCTAATTGAGATACATCATCCTTTGCTGTTGGTCCTGGCCATATTATTTTGATAAATACCAGTTCCTCTCAAATTCTATTGATATTACAAAGTACAATGCAATTAATAGACCATTCCAGGAGTGATGTTTTTAGAACAGTCAGTCTGGTACGTGCCAAAGCATTCTATCACATTCATTTCAATGGGACAGCAAATAAAAACTTGTCAATATCTAACTTCAACCTCTAGTTTCTAAAGTTCACTTATTACTGAAGGATTTGTGGTGCAAAACATACATTTCATTGTCAATCTGTTGTCACACGCTATGTTTTTGCTGCATTATTGTCCAGAATATCATATATATAACGGTAACAATCTATACACATAATATGTTCTAACCCTAACCCTGCTCTAGTGTTACTCTCGTGTGGTCGACAGTCGCCAAAGCAGCCTTGGGGTCTCAATTAAAAAGCACGACTTTCCACGTTAAGTTTGTAATCTATAAAAAGACAACTTGAGGTGTCAATGTGCGGTCCGGTCCAAAAACACAGAACTTTGCACGTCGGGGCTTTTAGAGACGAGGAAGAACGGGATCTCAGAGAAGTGAGCAAGTTTGTGGAAGCTTTTTGAAGTTTGTGTTCTGTCCATGCGATTTCCATATTAAGTTTTATAAATGAGACACCTGGATTTTGATAGTTTGTGATGTTTGGAGGCTAACGCTAACTCTCCCATTGAAAATGCATTCGATTTAACACACTGGAACGCAGTGTTTTGTTTACAAACACTGGAAGGGTCTTGTAGGAAAGTCTGGTTCTTGCCCCCATCTGAGAGAATGATATCTTCACATTCTAGAATCTGAAAACCACTAATAAGCTGTCTATAATTAAATAAACACAGTCCAAAACTATAAAAGACCAACATACAAAGTCTCTAAATAGCTGTTTTAGTGCCGGTCCCTTTGACCTCTGTTTAAAACCTGCCTTAACCCCTTTGGGCCCCTCCTCCTGTCCCCTGCGCCGCTCCACACAACACTCACCACTCTCATTGTATTTGAGTCCAACTCCCGGCCCCCGAGAGCTCGCGCAGATTTACGGCCCCTGTCCTGGCTACGGGCCCCCACATCCTCTGATCTGCCGGCCCCCGGGGGTCATTAGCGAGCGCCCCGATGGACCCTCTGGCTGTCGGCCCATGCGCAGCGCTGCTTGTTTTCTAATCAAATCACTATATTTAACCAGCGGACACGAGCGAGCGCCGGGGCCAAGTCCAACGTACATCTGGTCAAAAATGGTCCCCCCCATCGCAATTATCGGAGCACTTTTGGGGCTTTGTTTGTTGTTGTTTGTTTTGGGGATGGACCTCCTGCTCTGGGATTGGGAACGGCAAGTGGTTGGTGTGTGGTTGGTGTGTGGCGGCTGTTGCCAAAGGAAAATGGGTAAAAACAGCAGGGTTTTTTGGTTGGTTTTGACAATGCAAGCTTTTACACAGAGGACTTGCCGTACGCCTGCCAGGTCATGTGACAGCTCCATCGCCGGTGCTCTCGTCCATGGCCAGCTCTGTAATTATCACCTATTGATGGAATTGGAAGATTGATTTATCATGCTCTACAGCAATCAAAAAAACAAAACAAAGTCTTGACAAAACGCAGAACGCTAATGAAGTAAACACACACAGTTTGGAGGTACTCAAAAAAAAAAGTACGACTTTATAATACCTTAATTAAGCATGAAAAAAACTTAATTCATTATGAACAAATTGTTTAATAAGAATGATTTAATTTAGTAACTACTTAACTGAGGCTTAGGTTGATGCTAGTGTTGGGTCCAAAGGGACAGTGTGCTACTATTGTTTAGTGTAAGATAAGGTAAGGAAAAGGGTTAGGTTAGGGTTTAGGTTATGAAAATTGGTTAACATCTAAGCAGCAATGTGTAACAAAAAATAATTTATTGCCTACTAGCATCAAATCTTGTGCTATAAAATAAAACATAAACCTGTAAAAAGTATAACAGTTTAGTGTTAGGGGTTAGCGTAGTGATGAACTAAGCCTAAATCATTCTTGATAGACTACTAAATGTGAACAAAGAACACATTCATAATGAACAAATAGTTTGGTAAGAATGATTCAGGCTTAGTAACTACTTAATTAGGGGTTGACCATTTATTCATAATTAATTAAGTCTTTGTTCATGCTTTATTAAGGTTATTAAAAGTGTAGCTGTTACAAAATGTTACCCAGCATGGTGGCAGAGTGGCTAGCTCTCTCCCTTTGGATTGATTCTTTTGTGTGGAGTTTGCATGTTTCTCCCCGTGTCTGGATGGGTTTTCTCCAGGTGGGTTTCCTCCGGGTGGGCATTGAGGTGGGCATTGAGGGATGGGTCAAATACAGAGGACCCTAACCCAACGGAAATTATAATAGTGTACCTTCACCTAACCCTAACCTTAACTATCGCCGTGGGGTCTTCTTGAGTCGTAATGTATTCAATTAATGGAAGCAACAGTAAGATTTGTTGTTGTTAACCTTCCCAAAAGCTAAACATCTTACAATTTTTACCATAGCCATCTTACGCTCATCGATAGTCAATTAAACAGTAGTGTCAGCTCTTTCTGTTGGGATGACTGACAGTAAACCCCGAAATTCAAACGTTTAGTCAAAATGTGCATTTTTCAACAACTTGAGTTCCTGAGTAACAAATGAACGCATCATGAAACCCGCTAACATGCTAGCAAGCTGACAGACATGCCAACAATCCAGCTGAGGATTCCTGCCCTGACTAGTCTGAACTCTTGACCTTGTTCAGAGGTTTAGCTTAAGTTGCTAAATAGCTGCATGGCCTGGTATTTTCACATCCTCAATGCTGTAATTACTGCTGAAAATATCAACCAAAACTGCTGTTTACAAAGAGCTGAGGGCTTTAAAATGTACTTTTAATGAAATTTCAAACCAAACCTCCAATAACGATGTCCATACCTCAATCAATTAGACGGGAACAATTAAGTCTACCTTACCTAAGACACCACAAGCGTATCACAGTTTCACTGTTGTCCCTCAGGGTTCAGCGCAGGAAAAGGAGGTCTTGTGGGGCCCTGGACAAAACAAAACATAGATTGTTTCCTCCAATACAATACATAAAGGCCCACACATTAAATAAAGTGGCTCTTATTGGCTGCAGAGTGCACTTTGGGGGGTGGATGGTGAAAGAGAAGCCGCACTGAATGTACACAGATTAATTCTAACACTAACCCTTTTTAAAGTCATTTATAAAAGCTAAAATTGAATATGGCATATTTTATGTTAAAGGGCAAAACAGTAAAGTAAAAAGTAACCTTTAAGTTAATATCGATTAGGGAACATTTCCTGAATGGTACGTTTCAGGCAAATGGGACATTTCCCATCTCAGACTTGGAGAAAATAACAGCTCTCCCATTTGCCTGGAACTCAGCAAGTTTGTGTCATCTTGCATGTTAGCACTGTCCACCACTACACTTACATGCACAAAGAACTCGGTGAGCGCTAAACAACCAAACTCAATTTGTCTTCCCCCGAAAACCTGTCAGACCTCTCTTGTTCCAGACAACTCACAGTTAAAAGGACGTCTAGTTATTTAAGATTAGCATTAAAACTTGCATCGCTAATATGACGACACTTTTGGCAAACAAAGACATCTTCAACTCATTTATGTTACGCAGCGCAAATAAATATATTGACGCGGTAGTTTTTACTTTCATTTTAACGCAGCAAAACCAAAACAAAACCACGCGTACTAGTCCGAGATGGAACCGTACTTTGTAATCTCCGCCAATCTAAAACACGTTCAAACACATGTCTAATATTTTCCTGGCTGTTTCATACCTCGTGCAGTGGAATGCCTTGCCTTGTCGGCCCATGTGTTTATCGGACTGCGCAGTTAAATCCAGCCGGAATTCGATTACACACACAATTGAGATTCAAATCAAGATACTTGTACAGTTCTACCCGCATTTACATGAATTTTGACTGACTGGTTTAAAGCTGGGGTACCTGACGTTTGAAAAGAAAAGATTGTAAATGCAGAAAGCTGTGACAAAATGAGACCAGTGAACACTGTCTGTATCTAATAATAAAGTATTTAATGTCTCGTCCCGTAAATAAGAGCCCAAAGCAGTGCTCTGATTGGCTGTACTCGGGGCGGTCTGCATGAGTTTCACTTTGGCGTCTAAAGAAAGCTTTTCGAAAGCCGAAAATGAATGCTTGTGGACATTAACAATGTACTAAAGGTTTGTGAGAGCAAGGGATGAGTTCGAGAGATTTTACTGACTTACGGTTTTGCTGTGTGAAAATTAAGTACCCCAGCTTTAAATTGGACTATGGCACTTATCTGGTTTTCCTGGCCCTTAGAAATAAAAATAAAAAAGCAGTCACAAACTAGACAGCTCGAATTAATATGAAGGCATGATGATATTAACAGCTTCTATAAAGTGTCTTATGAAAAATTCTGTTCTGTAACATATTTCAAAATCAATAACATCAACAGCCTTTTACCACCTAAAAAACATTGCCAAAATTAAAGGTATAGTGTCTAAACCAGACTTGGAGAGACTTATCCATGCATTTGTCTCCAGTAGGTTAGACTACTGCAACGGCCTGTTCACTGGCCTCTCCAAACGAGCTGTAAAACAGCTGCAGTACATCCAGAATGCTGCTGCTCGGGTCCTGACAAGAACCAGGAAGTACGATCACATTAGTCCTGTGCTCAGGTCTCTGCACTGGCTTCCTGTGGCTCAGAGAATTGACTTTAAAGCAGCTCTGCTTGTGTTCAAGTCTCTCCACGGCCAAGCACCAAAGTACATCTCTGACATGTTAGTGCCATATGAACCATCTCGCAATCTGAGGACCTCAGGGACCGGCCTCCTGCAGGTGCCTAGAGTCAGGACTAAACATGGGGAATCAGCATTTCAGTTTTTTGCAGCTAAAATCTGGAACAGTCTCCCTGAAGATGTGAGACAGGCCTCCACTCTGACAATGTTTAAATCCAGGCTAAAAACAGTTCTCTTTAGACGTGCATACGACTGAAAGATCTATCTGCACTCTTCTCTTTTAAAGCACTTTATTTTAAAATGATTTTTAAATGATTCTGTGTGTCTTTTTGTGTTTTGTGATTTTAATGCAACTTTTCCTGTTTATGTAAAGCACTTTGAATTGCCCTGTGTACGAATTGTGCTCTACAAATAAACTTGCCTTGCCTTGCCTTGCCTATTTAGTCGACCATTTTCCCCTTCTTAGACTATAGTTTATCAAGCAGGAAAAGGAGGTTTCAGTCACTAACGTATCCACCGGTAAAATAGGGGTCACAAAGAGAAAATAAGTTAGCGAGCAATTATGTAGATGCCAAAGGAAACACCAATGCAAAAAAAGTTTTTTTTTTTTCTGGACGCGTTAAAATATCTTGATTTCGGGATATTCATTTTCAGACGAATTGACTGGTTAAGATTAGTTAAGACTAGATTATTTTGATTTCACTCAAACCATTTCTGATTTAAAGGCAAATTTTCTGCCAGTGGGTTAGGATAATTTTACTTACCCCTTTGGCAAATTTATTTTCTTATTTTAAGATAAATTATCGCATTAATAAGTCAGAAACACCTTGAAACCAGTGAAACATCTGCATCACAGAAACAATTAAATCTCACTTAACACTTAAAACTTAAAACTACTCAAATCCAGATAAAAATGATTAATTAAAGTCATTTTAAAATAGGCCAGATTTACATTTTGCTTTGCATGCTTTTCCTTTGTTGCATATTTTTAGTGGGAAATTTTAAAACATAATTTCCGGGACGTATCAAATTGACACTGGTTTTCAGTAGGTGGAGCAGCGACTCTACTCTAAGCTACTTGTTTTTTTTTTTAACTTGACAGGACAGTACAGCTTGAAATTGGGTGACTTGAAAGAGCGGAGTCAAAAAAAAAACACTGTAGTCATCTCTCAATCGCACCGAAAAAGCCATACGTTATGCTAGCTTATGATTTTTTTGTTACCGATTACATATTTCCATACGTCAGCCGTTCCAAACTCATAATAAACTTTTGCGTCAAAGATGTCCCACATGGATAACATTCTAAAAAGTTGAATTATTACATCACTAATTGAAAAATCGGTTCGTTTTAACTCTGTGTACAGTTCTGGCAGAGATTGAGGCTTTTAGCACCGGGAAGTGTCAAAACGTCCCATTTGAGGTGACAAGGCATTATCACACATGCAGCTGGGAGGGTGGGAGCGCTCTGGGTGGGTGTGGGCGTCCTGGGTGGGGAGAAAATGAGAGGCAGAGCGCACAGGGAGAGGCAGAAACGGTACGGACATAGGAGCTGATAGACTTTGATGTGTTATTCAAGCTTCACTCAGACACTGTCGCTGTAAAAATGCTTTGTGAAGAAAACATCATCAATTTGTAAACGGCTTCCCGGACTGTGCTTGAAAGTTCTCATTCTGCAGCCAGATTGTAGCCGGCGGTTTTAGGATTTGCACTTTTTTATTCATGAAAGAAATGTATGATGCAAGCTTTTAAAATCTAAATGCGTGTCGGTTCATGCCAGCGTACGTCGTATATCAATAATAGACTTCAGTAGTGGCTGGTCGGAGACACATTGTTTCTACAAGAAGTGTTTATTTTTTGTACTTTGCCTTTTTAGAAATGCAAAATTGGGTCAGAAATGTTGCCTGAAATGTATTGGCTTTCGCAAACTAGCAAATATTTGAGCGACGACGAAGACCTTCATCAAAGAAAGCACTAAAATCTCAAAATCACACAAAAACGTAATTATTAATATCTTGTGCACACAGGGAAAGTTTCAGACACTCACACGCCATGTTTCTGTTGTTAAAAGATTTCTTGGAGACCTGTATGCTAATCACTTCTTAGCATTTCCTACAAAGGTCGCTGCAACAAAGCCATATTTGCGTTTTCATTCGCACAATTTCATTTATTGTTGAACAACTGTCACACCCGCAAGTGACGGTAAAGATCAGGACCGTTTTGATATTTGAGCAGTTTATGCAGATTTGTTTACATTAGCGACCAGAATCAAGATGGCTACCGACGGCGTACAGGTCACGTGTCTTGCAGGAAGCGATTGTTAGCAAAGCTGATCAGTTGCTAACGTGTCTTTCCAGATTTTGATATAACTACAGACACTACGGCAGGTTCACAGACAGCGGGTGAACAGTAGAGTGAAACTAAAGAGAAAATAACTTTCAATTCCGACCAATATTTTAACTGCCGGACGTTAACTTGATCCAAATGCAGGAAACAGCCATGTTGGATTGTCTAACTCGGATAGACTTTCGGTTCTGAAATATTGCCAACGTTTCTGAGTGAGAATTCAGATATGAGAGAGTGTTCCATATTGAATTAGCAAGACTTCGGAGAACTCCCTAAAATGACCCAGCCTTGTGTCGACTGCGCCCTGATAAAGCTCTCATTTAGCCCGCTGTGGTAGAGCCTACAAGTCCCATATAAAAACCATAAAAGAACTGCGCTAACCTTACGACTGGAGCAGAGCCGGGGTCACTGTAAGCCTTTAATCAGAACATCCTCCACTTCAATCAGACATGGCATTCCACAGCGGCCCACTCATTTCAGAGAGGCAGAGTTAGTGACCTCTGCGGAGGGGTTACGCGGAGGTCTGACCCGGGACCCTACACCCCTCAGGAATCCCACAATACCAGCCTTCATCCGACTGCATCATAACTCTGCGCTTTAACGGGACGTGTTCTGCCCCGGGGCGGCTGTGCCAAGTATGACGATGGATCTGGACATTCGTGGAGGTGTAAAAGGATATGCGTTATTGGCCAAAAAAAAAAAGAGATCCTGTTTCTTAAAATGGATCCAGGATGTTACTGTTCAAGCACGGTTTCAGAAGATAGATCTGCATTTAGTCGGTGTGCTGTTTTGTCTGATATTTTACTGATTTTATTTATTACAAACAATATAATAAACAATATAATAAATATGGTAAGTTTACAACAGAATCCTTGAATCCTTAAAGAGAGTGGGAAGAGAATTGCTTTATTTAACCCTCTTCCATATTCAATTCTGGCAACTGGACAAAAGTAAATACGTTTCACCACTCATCCAACTAGTTTCTTCAGTTCTGACCGGATTCTGGTATGTCGCTGTCATAAATATCTGTCTTTTCCTTCTTTTTTAGTGAAAGAAATAAGTACAATCAAATACAAAAAAATTTCCCGTTGCAAAAATGTTTTAAAAAGAGCCTGGGTTTCTCGGGAGAGTCGTCTTCGGGTCGATGTTGGCCAATGTTGCAAGGCTGGCTTTCCGCCCAGAGACAGCAGGGGGCGACAACGATGGGTGGGAAAGTAAATCTGCAAGCACGATACGGATTTATAATTTACAACGTATAATAAGGTAAAATGTTTCTTGGCTCCGCTTTGACCTGTTCCTAATCCTAACCGTAATCTTAATCCTATGGTTATGAAAAAAAAATCAGAACAACTAGCTAAAAACCAAAACAAAATGAGCGTGCATAATTTGTGCAAAGTTGGTTGTAAGCAAGGCAACAGAAATCATCAACCAACTTGCCTTTCCACAGAGCTGACCTGTTGGTGCCAGCAGACATTGAAAAATGCAAAATTCTCTGTCTGCCGCTGCTCAAACTCAATCGCTTGACCGATGCTACTGTATTTACATCAAATCGAATGTTCCTCCACATACAAATTGAACTGAACACAACATGAGAAATCTCAATTTAAAATGAACCCAGAAGACAGTTTTACACAGTAATTATTATCCAAAAGATTTGCACACTCAACCATGACTTTTAACGAGGCTTTGCCCAAAATGGGTTGGTACCAGCACAAACCCTCAGGATTATGAATAACTTGCATTTTAGGGCTAATGCTAATGGCTATAGGATTATTCCCCACTTCCGGGGTTCAAGCTGCGGCGGCAATTTCATCGCTGATTTCAAATATATCAACAAAGAGAAGCTTTCCTTTTACTGATTTCCGTGGGATGATAATAAAGAAAGGAGTGGCTTGGATATAAGGTAGGTTTATGTTGGGCTAACAATTATTTTTCACACACATTCACACATATTCTTTTTACTCTTGAAACAGTACTGGTACCGTTTTATAAAAGAAAGAATTAGACAGACGAGTGTCCTTAAAGGAGCTATTATTTCGTTATTAAAAACATGAAAACCAGAGCTAGTTCATATTAAACTATTTGCAGTGGTTCAAAGTTATTGCTTACTTCAGTACGGGCATTTAAATGATCCATTCCGATGAGTTTGTAAGCGCTTTCCACAACTTTCAGAGCAGAGTTTAAAGCTAACAACAACTAGCACGCTAACAGTGCACTTCAGGTTTATCACAATAAAGCGATCTTTAATCAGATGCAGACAACACCCAGCGGTCTAACAGGGCGGCGTTTACAATATACCTGTACTGGGACAACAAATTTTTTACTTTATTACATGAAAAAAAAAAATTACCAGCTGACAGATGCACCTGGGACCTGGAAGTGAGAAATATGCCGTATCTGGCGCAATCTCTTAACAATCTCATGGGAAAAATACAAGGGACTGCTCTGTCCTTCAAATCTAACCGGACTAGCCGAGTTGCTAAGCCATCGATAACATGAGCAAATGAAAACATAAAATTGATTGCTAACAGGCTATGTTCAACCAAATCTGTGCCAACTACTTTTGTCCCATATTAAATAATATCATAATTGGCTATGGTCAATTATATGGTGAATGGCTGACCACAATTGACATTTGTAGAGGTCAGGATTAGAGGCTCGGGACCACAAAGCCTGTCCTTCTCCGAACCTTCCCAGTCCCAGGACCTGCCGCTCGCTCCTCTGCCCCGGGGCGAGTGGCGGGACGAGGGCAGGGGCAGCAGGTACAGGGGTCACGTCTGTCTGGGGAGAGCGGGCACACAGATCAGAGCTGCAAGTCTTTGATGGAAAACGCAGCTATAACCCAGAGGAGCGATCGGGGAGAATGGGTTTATTATGATGACCCGGCCTCAGAGGTCAAAGGGCAGAGCAGGACACACTTCTATAAAAAGACGCCAAGCGCATGTGCTCAAGGCAATAATAAATCCGTTTTATTTGCATGGTGTTGTTATGAGACTACGATGTTTTGGCTGAAAGTGTAAGATGTGTGTTTACTGTCGTGGAATTGGAAGTACTACTGTGTACTTCCTGTCCAATTCTATCTCTATGGAGTTTCTGCAGAGTCATACAAAACGTAAATGGGTTAATGTTAATGCTAATTTGGAAGCATAATAATAATTTCAATAAAATCTATAAATGAACACAATCAGCTAATCTTTATTATACATTTTAATTGAATGTTCTTTATATTTTACATTTTGATAAAAGTTAGCATTAGCTGTGAGAAACTGCTAGACTGACTAACTGCTTCTGTGCACAGAGCCCATAGCATTCGACAAGAAGGTTTTAAAGGTGCACCGTGTAACTTTTCTGTTACTTATGGGACGGTCCAGTTCATGACGAATGTCTCTCAAATGCGGCAGACATATCCTCTAAAATTCTTCTAACAATCAGAACAAAAATATAACTAGAATAAATAGTCCCAGTAGTACTCGGAGGTTGGAACTTGGACCTCGGAGAGACGTTCTCTCCAAGTTTCTGTGTTCCAGAGTCAAGTCGGGGAAAAAACTACGAGTAATACTTCACAGTGTAAGAAGTGTAACGACTGAAATCAAACAATACAAACTCAAGAAGGTGCTCAAATCAACGAAAACATGGATCCAGTTGAGTTAATTTATTACCCTGGACAATTACATCTGTAAGTTATAAACTGCTTTTGTTATCATTAGCTTCCTGTAGCTCAGGGGTGCCCAAAGGCCCGTGAGGGGGTCTAATTTAGAGATTTGTTAGGAGTATCTATTTAATTCAATTTTGTGCTACAAAGACTGTCAACAGTTGCAAAAGAGCCCACATTAAGTCTATTAAAGACATTTTTTTCATATCTTTGCACATAATCGTATTAAAGGTCCCATATTCTGCTATTTTCCCCTTTACACAGTCTATTCTAAGGGCTTTGTTGATAAAATTTTGCGTTGTGCAATATCCATAACATAACAGTTTCCAAAAAACACCCATTTCTTGGACTGGCCCCCCTCCTTGCAAAAGCAAACGGCTCACTCTGAGATCTGACCCCCCCCGAACAGAGAGCAGGCTGCCTCCCCCGCCCAACTCGCGCGCCTCCCCCCGCCCAACCCGTGCCAAGCCTAGAGCGGAGATAGTGCGCATGCGCCGTGTGCTCCGGTAAACAGCGATACACAAACACTGAATAAACCTTTATCCGTCCTGACGGTGCGTCGTGCTGAGTCCTACGTCCTGGATCTGACCTGGAGTTTGACGTGCTCCAGTACCTCGACGACGGACGTTGCCGTTTGGTAAATAACAAGCTAACTCTTCGATCTGTCGTATCCATCGTGTAATTACTGTGTAGCATTAGCATTAGCTGTTTTTATTCTGCGGCTGCGCTTCCCGAGGCGTGGCTTAAACACCGCGTCATCCATGGGAAGCGCGTCATCTATGGGATGAGCCCCGTCTGCCTGCTCAGCCGAGGGGACAAAGACAGTTCTCTAGCGAAAGCATGCGGGAAACCATCCAAAACCCACTTTGGGCACACATACGAGGCCCAAATAGCACTGTAGGAAGGTTAAAACCTCTGAAAAGTCGATTTTGCATGTTATGGGACCTTTAAATACAACGCAAAATAAAGGTTGGCCTTCGGCACACCAATTCGTATACACTTTGGCTCGCCGAGGAAAAGATCGACTAAGTTTGGCCCATCGAGGAAAAAAGTTTGGGCACCCTGCTGTAGACGCTAGCAACATTAACATAATGCATTTATAACTGCAGAAGCTCAACAACAGCACAGGAGCCACTTCACAGACAGCAGGGGGCAGGAGAGAGCGAAAGATTTCCATTTAGTCGTATCTTGGAAAATCTGACCTCTGAGGACAACTGTTTTTATTTTTTTTTTTTTACTTGTACTGCCATGTTTGTTCAGATACGAACGGATTACAGGTTCTCTGATTGGTTATTCCGCTTGTCAATCACGCTCATTAGAAAAGTCCGCCCCCACAATAAGACATGTTTTCCATTCATAAGTTAAATGCCATACTGTGTGGAACATTCCAACCAAAGAAAAAATCCACAAGCAGCTTAACAATGGGAAATACATACATGCATTTTACACATTATCAAACGATTTTTATTCCACAACCCAACGAGTTTGTCTTTCAGAAACTTCTATGCAAGTCCCGTTGGAAGCTTGTTGATAGCGACCACTGACTCAGCTGAAAAGATGAAAGTGGTATTCTTCTTCCTTTGAACCAATGACACAGCAGTTTGATTCTATATCTGACTCATAAAGCCATTCATTATTGTATCTCCACATGCTAAAGTCAAAGAGCGGCCTGATCGAACAAAGAGCCATTGTTCCTCTCCTCTGGGAGCGGGACACTTCTGAGGAAGTCCCCAAATCCAAAGGGAAGTGGGCAGAAGAGGTCAGAGTTAAGGTTAATTATAAAACACTATTAACGAATGTTTAGACGGCAATGCAGGTGGATAAGAAAAAGAAAAACAACTGGAGATCAATTTGAAAAGTTGAAGTTACTACTGACATAAATATGAGAAAACAAATATTGCAAGTAGTAACATTATACACTTTTCAAAAAGGGACAAAACTAGGGACAAATAAGCAAAATGTTTAGCAAAATCTTAAATCTAATCATAATCAATACATTTTGGTGAACTGTGTACTCGAACCTGTCACATACAGTAGACTTTAAGTATGGGATGAGACATTTTTCAATATCTTTATTGTGGAAAAAAGAGAGGTATCGTTTGTCTCTGAAATGTCAACAGGGAGAGGATTTTCTAACCACAATGAATGAATGAAGTAAAATGCAACTACAGGTGTGTTTTTGATGACGGAATGTTAGAAGATCAGAAAAGTCACTAGAGCATAATATGCTCCCTTTAAGACATTCTGTTTGCCACTTAAAATGATTCCTATGTCCAACTAATTCAAGTTGAATCACAATTGAGTCTTAACAGATGTTGATTTAGGGCTGTACTTTGCCCCTGGCTGTAGCGCGGCGCTGGCGTTAATGATGACGTTTTGCGCAGAGCAAACGGTGACATCGTGGGGCGAGGAGCTCTAAATAAGAGGCGTGATCACGCCAAAATATGAGGTGGAGTGAAGCAAATGTAGGACGTGGTGTGAGGCATTCAGTGATGGCCAGAATCATAACTAATAAACTTCAAAACGCAGTGGAAAACATTTCCTGGAGTCGTATTACTATCCTCATATGGACCAATCCTGATAAAACATGGGCACAAATAACCAAAACAATACATCACAGAATAATGAATATGGTCCAATTAAGATAGTTCAATTATGAACTGATGGGCGTCTCACTAAAACACCTCGGTCCAGAGTCCCACACGGTGTGTGTGTGTGTCTGTGTGTGTAAGTGAGATGTGTTTGTGTGTGTCTGTGTGTGTGTAAGTGAGATGTGTTTGTGTGTGTCTGTGTGTGTGTAAGTGAGATGTGCGTGTGAGTGTGTGTCTGATCGCGCTCGCTGCCTGAAGAACAGAGCAGGTGGCATTAACTTCATGAATGAATGCTGTGAGGTGCTGGAGGCTCTACAGTGTATACAGGACATATTTGGAGTTGGACATTTGTCCTTCAGAACGTTTCAAGTTCCTGTACATTATTATAGGTCTATTCAAGTGATTCAAATGAGGCTTTATATTACACAGCCCAGCTCATATCTGAGGATGTGCGGCGGCAACACATATACAAAACAAAACAAAAAAAACTTTGGGACCCGCTGGAACTGCTGGGAGTGACAGATGCGAAGGACTTCAGGACCAGGAGCCAGCGGTCATAGTGTTAACTCAGAAAATGAAAGTGATGTTCTCAGTAGGTGGTGCAGCATCACAGTAGCATTTAGCCCCAGCTGCCAGTGGCTGTATGGCTATATGTGTCATATTTTGTGTAAAAATAACTTGCTTCAGCAAAGTATAGATTCTAATGTTAAACATAGTCTTATTACATTATTTTGTTAATTTGTTGTCCTTTGCATGCAGCTGCCAATAGCCTTCTTGGATAATTATTTAAATTTGGGCCGTTGGATTTTATTCTTCTCAGTGTCTTCATATCTGTTTAGTACAACATAACGTCTCCACATTTGCTCTTGTTGTTGAACAGTGAGTGATTGAGCAGCTCTTCTACATTCAAATCAATGGATTGTTTCACGGGTGACCACCTCAACGATTCATGAAAGTGGGACAGGTGGGGAGTTGGTGGGGAGTTGGTGGGACATGGTGGGACTCAATAAATAAATAGAAATGAATATACCGCCTTTTATCTACAAAATCTATAATAAACAAACATGTATATACATACATATATATATATATATATAGACAGATTGATGTTAAGTTATTTAAATAATAAATATCTAGACAATTTTTCTAATTTCTTAATTAATGTATTGTACTTTGAGTGATAGTTACAGATACTATTAAAGCTTTGTGTAAAATAAGTCAAACATACACATGTTCACTTTCTGCGCTGAAAATAGAGGCATAAAAGACTGTATCAAATTTGACAGTTTCCCGTCAGCCCACCTAAGGGCCCGGTGTCAGATGCCCTCCCGTGTGACAGATACTTCTCACACACGTGACACTGTGTGAACGCTGTTCACGCAGGTGGGTTTAGTTCTATCAGACAGAGCGTGGATTTAGGGCGTTCACTTCACACAATGTGCTGAAGCCTAACTTTACTTGGCTAGCATATTAGCACCAAACAAAGTCATGCTTCTCCCTCTCTGACCTTCTCTCTGACCTGCTCCTGAAGCTCCTGAAGCTCCTGCTCACGTCCCACGTGTTCTCTGTCTTCTCTCCATTTATTTGTCGAGGAAAGTTGAAAAGTCCGTGGAGAAGTGCAGAGTATCCATGCTGGGTTCAACTCTCGGCACTGGCTGCAGGAGCAGCGGGGGAGGGGCCGTGTGGGCGCTAATGCTGCAGTGCATTATGGTAGTTGTAGTCTTGACGGGTTCTATGCACTGCAGACCCGGAGAGCACACTCATGCTGCAGCTGCAGTTTCACACGTCACAACCATCTCAACGGCGCCAAAATGGTGTAAGTCGATGAAAATTGTACGCCAGATCAAGTGAAAGTTACGTGAATATATGTAAAGTTAGCCCATTACAAAACAACAAGTAACAATTTATGAATAATTTAGTTTAAAAGTTATAAAGATGGCTCAGTAACACAGAACGTAACTTTCCTAACCTTAACCAATTCTATATATATATATATATATATATATATATATATATATATATATATATATATATAACCAAAAAGTTAATAATTTACACTTTGTTCATTTATATTAATTTCATAGAGGGGCCAAATAAAGCCCATAAACATAAAAAGTCTCATGCCACAAATAGAGCCTGTAAAGTGATACTGCTGCCAGAGAACAAGTAACTGCAGTGTTTGACTGCAGCCAGCCTGAGGCCGCTGTCCCGCTGGATCTCCAGCTTTATACTATTGGTTTTATCGGCAGGTCATCAATAATATAAATTAGAAATGTTACGGCTTCACGTGGAGGGACCCAAAAACGGACACTACGGCCAAATCAAAAGTAAAAATGTTTTATTAACTGTTGGAGGCAGATGAAGTGGAGCAGGGCTGGAGCAGGGCTGGTGCAGGGCTGGTGCAGGGCTGGTGCAGGGCTGGAGCAGGGCTGGAGCAGGGCTGGAGCAGGGCTGGAGCAGGGCTGGAGCAGGGCTGGAGCAGGGCTGGAGCAGGGCTGGAGCAGGGCTGGTGCAAGGCTGGAGCAGGGCTGGTGCAAGGCTGGTGCAAGGCTGGTGCAAGGCTGGTGCAAGGCTGGTGCAAGGCTGGTGCAGGACGAAAACCACAACGTGTGAAAGATGACAACAATCTGGCAGAGTCTTGCAGGAGAGCTGGATATTTGAAGGCTGCTTGATTGCAGATCGGCTACAGGTGCAGACTCCGCCCAAGCACACTCACACACCCAGGGAGAAGGAAAGGGAGGGGAGCACAAAGTAGGCAGGGCCATGCAGGACATGACAGTACCCCCCCTCCTAACGGGCGTCACCAGACGTTCAACCAGGCCTGTCAGGAAAGGACCGGTAGAAGTCCCGGAGGAGGGACCGATCCAAAATGCTGCTGCGCGGAACCCAGGAGTGCTCCTTCGGACCGTACCCCTCCCAGTTGACCAGGTACTGGAAACCCCTCCCGCGGCGGCGCACGTCCAGAAGCCGACGCACCGTGTAGGCTGGGAAGCCATCAACGACCCGGGCGGGAGGAGGGGAATCGGCCGGAGGGCTAAGAGGGCAGGACGAGACAGGCTTGAGAAGGGAAACGTGGAACGACGGATGGATGTTCAGGGAGGGAGGCAACCTGAGGCGGACAACCGCAGGATTGATGACCTTCTCAATGATGTAAGGTCCTATATACCTAGGCGCCAGCTTTTTAGACTCGACTTGGAGGGGGAGGTCACGGGTGGACAACCAGACACTCTGTCCAGGCTGGTACTGGGGGGACGGCCTGCGATGCCTATCAGCAGCCCTCTGAGCCCGAGCTGTCGTGTCGCCCAAACGCCACGGCAGCGCCTCAAATGTGCTTGCACCGACGGAACAGCCACATCCCCCTCCTGGTCTGGGAAGAGAGGAGGCTGAAAACCCAAGGACGCCATGAACGGGGTCATACCTGTGGCCGATGACACCAGGGAATTGTGGGCGTATTCCACCCAGGGCAAGTAGGAGCTCCATGTAGATGGATTGCGGGCGGAGACGCAGCGCAAGGCCGACTCCAGGTCCTGATTGGCCCGTTCCGTCTGGCCATTGGACTGAGGGTGGTAACCCGAGGAGAGGCTAACTGTAGTCCCCATGGCTCGGCAGAAAGCCCTCCAGACCTGAGAGGTGAACTGCGGCCCCCTGTCTGAAACAATGTCGGCAGGGATCCCGTGGAGCCTGTACACATGGAGGATCAGGAGGTTAGCAGTTTCAGTGGCAGTCGGCAATTTAGGGAGGGGAACAAAATGCACCGCCTTGGAAAAACGGTCAACAATGGTAAGTATGGCAGTGTTACCATCCGAGTTAGGAAGTCCCGTGACAAAATCCACAGAAATATGAGACCAGGGTCTGCTGGGAACAGGCAAGGGGTTGAGAAGACCAGCTGGAGCTTGATGGCCAGCCTTGCTCCGAGAACACGTAGGACAGGCTGCAACGAAAGAGCGAGTGTCCTTGCTGATAGAGGGCCACCAAAACCTCTGTTTGAGGAAAGATAGGGTTCGGTGGAAACCAGGGTGACAGGTCAGCTTTGAACTGTGCCCCCACTGCAAGACCTGGGAACGCACACTCTCTGGTACAAATAAAGAGTTGGGCGGGCAGCCATCAGGGTCCGGTTGCGTTCGTGGAGCCTCTCGGACCACTCGTTCAATCTCCCAGAGAACTGCGCCAACCAAAGAAGATCGAATCCCAGTATGGGGGTCTGGATCGTCCACCATACAAGTAGCCGGCAAAATAGGCTCTGGCGCAGACTCAGTGACATCTCTGGCGGACTGGCGGGACAAAGCATCAGGTTTAACATTCCGGGAGCCAGGGCGGTAGGTGAGGGTAAAATTGAATCTGCCAAGGAATAGGGCCCACCTAGCCTGCCGAGAGTTGAGCCTCCTGGCAGAACGCAGATATGACAAGTTCTTGTGATCAGTCCAAACCATGAACGGGTGCTCGGCGCCCTCCAGCCAGTGCCTCCACTCCTGCAACGCCAGAACCACGGCCAACAGTTCCCTATTTCCAATGTCGTAATTTACCTCAGCAGAGGTCAGACGTCGGGAGAAAAAGGCACATGGATGAACTTTTTGATCCATAGGTGAACGCTGGGACAGGACAGCTCCCACACCGGAGTCCGAAGCATCAACTTCCACAATAAACTGTCTGGATGGGTCTGGGTGCGTAAGAACAGGGGCTGAGGTGAACAGGGACTTCAAGGTGGAGAAAGCAACCTCCGCCTCTCTGGACCATTGAAAGGGGATGAGGGTTGATGTGAGCCGAGTCAGAGGAGCTGCCTTTCTGCTGTAGTCCTTAATAAACCTCCTATAAAAATTAGCAAAACCCAAGAAACGTTGCAGCCGTTTTCTGGATTCCGGTCTCGGCCACGCCGCCACAGCTTTCATCTTGTCTGGATCTGCCATGATCTGCCCCTGTCAAATCACAAAACCCAAAAAGTTAACTGACACACAATGAAAATCACACTTCTCTGCCTTAACAAAGAGCTTATTCTCCAGGAGCCGCTGTAGGACAAGCCGGACATGCTGAACGTGTTCATGAGGATCCCTAGAAAAAACAAGAATATCATCCAGATAAACAAAAACAAATCTATTCAACATATCTCTCAGGACATCATTTACTAGCGCCTGGAAAACTGCTGGTGCATTTGTAAGTCCAAAAGGCATCACCAAATATTCAAAATGTCCCAGTGGCGTGTTAAAAGCAGTTTTCCATTCATCACCTTGCCTAATGCGGACAAGGTGGTAGGCATTCCGTAAATCCAATTTAGAAAAAAATGGTGGCCTGATGAAGGGGCTCAATTAGTGGCAGAGGATATTTGTTTTTTACAGTTATGTCATTCAACCCCCGATAGTCAATGCAGGGCCTCAAGGTCTTGTCCTTCTTATCCACAAAAAAGAAACCGGCCCCAACTGGGGAAGAGGATGGACGTATCAACCCTGCAGCTAACAAGTCTTTAATATAAGTCTCCATAGCTTCCCTCTCAGGACCAGAAAGTTTATACAGACGACTGGTGGGCAAAGGGGCACCAGGAAGCAGATCAATTGCGCAATCGTAAGGACGGTGTGGGGGTAGGAATAGCGCCTTTTCTTTGCTGAACACCTCACAGAGATCATGATACTCAGAGTGCGTTGGATAGATCTGGAGGATTGGGAGGAGAGGCAGAGACCGGATTGCTGGAGGTTATGGCTGACCGGAGACAGTTTGAATGGCAGAAAACGCTCCAACTGGAAATGCTGTTATTGGCCCAATCAATATGGGGATTATGCCTCCTTAACCAGGAGTAGACCCAACACCACAGGGGCATGAGGGGACGAAATCACCAAAAACTGGATTTCTTCTCTGTGGTTCCCTGACAACACAAGGGATATAACTTTGGTTTGGTGCGTAATCCGAGCTAACCGTTCCCCACTCAATGAATTAACATCCCTGGGGGGTACTATGAGATCTATGGGAATTTTAGCTTGGGATACAAAGTTTGAGTCAATGAAATTGTCGTCAGCTCCAGAATCTACAAATGCAAGGAGGGGAAATGACTCACGTGACCAATACAGGGTAGCTGGGAGTTGCAACCTTTGTGGAGTTGAAGCTGGGAGAGTAGTTGTTTGGCTCATCAGAACCTCTCCATTTACTGGTGAGCCTTGTCTTTTGGTCGCTGAGGGCAGGTGTTAATGTAGTGTCCAGCTTGTCCGCAGTAAATGCATAACCCCGACTTTAGGCGATGCTGACGTTCAGCAGGTGATAGTTTAGCCCGGCCCAGCTGCATGGGTTCCTCTCCAGTAGACAGGACCGGTGGACTGGAAGACACAGGAGGGAGGTTAGTGGTAGGAGCAGCGGAAGAGGAGGAAGAACCCGAAGGCAAAGTAAGTACACAAGGGGAGGGCTGACGAATATTCCTTTCTCTTTGTCTTTCCCTCAGCCTATTGTCCAGACGGGTGGCCAAGGAAATCAATTCCTCTAGCGAGTTTGTCTCATCTCGCGCTGCCAGTTCATCTTTAACTTTATCTGTCAATCCTCTCATGAAAACTCCTTGTAAGGCTGTGTCATCCCACCCACTCTCTGCAGCTAGGATGCGAAAGTCTATGGCATATTGAGCGACAGAAGATGAGCCTTGATTCAATGAGAGAAGACGTCTTGCTGCTTCTTTGCCTTTAAGGGGATGATCAAAAATTTTCCTCATCTCTGCAGTGAAGTTATCATAGGATTGACATAACATGGAGTCACTCTCCCAAACCGCTGTAGCCCATTGTGCTGCTCGACCAGTGAGTAAACTAAGTAAAAAGGCGATGCGTGACTTATCTGTAGTGTAGGTGCTGGGTTGCTGGTCAAATACCAGAGAGCACTGGAGGAGGAAATGACCACAGGTTCCCAGATTACCAGAGTAGCGCTCAGGGGTAGGAATATACGGCTCACGGGCAGCAGAGGTGGGAGGCAGGACCAGAGGAGGAGCGGTGGCTTGAGGTGGGTCAGGAGACGAAGGCAAGGCATGAGAGAACTGAGCAGAAAGTTGGTCCATTTGAGTGGAGAGTTGAGAAACACTAGAAGACAACTCACAAAGTCTATCGGTCATTTGTTTCAAAATCTGCTCATGATGGCCCACTCTGGCTCCCTGAGCAGCCAAAGCCTGAATAACTGAGTCCTTGTCCGATGGGTCCATGTGGCCAGATTGTTCTGTTACGGCTTCACATGGAGGGACCCAAAAACGGACACTACGGCCAAATCGAAAGTAAAAATGTTTTATTAACTGTTGGAGGCAGATGAAGTGGAGCAGGGCTGGAGCAGGGCTGGAGCAGGGCTGGAGCAGGGCTGGAGCAGGGCTGGAGCAGGGCTGGAGCAGGGCTGGAGCAGGGCTGGAGCAGGGCTGGAGCAGGGCTGGTGCAGGGCTGGAGCAGGGCTGGTGCAGGGCTGGAGCAGGGCTGGTGCAGGGCTGGTGCAGGGCTGGTGCAGGGCTGGTGCAGGGCTGGTGCAGGGCTGGTGCAGGGCTGGTGCAGGGCTGGTGCAGGGCTGGTGCAGGGCTGGTGCAGGACGAAAACCACAACGTGTGAAAGATGACAACAATCTGGCAGAGTCTTGCAGGAGAGCTGGATATTTGAAGGCTGCTTGATTGCAGATCGGCTACAGGTGCAGACTCCGCCCAAGCACACTCACACACCCAGGGAGAAGGAAAGGGAGGGGAGCACAAAGGAGGCAGGGCCATGCAGGACATGACAAGAAATCCTCTAAAGGGTCAACAAAAATCATCTTGAGGGCTGGACTTGGCCCGCGGGCCGCCGGTTTGACATGTCAGGACTAGACGGACTCCCAAATTCAATTTTTGACACGGCACTATATGTGTTTTGATTGTCATGTTCGATCACCAATGAAAAAGCGGGAAACTGTGGAATGCGAGATGTGGGACAGAAGCCTAAAGGGCGTGACAGTACAACCAAAGCGGGACAGGTGGTCACCCACACAGAAGTCTGGCAGTGGGCGTTTCCCTCAGATGCCGACCTTTTCTACAGAACACCTTTAACACATATTGTAGAATTTATACATTTTTCAAAGTGAACCAACAACCAATATGTACCAATAATACACCATTTCCAACAGACCCAGCTCACCATGCGATCTGTGAGTAGCCCTGATCTGAACAGGTTAGCGCAGCCCCCGCTCCCCTCAGCACCGCCGCGGCCCCCTCCGTGTGCTTTGTCTGATCCCTCTCTGCCTCACTAACCTCTTGTTCTCCTCTGCTGAGGCTCCTTACCCCGGGGCTGTTTTCGCTCCCATCCGCGCTCTAAGAGAATACGGAATTCCGCTGGCAAAAGTAATCAGCCCGCGCGCCCCTCCAAACCAGTCCCCTGCTGAATATGCTGTCAAATTAAAAATGATTTGTTCTTTTTCTTTCACCACTTTGCATCTTGGCTCATAACGCGGGCCTCTTCAGTTCTCCCTGATCTTCTATGTCCCTTTTAGTGTCTTGTACTTGGGGTGATTTTCTCATCTTGGGCCGTTTTATGTTGCCTTCACACCCGCTTTCTCAGGCCAAGCTGTCAGACTGGATATCGGAGAACATGGCAGCCAACTTCAGAAAGTGCGCCGTGTGCGTTTTGTCTGTGGTGTTTCACCTGGGTTTTAAACAGCTAATGGTTCAGGCCCAGATGTATTTAGAGGTCATGCAGGGTGAACAGAAGCACTGTTGCCGATACATTTGTAATTTAAGGCAAGACACATTTTTTGTCAGTTTACTCCCTCAACATATGTGTATATATATAACAAATCTGTCAAATCTGCTTCTAAAGATGTTTCACTGAATCCTCTTCATTCATAGACGTCTCTGGGACACTGTAACTTCAAAGACCGTTTTCCCCAAATGCATTCTTCTCACACAAAGACATAAAGATCAGCCTTAAAGTAGCCCTTACACGCAGAAGATTTTGACAAAATGTACAGAAGGATTTGTTGATATCGAATTCTACGCCTGTTTTGTTAAAGATTTAAATAAAAAAAAAATAGGCCAATTTTCAGTCAGCTCTAGTTTATCTAAAATTCCGTCCGTAATTTATTTATTTATTTATAATTTTTAAGTAATATGTGTACAAAATGAACGATGAAACTTAAACCTAGTTTGTCCAATTTTACATATTTAAATGTCCCAAATATGTGCAGTTTTTACACATAAAATGCCTTATTTCTCGATGAAAAGTGATTAAAAACATGTACTACATTTTTTTCTTATACTTGTGTGAGTAAACTACAGGAGAAGTTTTAAATTGACATCTTTAAATAGATTTTTCTCCAATTCACCAGCAGTGTCTCACCTTAAAGCTTACCGTTTAACTTATGCGTTTTTATTATGAGCTTGTTCATTTGACAGGTTTTCGCGTTGTCAAAAAAAAAAAAAAAAGTGAGACGAGTGACACTAAATGTAGTTTTGTTGTCATTTTTTTCAGTGCTTTTATTATAGAGCAGGGGAGTACACAGGGAGGGACAAAGGGGTCTGTTCTCTCGGACCCACAAGTTTTAGGGGTCCAGAATTCTACCCTTTTCCATTATATTTTATATTACAGGGGGTCAATTTGAAGCTTCTTGCCCCAGGCCTCTAAAAATCTGTCGACGGGCCTGTTCTAGAGTCTAGAAAATGTCTTTGTAACTTATATTTAGTGACATGCGCTGCAGACCACTTGAAGAGGGGTTTTACCTGATCAAACAGACGTTAATAAAAAACAAAACAATTTCCATTTCATTTGTCTGTATTCATTATATAAAGTGTAAATGGATATGCAGATTTTCTAATTTTATGCCTATCATTGGAGGCAAACGGCATGTTAATGCAGTGAAAAATGTTAAAACGAGCGCTGAGATGTGAAGAATATCACACAAAAAAACGTAGAACACACTGCAGGGCCGTGCAGCCAGCATCAGGGGGCAGGGGCTCAAACTTTTAAAAAAGGGCACACAAAACCTGTTGGGAATTTTGTCTCCATTTTATAGCTGCGTGTCCACGAGTAAAACAGACAATCAGACACGATATTACCTTATTTGTGCTATAGTTAGGATTTAGAGTTATTTTAATTTAGCCTGTCCTTTTTCCCCATTCTTCTCCTGACTGCCCTCGCCTATATGTAGATAAAATAAGGCTAGCTTTAACAGTGCATGTAAATAGACTTTTAAAGCTACGGTTCTTGTATTGAGATTGTCATAAGAAGCCATTTGCTTAGGCTTAAGCTAAAACAGGGCCTTGGGCAAGAATTACATACAGCTGTATTTATTCATATATAGTATTAAGAGCGTAATAGTTATGTGTAATTATAGGCTACTCTATGTTTATGTGACAATGTGTGTCAGTGTACATTCAACCCCTATTTCAAACCTTTGTTCAGGGATCCTTAAAATATTCATAGTATAATAATAATAATATAGTAAATTCTATTAATTATTCATTTCAATCATCACGTCACATATCAGTGCTACCAAAGGAAGAACTGGTCTAAATTAAACTCCATGTCCTCATATTGACCGTAGCAGAAAACAAAACAGGAAAGAAATCGGCAAATTGTAAAACAGCATCTTTAGAAAAACTTCTTCCATATTAAGTTTCTTTCCTTCCTATTAAAACAGTTGTCTGATTTAATTTGCGCTCCAGAGAACTGACGCCTGTAATTTCAAACAGACACAAAACAAGACTAGAGATTTAAAAGAACAAAGAGGATAGTTTATTTGAAATGTACAAAAGCTATGTACAGTCAGTCACACAAAGCCACACGCAGTAAAAGTGGATGGCAGCGTACAGACAAACACTTTTAAAGGCTACTTAGAAATTCATCAAACATGAAGAAATGTGAGGGGCTTGTTGGCAGATCCCGTCCAGAATCAAAGTCACTTCCTGGAGGACCCGTGGCGAGCCCAGGGGAGGCAGGGAGGCTGGGTGAGGGGGGCGAGGATGTGGTAATTAGGGCCTAAGAACACACAGACGTACTTGTATATTCTTTCAGAGAATGTTGTTCATCTCGTACAAGGTTGGAAGTGATGTCCTCCTCCGTGTTTACCCTGGTGAGATGAGACCACAGAGGAGTGATGCCTCTGATCCGGAGGGCAGATTCAACTCTGCCGGGCCCCCCTTCCCGAGCCCAGGCCATGATCAAAAAGCACTTAATATCTGTGGACCATAATGCTGTACAACCACGTGTTTAAACTAGGGCTGTCAGGGCTACATTTACATTGTAATTCCTCAAAGATTCTGGTTCAATTTAATCACATGCACATACTAGCTTCAAGAACATCAATATAGTGTAAATAGGCACTTTGAGTATTTTGACTCTCAGTTTGGAGAAGTCGACTGGAGCAAACAGAGTTGTCATTAACTGCAAATGGGCCCAGTGGATACTGTAAAACAATATACAAACTTCTATATAAGACATACATAATTAATGACATGGATTTTGTTTATCATTTAAACAATGCAGTGAGGTAGCATTACCCAATATGGCTGTCTGACCAAAAGGGCTGTGCCCCTTCTCAACATCAGGAACAGGGTTTACTGGACCCATTTACAGCAAAGCATCAAATAAAATGTGTCATTCTCTTTAAACAACAAATGTGTTTACTACTATTTTTTACAATAATTTAGCATACATGTAGCATGTATAAAGTATATGTATCTAATATGCCATGTTTACAAAACACTGATACTGATTGAGTTTATTACCAATACTACACAGCTGACAACTGTAACATGTAATGACATTAACTGCAGAAATGACAGTTACCACTTTCTCTTACTTAAATGACATTTTCAGGACCAACGATATATGATATGCAACAGTCCCTTTCACATTCAATGGTTTAAACATAGGTATGTAGGTAAAGCTACCTACTCCATCGGGCAAACAACACTAAGCATATTATACATAGTACAATATGTGACAGAACAAGTTTTAGCCAAATGGCCTCATGTTCCGCATGGACAGCCATAGTTTAAACATTTTACTGTAAGTCAAATATAATTTAAACACAGTACCATACAGTACAAATCTATAAACGCACATGAAATGTCTTCATGAGAAAATATTTGTTATCTACATATCGTCCATTTCCTGGAAGTTTTTTTTTCATGTTCAACCTTGACGTCTTAAGCAAGGCACGTTGTGAAATGCTTTCAGTGCACCACTTTATAAAGGGCTGCCACTCTGGCAAATACTGAATGAGTTCTGCAAGTGTTTCTATATATCCCTGGCTATCATACATATATTTGGAGCTAAAAAGTATGGCTTTTTAACAAATGAGGATGATGCTCTTAAGCCTATACTATACTTTTTCACTGCAGTATATGAAGTACATATTACAACGTAAGCATAATTTTATGGACAATATCAAAAAGTTTCACAAATGTTCAGTCAGTGCTTTCTTTTATATAATCCTGACGTAGCAAAAGTTAAGACTGGGTGGAAGGATGAGGTCTGCGGTTGCTCTCAGCTGATCATATTGAGGAACTTGCTCTCCTCTGCCAGCGCTGTGAGCATGGAGTTCATATCTCCGATGGCCATGTTGCCGATCCCTGCCGGTACGGACGCCAGAGTCACCGAGTTGCGTGGGGTCGTAAGTCGAGAGGAATTCTGGGAAAGACTCTGCAGAAGCCCCGGACTGAGAGTGCCCGACATGAGGCTGGAGTGATCACCGTCGTCCAGCATGGTGTCAAAGTCAATCTGGGCGTGCTCGGCTGCCCCATTGGTCGAAGAGTCCGCGGTGCTGCTCGAAACCTGGTTGACTCCTGGGGAAGCCATGTTGCCCGGAGCACTTGTGTTATTGGTAGGAGCTTGGGGCGACATTGGGGCGTCAAAGCTTGCCTGATCAAACATGTGGATCTGCCCCGTGTAGAAGACATTCTCAGAATTATGGACCATAGAACCGCTCGGCCTCTTTGGACTCGCCTCAGAAGTGTCATTTGCTCTACATGGACTCATTTCCATCTTGGGTATCCTGTTCGCTACAGGTCCAGTGTGCCTCGTTCTAGGCTCTGCTGGAGGTCTTGGTTGCATCATAACTCGTCCTCCGTTCATATTTGGCTGTTGCGGGACAGCGTTGTACCCGTTCACTTGATTGGCATGAGGATAAGCATCAGTCCTTGCCCTGTAGCTTGGCAGCTCCATACCATTCCTGTTAGCTCTCATGCTAGTGCTACCAGATATGGGAATAGTTTCCTGGCCAAATCCTTGTTGAGGACTCATTTGCACACCAAGGTTCACATTGCTGCACTGCCTCTGTTGCTGTTGGCTTATTTGCCGTTGGCTGTTTGGGTTTGTGTATCCCTGCACGGACATATTCTGACTCATAGGCGCCACCTGCTGGTTGTTGCTCAGCCCCTGTCCTGCCTGGAAAGACCCAAAGTTGTGCCTTTGCTGGACAACAGCAAGGTTTCCCCTGAGTGGATGCTGCTTGGATTGCTTGTCCATAGTATCCACAGTCCCAGAGCTAACTTCATTCCACTGCACTGGCATGTTGTTTTTGTTCATGTTGTGAGCTAGCGGCTGTTGAGAGTTAGCAATATGGCATGGTTGCAAGTCAGTGTCCACCATAGCCATCCTCCTCTGAGAGTAATGAGATGCAGCAGGAGGGGGCATGCTCCCTTGGTAGCCCTGAGAATGGTTGTTGGCGTGGAAGGTTGGATTTTGTCCCGTCGAACCCGAGTTTTGAGACCTGAGGTACTGCACCATGTCATCTGGAAGGACAATGTCATCCTCCCCGCTGTGTTCCATCCCAGCCATGGCACCGTCCATGGCCATGTTCTCCATAGCGACGTTCTCTGAGATGCTGGGTGGCCGTGGAGCGAAGGGGTATCGCTGGAGGCTACCATCGGAGCGAGTGTAGCCTGGGTGAGCTAATCCCTGATGGCGATCTTGAATGCCCATCGGATTCATGTTGTTCATGCTGTTGTAACGCTGGACTCTTGGGAAGGCGTTCGCATCTCCAGCTGGACGGCGGACAGGATCGCTGGCTCTTCGCGGGAGGCTGTTGGGAACTTCATGAGGCATCATGCTCTGATGGCCGTACCCGATGTCACTGCACCTTCGCGGGACAGTTCCAGAAGGCGGATGGTGGAAGGAATGGGAATGGCCTTCTTGAGAGTCGTTGTAAAGAGCCATGCGGGTTCTCAAGCTCATCCGATCCATGTTGGGCAGAGGCGTGGGTGGAGCTCCTCCGATAGCGGCGGCGTACTTAGCTTTGAGCCGGTAATGCTGCGCTGGGGTTAGACTTAACAAACTCGGAAGACTTCCATTTCCAGACCCTCCTCCGCAGTGGCTGGCTTCACTGGAGCGGCGGGAAAGGTCGGTAGAGATGGGATCGTAAGAATCGGCAGAACTGATGTTGTTGTGGCGGTTCGTTCCAAATTGGGAGGTCTCGCTGGATCGCCGGCTGGAGTAACATGGGGAGATCCCGGAGGAGCGGCGGCTGAGGGTGTAGGCCGAGCTGAGGGTGCTGGTGGTGCTGTCCCGGCGCTCGTTCAACTGGTTCAGAAGGGTCACCTCACAGGACGATGGGTCGATTATGCGTTGGCCTGGGTACTGGCCACTGAGGTTGTTGATGAGGTTGGAGGTCTCCAGCAAGGAACCTAGCGAGGAAAAAGTACCATTAGATTTTCTGCCAACTTGACATAACTTGATTTTTTTTAAATCTACCATAAGAAAACAAAAATGGACATTCAACTATTCACAAAGTAAGTGAAGTAATCAAAATATCGAGAATAATAAATGAATAAATTGCAAGACACTATGGCTGGTTCTTAGTAAAATGTAACCAAGATTAAAGGGATGAGTAATATATCGGGTTCAGTATCGGTATAGGCCAGTACTGACCAAATTTCTCCAATGTCGGCCAATATTTTCAATATTTAACACCGTAATTTGGCGTAAATATTTTTAGGTCATTCCCAGTTCATCCTTAGTCCATCAGAACAAATGAATGAGTAAAAATGGAAATAGAAGAGACATTGGGCTAAAAATATGGCCGTATGTTTACACAATCATGACACAAATTATTTTATATTCCAAATAAATACATTCTGATATTACAGTGAAAAGTAAATTTGTGATCACAAATTTACTTCATCATAAGATAGATTTGTGGATCTTGCTATGGATTTTAAAGACTAAATATCGGTACCAGGAAATGTCAGTTACAGGCCACAGCCAAGCCAATTATTGGGTATTGATATCAGCTTAAAAAAACATGTCAAACCATCCCTACGAGATAACAACCCACCAATCACATGCTCTGTAGCTACTCCACTTACCAACAGCAGGTATGGGCGGTAACTTGGTGTTATGCTGGCCCTGCGGAGGTTGTGGTGCAGAGTTACTCCAGGGACAGGAATCCCGCACTGTCTTCAACCGTTCCTTTTTGATATTCTCCAGCTTGATAGTGACCGAACCATGGGGCATTGCTTTTCTCAGCTGTAGGCCCACCCCGGCGTGTTGTCCCCCAGCATGGACAGTGGAGTCGATCATGGGGCCCTCGTCTTGGGCGCTCAGGTCTCCGAAGCTGCCCCCACTGTGCATGGCCATCTCTACTCCACTGTCATTGTTGTTGGTGCTGCTGAGAGGTGATGGCTCGCTGCTACATGACGAGTGGCCACCAGGACTGGACTGATACGTCTGCAGAGCCGACGAAAGATTTCGTTAGAATGTTGTACTGGAGTCTAGCAAACTGATAAGAAATCTGTTTTTGTTGTATTGTAAAGGAAATGTCAAGGTATTAGACATTTAAAGCTGGGGTACCCGATTTTCATACTGCGAAACCAGAAGTACGTCTTGTTGTTCCTAGCTCTAACAAATCCTTTGGCACATCGTTAATATTCACATACGTTCATTTTAAGGCGTATGCATGGTTTAAGAACAGCTTTTTTCTGATAGCAAAGTGAAAGTGGGGTGGTCCGCCCAAACACAGCCAATCAGAGCTGTCTGCTTTTGGCTCTTACTTCCGGGTTGATGCAAAATAAAATGCTTTATAATTAACCTTTTGCACGATACTCTTTAGTGATAAACACAAAATACACTAATTTACATTAAAACACGTCAGGTATTCCAGCTTTAAATCAACAGTTATCATGGCTAAATTGGGTGAGATTAAGACTTAGATACCTAGATCGACTGCTAAAATAAAAAAATACATAAGAATTTAAAAAAAGTAAAGTAATCAAAGTGTTAGGCCTCCATCCAGAAAAGCTTTTTATGCTGCTTTAGGACTAAATAATTAGCAGTTTTATCATTCTGACTGTGATGTGTTTTGTAATAACAAATGTAGGCCATAATCACATGCATTATAGATGACTTTGATTTATTAACAACAGGCAAACAAGTAGATAATGGATGAATCCAGCTACAAGACTAATTCAAACTGGCAACATTAAACTCTTGATCACAGCTTGATGTTGGCACTATTTTGTTCAGCAGAATCAGCACAGCAGCTAAAACCGTCCCAGCTCTTCAATATTAATGTGACAATGACTTTTATCATCAGCCGACAGCAAAGGCTACGGCCAGTGTGATCTTCCAGAAAAAAAGCTGTCTAAGTTGGAGGGCAAAAATAGAATGGCTTGCAACTTTAAATGCAAATATTGCTATGATGGAAGCAAGTGGGTATTTTTCATGCAGAGAAAATAGGCAAAGTAGACGTCAGAAGCTCACCTTATGGTTGTCTATCCATTAGGAAAGTTAAATGGAAAAGATAGTAGCAAGTTTGAGGTTAGTCAGAAGAATACAGTTGGGAAAATTGTGAAGTTAGTTGGCAAAAGCAGAAATACAGCATGTAGGAAGAATGCCTTTTAAACTAGTAGTAGTTAGCTTTGTTATTAACATTAAAATAGTCTAGAACTAGTTTTAATTGTGTTATATTGAGTGAAATAAAGCAACTAGTGGGATGTGTTAATATTAGCAATAGCAACAAATGTACATGGCATGGCTAAGTCGCTTGCTATAAGGAAGTTAGCATACTTTTCAATGAAGACGTAAAATGTTTCTGTTATTATGCAGCAACAGTGCACCAGAGGGTTTCGTAGTAGGAGGGAGTGTTGTGGTCCATAGTTCGATATTCCCCAACATGCTTTTATTCTATAGCTGTTAGTTTCAGTATTTTTTCTCCATTAGTTTTCTTGTTTATAATTCATGTGAAGGGAGGTGTATACTTTAACAAATCAAAAAATATTGAAAAAAATCTACATCAGTGTGTAATAAACATGTTAAAAAAGTGTGTCACTAACCATGGAATTCTCCGTCTTGATGGACTTGACCTGCAGACAGTCCTCCCCTCCTCTAGAGGTGATGCTGGCGTCTGTCTTCCCGTCGCCGCCCTTCGAGCCGTGTTTGGCGTTGACTTCGTTCTCGCCGTTTCCTTTGGGCGGCTGCTGCCTGGGGGGAACGTCACTGCGCTGTTTCTTGGTCACGTGAGCTTCGGGCCCGTGGACTGTCTTCACGTGTTTTCGAAGCGAACTGGGGTCGGTGTATCGCTTGGTGCAGCCCGGGATTTTACACACGTACGGTTTCTGACAAAGAAGAAGGAGGTTAGCGGTTGACAGTGTTTTTAAGAGGTCGGTAAAGTGGTCAGAAGTAGGTATTCAAAGTAAAAATAAAAAGGTAGGCTATGTATTTCTGGGAAACCACTACTGCAGCACTGTGTTGTATTATTAAAGAAATTAGGGCCGTGGAAATCAATCAAAATTTGACTGAGGATCAAAAACATGAGATTTTGGAGCTCCAAAGCGTTCAAACTTTGTCAGAATGTTTTAATCTTTTTGTGTTAAATGCCAATGATAAAAAGTCTTTCTCGTTTATGTTCTAGAAAGCAATTTGTATTTTTAATGTGAACCACTAACACATTGCGATTGATAAATATGAATACAGCCCTCAGCCCTAAGAGAAATCAATATGTGCCGCTTAAAGTGAGCAACGGGAAACAAAAAACTTTTTGACGTTCACTTTTTAACATTACACAACTTTACCGTTACTCATGGTGGGGAAGTGGGTAGAGTAGTTGAAGAAAGACTGTTACTGTTAATATAACCCAAACTGAAGTTAAAAAAAGGATATATTTGAAAATGTACTCAAAAAACAAGAAGGAGACGGTAACTTTGTTTTGTCAGACGAAGAGTGTCAAGAGTCAACGGGGGAGCACAAAGTCACATTTTTTGGAAAAAATGTATCAATTTTTTTCATAACACCATGTCAAAGTGCTCGCTGTTCACAGGTAAATGCAAACTGCTGGAGAAACTATGGTTGCCAAATGTCCCACTATTAACGTGTTTTGGGACCTGTCCTGTTGCTGAAAAATATTGGAAAAAATTACTTTCGGACATCATTTGAAAATGTATTTATTTGACAGACATTGGACAAGTATAGTTTTGTTTGGCTCTCTAGTTGTGTCACTTTGTCCTATGTTTAAATGAAAAAAATAGGAAAAAAAAAGTACTCAAAAAAAACAACAACCCACAACTACCCAACTGTGTAAAAGCACATTGGGTCGCAGTACCTCATTGGAGTGCGTGCGGTTCTGGTGCTTGGCCCGGTCCGAGGCGTTGGAGAAGGCCTTGTTGCAGCCTTCGTGCTCACACACATAGGGCTTCTCTCCGGTGTGGGACCTCAGGTGGGTCTTCAGGTTCTCCAGGCGAGAGTACGCCTTGGCACAGCCCTCGAACTGCAAAGAGTCACACAGTCAGTACAGTCAAATTCTAAGCTGTACCTGAATTTTGTCCATGTAGTTCAACTAAATCGGTCTTGGCCCAACACAGTTATATTGTTGGGTCAAATTGAGACCGCTGTGTGCTGTCTGCTATATAGCGTTTTAGCATCCGGGATACAAGGGAGTGCACTAGCTTGTTGTTAGCATTACTTTGACTACACTCTGGCCTCTGAAAGTTGTGAAAAGGGCTTAGAAACAAATTCTGGTGTAAAATTAGGAATGAGTTTAGTGAATGAGGAATACGTTTTGACTGACGCAAACAGTTTAAAATGAACTAGCTCTGTTTTTTACGGGACAAGTCAGGTACAAGACCTTTAACTAGATTCTTTTCTTGGATTGTGTGTACATAAAGTGAACAATTGATTAATACTTTACTGCATTTGTAAGTTTTGATATTGATATAGTCATCTCTAAATAATGGATGTTAATATTATTTGGTTAATTGATAATAGTGATTATTCAGGTCACAATACAATAATACAAACAAAAAAATAATAATTGTCACAATCAGAGGCGCGACGATAAGCGCTTGTCCCTTCATGAAACGGGGACAGAATCATTCAATAGTAAAACCCTCAAATGTTGAAAGTGATAAATTAGTGACAAGGTCCATTATGACACTCACCAATCCACAAAGTCAACATTAGGGGGGAAATATATTTAAAAAATATATATAATTTTTGGTTTTGCATTTTTATATATATTTTTCATTTTGCCTTTTCTCTCTCTGGTCTTGTTCTGTTCCGTTTTCTGCTTTTAAGTTGGGCTGTAGCTAGTAAAGAAATTCTTGGTCGACTAAAGGCCTGTCCTATCGACCGATTAATCGACCAAAAAGGGATGTGTCAAAACTATGAAGCGTCTCTCTGTATCTGACCCAAACTGCACTCAAAAAGAACCACAACTGCACAGTTCATGCTAAAAAAAATAACAATCCATACAGAAAAGTACCAGGAAACAGTGTATTTATATGTTAGACATAGATTAAACTCATGATTCACTCCAAAACGTTTGGCTAACTCACTCCATATCTTCACTTTTTCGCTGTTTTTTTTAAATAAATCCTTTTAATCATAATAAAATAACTGGTTTGTGTGTGTTTAGGTATATGTTTTAAATTGAAAAAAGGAAGAAGGAGTCTAAAAAGAGCGTTTTTCTTATCATTATGGCATCAAAACTACTATCAAGACTTTTCCTCGGTATCGTTACAACACTATTAACCAAATCAACAACAGTAATTTGACCGATCTCATCTTTCTTCAACACCGCGGCGACGTGTCCGCTCGCCTGTAAACAAACTGGATGGCACAGGCTGCTGCACGGCGCTGTTTATGCCCAGCTGGTTGGTTGGCGACTGCTGTTTAAATGTAATCTACCCTTGGCCCGGTGCCCGCCTACTGTGCCGCGCCACACAAAGCCAAACACGGGGCAAAAAGGGGCCCATTATCTGCCAAAACTAAACTAAAGTGCGAGGCTTAGAGACAATGGGGTCTGTGTTCAGTCTGTTGTTTCTCTCGCACGGTACAAGCTGTAATTTAGTATTCCTTCAGAGCTGTCATTGTGGAGGCTTTGAAATGAGAAGAAATGTAAGTTGAGCCAAAAATTGTTTTATAAATTCAGAAGATTCCGCTTCAAAAGACTAAAGGGTAATGAGGAGAGAGATAATTGTGTTGAAATTATATTATTCAAGTAGAAGAAGTAGTTTTAGTGCTGTGCAAGTGTATCTTTCAAAGAGTAAAGTTGGCAGGGATGGAACAATAAACGATAATATAATTTACTGCTGTGGAAAAGGTAGACAGTAATCGTTTGTGGTACGTTTTGAAGAATAATCGCGATAGTTCGACAATGATAATCGTCATTAAACCACTAGATTGTGCAGAGAAAACAAGTTATCTATGATGTTCTCTTCTAGATCGTTGTTTCACTTATGACAAAAGAAGGAAATGTCTACGTACATTTCCTCTCTACGAATAAAAACATGTACAATAGGATACCGTTGAATCTAAGTTAGACATTGTACATGGTTAAATATAGAAGAAATAACAATCAAAATGTTGACTTATATGTTAATGAGCACTGTCTTACGCTCTTGAGTACCCAGTATGTTGTGTACCAGTGTTTCTTTTAGCATCTGTTTACTTGTATATTGCCAATTAAAACCATGATACTTTCTTGTTTTATTAATATTTATGACAAAAAGATCGTATGTACTTTTTGATACATTTATGTAAAATGTATCACAAAGAACATTATATATTCAAATACTATTCATTTCCGCCTTAAAAAAAAAAAAGGGAACATATTGTGCTTTCTCCCAGGTACTTAGTATTGAACTATAACATAAGTAGATGATTATTTTACATTTTGCTCATTATGAACCACAATATTGATCTAAAAATGGCGTAGGGCAATTAACTTCCTGTTTAAAACTGCAGAACTGATAAACCCCGCCTCTTTGTAGGACGTCATTTCCTTTTTTTAGTTTTGAAAAGTGGCTAAAACTCTACATGTGTCACTAAGAGTCTTCATTTTTCAAATAATCCCAACTAAGTACAGGGATGTGGGCAGGGATAGGGGGTAGGTTAGAAACAGGACTTTTCTGAGCCCTTGAGTATTAGTTGCAGGACAATACAGGATTTCTCGAACATGCAAGGGATCAGTCTAAATGCGACTTTGAGTAAATTAATGTTGAGGAAACACGGTTGTAACAAGTTTAGAAACTCCTTTAAAGTGCCTCTGACAGGTTGAAGTACTCATTTTACTAAACCACAGTTAAGATAATTATATTCAAGATTGTGCTAAAAAGAAAGCCATTTTTATCCCAGTTTGGCAGTTTTTTAGGTTTAAATTTTGACTTCCTGGTTGTAAATCATGACATCACACTAGGGAATTCTGTAACTGTTGCCTAGAAACCATGTTGTACACTGGGTCAAAACTCCTCAAATGTCACAGAAATTATTATTTGACAAATAAAAACACATAGGAACGCCTTTATTTTGATGAATTAATGGTTAAAGGATCAGAAAAATGTGTTTGTTGGTTGTAAATGGTCCCTGGTGAGTCTCCCTAGTGTGATGTCATCGTGTTTTGGAACTCTGCTCTACTTCCTGTAAAGTTCAACATATTTTTCAACTTTTCTTCACAAAGTGACTCTTGATTTGTGTAAAACTATCATTCATATTCACACCAGGCTTTATTCCACCAAATAAAGTCAAAACTAGAAAATCATAAAAACCTGTCATACGCACTTTAAGTTGACCTAGCATAATATGTCACCTTTAAGATGAGCTACAACTAACATAAACGGTCAAATATGATCATTTTTGTCAATATAATACAACATCGGTACAAGTAAAAGTATCTTGAAATAAAACTGCTCATATTTACGTTAAGTTATACGTCATCATATGCACATCTTTGTCATGTAGGTCCTTTAACATCAGTCTTGGCTGTAATAAGGAGCCCTGGGTAGACCTCTCGCTTGTCCGCAGATTTTAATTACACGCCCTCGCTGTCAATCTGCCTTTCACACGGCCTTCACCACTCGTCTGTTAATGCATTCAGGGGAGCATGGGCGCCGCTTTGAAGACGTCAAAACAGCCTCTGAGATTTGATCTTCACACGGCGAGTCAGAAGAGGAGCCCCCCATGATTTATCAACGCCACAAAGAATTCTCAAAGATGCGTCTGATTAGTTTATACGGCGGCAAATGAAAGAGGGTGGTTCGTGCGGATGGATCTAACCTGGAACGCCGCTGAAGGGAACTGATTTGAGAAACGTCGACGCTTGAGTTGGAAAGTTTAGCAAGAGCTGTTTTACGAGAGCAGAGACGTTCAAGCTGTGGCTTAAAAGTAAACATGTTAGTTCAACTTGAATGCTGAAACTTTGATGGCATTTCACAAATAAGCGTAATAAGATTCATGATAAGACTATTCCTAAAAACACTCAAGAAACTGGCTTAAGGGCAGTGGTGGAAGAAGTGTTTTTGTTCCGTGAGTGAAAATAGAGACATATGAGCAAAAAATTACTCAAAAAAAGCATGACATGGAAAACTGTGCTTAAAGCTACCTGACAGGAGGAAGTAGGTATTAAAGTCTGTTTAACTCTCACAAACCTTTTGGTACATTGTTAATATCCACATGCATTCATTTTAAGGAGCATGCACAGTTTTATAAGAGTTTTTTTCAGACGGCAAAGTGAACTGGGGCAGTCCACCCAAGCACAACCAATCAGAGCGCTGCTTTCAGCTCGTACTTTAGGTTGAGAAAAAATTAACCACAGACAACGTGCAGTCATCTAATTTTGCTGGTTTTACAAGACACTCTTCTGTGGAAAATACAAAATATACTAATTTACAACAAAAAGTCAGGTATCTCAGCAGTAAGTTTACAAATTTACTTTTAGAGTAAAAAGTAGTTCAGACAGTATTAAGTAGTATTTAAAACTGTTAAAGCGTCAAAAGTGCTGATTTTTGTTCAACTGAATTGATTTCCTAATGTTTCTAACTGTTTTTATTAGTATATGTTTGTTTGATTAACTCCTTTTCAGGCAGTCTCAAACAGTAAACAAAAATACTTTAATCCTGATTAAAAATGTAGAGAAGTAAAAAAGTATGGTACTTTACTTTTGTACTTTGTTACTTTCCACTATTGCTTAAGGTTCATAAAGGCTTTTTCACTGTAGTAGACTTAAAGGGCCTGTAACTTGTTTTGAACCAGTCACCGGAAGTTGTTTCCACATGGTTCTTATCCATAACTGTTTTTGATTTAATAAAACTGTCTGTTCCAGGCAGTTGCTTCCTTTTAGTTATCCTCAAACTTTTAAAATGTTTAGTCCCGTCTCATTTTTCTTTTACAATAACCTGTTGGGAGTAAAAGGTGTTTTCCACAACTAGAACAAATAAAATCAGGTACCGACCCTTTAATCTCTATAATATTGCGTGTAAACTTGCTCAGTGTCTAGTCAGTTTTAATAGCATGATTTTGTTGCGATTTAAACATGCGAAATCAGCAGGAAAGAAAAGCTCAAGGCCAGTTTCGGGTGGTGTGCGCAGTGAAAGGTTATCAGCGGTGAAAGAGAATGTCAGACCGACCGAGTATGAGCTCATTTGTGTTTGCCTGAGAACATAAAGTTTTCACAACTAATCTTAATAACATGGATGTCGCAACAGCCTTGGAAAGTTCTGTTTTCAATCTGGGATCCTATTTAAATCTTGCAAAAGTAAAAACGAACAGCTAGACCTCTATACTGTTTGACGAAATTGTATTTTGGACAGATTTTATAAAAATAGAATAACAAAAATGCACAGAACTTCTACTTTCAATAAGTTCAGAGCTGCGACTGATGATTATTTTAGTAGTCGACTAGTCAGGGATTGCTTTTTCAATTTGTCGACAGGTCAAATCATTAATTCTATTGTAGATTCACATTTTTAACAAAAAAAAAAAAAAAAACACGTTGAAATGTCGTGTATTTAAGATGAAAATTGGACTTTTTTGACAATTTTTGACAGTTTAAATAATGAATAATGTCACTGTCTTTGTTTTTGTGTGTGTTTTAGAGTGGGTATAGTGCGATTAACAAACTACGACTACTTCTTTATAGTCGACTAGTCACGACTGGTTGATAAATTGTCGCAACCCTAGATAATCCAGATCGTTTTTATACAGTGTTATTAACTATGTACAAACCTGAATCATATACCATTTGCACAACCCCTCATGTGCACTAACTGTCCTGAACTGACCTGCGTGTGTATAAACTATAATCTCAAACAACAAAAACCAGCGCGGATGTTCCTCCTGCTCCACCTGTTTGGAGTTATGACTATATTATGGGAATGCACGCTCCTCTATTTTAGCCTCTGGACCTCCATCTGCCTCTGCTCCGGTGGTTTTGTCGTTGCACGGGCGGGATGGTGGGACTTTGCTCCGTCCTTACCGTGCACTTGTGAGGCTTCTCTCCCGTGTGCCTCCTCATGTGGACCACCAGCATGTACTGAGCCTTGAAGGGCTTCTGCTCCCGGGAGCACTCCTCCCAGCGGCACACGAACTCCTTCTTCTCCCCGTGGATGTGGTCGTTGTTGATGTGCTGAGGAGAGAGAAGGAACAGGTATTTGCTCGTGATGGAGGCTCAGATGATAGCTGTAGAAACCAATGCTTGTATTTATTGGACGATACAGGCTAAATCCATTTTTTTAATTCTTTTGTTTTGCTCTCTTAGCATATAGACTTTCATGTAGAAACAACATGCTTGTCCAATCTTGCTCCTAAAGATGTTTTATTATTTCATTGAATCCACTTCATCCATCGAGTTCCCTGGGACATTGTAACAAAGCCCGTTTTCTCTCACAGTTACAACCTTAAAGTAGCTCCCACACAACCAAACTTTACAATCTTGTACTTAACAAGATGATTTGACAGAACAGAAGGATTTATTAAAGATTAAAATAAAAATCTAAAAACTGCAGAAATTTGAATTTCAAGGTTTATTTTCAGTTCACTCTAAAACTAAATAATAAATCCAAAATCCCTTCTGTACATTTTTTTTTTTACAATACGTGTACAAAATGAACCAAGAAATTGAAACCTGGCTCTGCCCATTTTTCAGATCTAAATGTCCCAAATATGTTCAATTTTTTTTGGCTGTTTTTACATATACATTGCATAATGAAAAACTTATAATACGTTTTTTCTTACATTGATGAAAGTAAACTACAGGAGTTTGAAATTGATATCTTTGAATTTAAGATTTTTTGTGGACATGCTGGACAATAATTTGTTAACTGAGCCAATCACAATAGTTGCAATAATTTTGATAAAGTGTCCTCCGCAAACAACTAAATATCTCGTCTTTTTAGGAGAGATAAAAAGATGGGAACATGGGAAACATGGGAGAAACCCCATGTTTAGAAGTATGTGGGATTCTTGCATTCATTTAGCATTTCATAATATTTCAAACTTCTGTCAATGTTTCTCGAAAAATCCCTTTTTTCCAACACCCTATGTGCCATTCTTTTGCAATAAGAGCTGTGCAATTAATCACATATATATATATTTTTTTTTCTATTATTGCTCTAGTCAGTTACAAAAATGTTGTTATCGAAAATAGAATGAATTATCTTCTGTTCAGAGTGATATGTGTGGATGATCAGTGCATGATCAGTGCCTGGAGCAAAACCACTTTTTAAATACGTTCTTTACAGGTTAATTTGACCATATAAAAGTAATTGTGATTTCAATTATGATCTTTTTTTTTTTTTTTTAATTAAGCAGAACATAAAATACAGAGCATGAGAGAGAGAGAATAAAAAGGGAAACTCACGGCATAAACTGTCCAACCAACATTTAAGTCTCATTTAGTCCAAAGTCTGTTAAATAAGTCAATTTTCAAATTGAGTCCAAAGGTCCATTTTCCATTTTAGGAATGTCAGTTATGATTTGTGTCAACTTTGATTGGTGGTTTAGTTTTTTGTCACAATGGCCTTCTTCCCTGCTGCCAAAAGTATCCAGTGTCCATGGCAGGAGTTTTGAGGCCTAGATACAGAGTTCTCAAATGAGTGGGGCGGTGATGCCAAAAATGATAATGAGCAACCCTAACAATTTAAACTAAATGTTTCTCCATTACAACCCTAAATGTGTGTATTGGAACCAGTCTAATGCTATATTGTGTATTTCTATTTGGCAAGAAATATTGTCATTTTGTCAAAATTATACATTTAATTAAAGAAAATGATAGTGTTAGTGTTAGTTTTTGTGTTTTGAATTGAAATCATGTGCGCTATACTAACAAAGTAAACAAAGATATTTGATAAAACAATAATTTAATAACATAATCTAATATAATACCAAGCCCATTTGACATTTTTGCAGTCTTGGATGATGCGTAATGTTTCTTTCTTTTGAACTTTTATCGCAATGTTTGATTATGTAACTGGCCTAGCAACATAATTCTCAATCGAACAAGCTAAAAATCTAATAAAAGGAAATTAGATTAGCTTTCTGACGAGAGATACTTTTTGTCATGCCAATTCCCAAACACGCGGTACAAAAATAGCCTGGATATTGTTTACGCACAGGTCGACTCAGCACATTCCTGTCTTGTTTCCCACCAAACGTCGCCGCCTTTTACATCAGACACGGTTAGACGAATGGGCCTATCCATTATGGCCTATCCGTTACAGCTGACAGTTACTATGCACTCGTACGCAGCAGAAGACACGTCCGAAAGTGTCGTTTGTTTGTTCAGGCGCTGTGAATGTGCTGGACTTCCTCGCCGATGAACAGACAGGGACAGGAAAAAGTCCCTATCACGTTTACGGCCTATTCTCCTCACTTTTGGCGCCGAAGGAAACGGGTGACTAAGTTCCTGAGAGATGAGTAAACGAAAATAAAACGGGTCTATTTGTGCTTTACGGGGGTTTGCGTCATTGAGGTTGGGTCATAAAGATAATTTCTAGGTAGGTGCTAACGTTCAGTTCTATATCTATTTCAACTTATGAACTAAACTTATTCAACTAAAACTCACATTTTAGACTAAATATATTATTGGTTAATGGCTGTATTAATAATTAAAGGGTAATATATATATATATATATATATATATATATATATATATATATATATATATATATATATATATGTATAAGTGAATATAAACTGTATTTTAACCAAATGTAAAACAAAATTACAATGCCATATTGCTTCTGCTGTGGGACTGAATGACAAAAAAGTAGCTTCCAATCAGTGTCAATGGCCTCTTTGACCACCACCAATCGCATGCAAATACATAAATACACACGAAAATACACGTGTCTTGCCCAAGGACGCAAAAAGAATTACAGCTGGAATATAACTGCTTGAACGCTTTACCACTTTGTTTTTGTTGTCAATGTATAACAACTTTACATTTTAGTTTAGTTATATACGAATTTTAAACAACGTTTGAACACCTGGTTGTCGATGTGGAGATGCCTGGAATTAGAGATGACCTCATATCGCTCGGTCAAAATTGATATTTGCACTTTTTACAGTATCAGCTAACAACTTTTAAACGCCAACAAATGCTCATATTTTGTTTGGGCCGACTAACTACTTGAAGGGAAAGACATCAAGCTTTCATTTATCACTTTAGTGCAAAAAGGGCACTGCATAAACTGTGATTACACTGCTCCGTTATTGGTTAGTGGTAAAACAGGGCTGTGGATGTCTAAAAATAAGTTCATTTGCTGCTTTTTCATTATTATTATTTTTACCAATATAACAGAAAAGCAAGAAACAACTAGTACAACAGAACCAGAGGGAGTACATGAAAAGTAAGTAAAAGTAAAATAGAAAGAGCAACAAAAGACATCCAGAGAAAATGAAGGCATATTTAGTCCAATGGAGACATACCGTTCAGTCCAAAATCTTTATAATTTGTCTATTTTTAAAGTCTGAATGTCATTTTTTTCTATTTTTTTCATATGTCAGTTACAATGTCAGTGCAGTCCTAAATTGTTGGTAACGTTTTCACCCCCCCCTTTTTTTTTTAAATACTTGTCATTCAGAGTGGTGCACTATATTTATAGGTTTCAGAATGATGAAAAATTAGGACGGTTGCCGTAGCGATTTACAATTTAAACCAAAATATCCTCAAACTGTGGGCTATAACAGGATCCTTAAATACAGCAGAGTAGACCGTATCTGAGTTTGAAGTCTATTCAAATAAGATTTTTATGGGAAAGATGATCAAAATTGGCACCACATATTGGCCCGAAAATATTGCCGGCGCTTGACATCGATTCTAAAATATCGATATCGGCCAAGAAGAATCCCACATTGTTCGATCTCTACCTGAAATGTTCCACAGTATGGCGTTGCATCTATTCCATTACAGCTGTTATTGCTAAACAAAACAAAAAAACAACAACATGCATTCGCCGCCGTGCTTGTGTTGCCCCGCTAGTCTCCGAGGAGTTTTAATGCCGTACTAGGGAACTTTCCAGGCAAAGCACTAACATTTCCTTGTCGGTGGCAGAATCTCCACCGGAAACGTTCCACCGCAGCTCTTTACTCACATCCTTCAATCCACACGCCCAACAGAGCCGCCTTACGCTCACAAGGACATCCCTACCCACAATCCTTCACTTCTATTTGTAGTCGAGCCAGACCGGGAGAAACGGAAACAAGTGTGTGGCCTCCGTGTGCAGGTTATATTGGGCACCGAACTCAGTGTTTTGGGGGAGAAGTCAGACGGGAGAAGTCTGAGGAGCCGAATCCAAAAGTGAAGCAGCAGGTGTGTGTTTCTGCTGATTTAGTGAGAAGCTGGAGACTCAACAAAAATGCGTTCAGGGAGGCGCTGTCCCGGCTCCGGAGAAAAATGCTTGACATAAAAAAAAGAGAGAGAGGGGCTGCGATACAATTTCTGGACTCCAAAAAAAGTTCAGTTTGAGTTTCAAGCATTTGTTATGATCGAATTGCTGTCATTTTCCGATAAAGCATCCAAGCCGATCAGTATGCAGATTAAACAAAGCGCCAAAGCTCCACAGTATGTATCGCCATGGAGACAAAGCAAAAGAAGTTACAGGTCAGATCTGTAGCGAGGCGAGGCCTGCTAACAGTAAGAATGCACGTAAGAATGCAGTATAAGCTATTAGTAATTGACAGTGCACTTCCTGGTTTTCGAAGAATAAAAAGCTTACATTTAGATGCAGAACGCACTCAGCTGTCTCATTTTAATTCAAAGAGCTGCTTTTACAACATACTGTACAGGAGAAAACTAATTTAGCTAAACTTCATGGAAAAAAGTGTGTACTGCACCTTTAACTACTGCAAAAGAAGTCCCTACATTGTTTAGCCGTGCTGCTAACACCTTCCAGTCTTAAAGTACTCACTATTATTTCTGCTTTAGCACCTTACGCTGCCAACTTTGGACTTTTAGCGACCAATAATGATTTCTCCAGCCTGTGTTGTCAAACTTTGTTGCTCAAAAATGCATTGACCTCAGCGTTTCCCCTCAGCTGTCCTTTCCGAGCAAATTGGCATGCTTTCACACACTACGGGGCTGGGGAGGGCCAAAGTTCTTCGAGGTAACCCTGGTCCTGACTTCTAGCGCCCCGCAGTGAGCCCTCCCATCAGTTCTCGGGTCTTTGGTCCTGACACATTCCCCTCTCGGCGTTCACGTGACAGCCGCAGCTTAAACCCACGAGGGGAGAGGGGCTGCCGGCACGACCCTGGATTTACGGCCGGCCCTTGGGCTTCGGGGGCCGGGGTTGGCGAGGGGGTCGGGGGTCAGAGGTTGCGAAGGGAGGGGTTGGGGAGGGGGGGCACAGCTGCAGTTGAATTCGGCGAGGGCCCGTCGGCTCATTACCAGAGCTTGTGTCAGGCGGACAGGAAAGATCACTTACTGGACGCCTCCAAACAGCCACGTTTAATGAGGGCCACAAAGAGGTGTTTGGGACTTTTGGTCAAGTGTACGATTCAAGTACAGGCTTCTAATTAAGATGTATTGCAATGGAGTTTGAGAAAAATTGGTTGTTTATATTTTCTTTTAACTATAAACCTTGATATATTGGGTGTGAATGATATTTTGTCATTGTTGGAACGGGTATTCATTTGAGTTCATGCACCATCTCACATACAGAGGTAATCAGTGCTTAAGGGAAAACATCATTTTCATGCAATTTTTAGGACTGGACAATGTAGTGCAAAATGGGGACAAGAGAGGGAAGGACATTGCATCAGCAATCAGGAAATCAGCAAATTGTTGGAATCAAACTCACGACACTGCGGCCGACTGCACATGGACATTAACTTATTAGAACAGAAGACTCAAGTAACGGAATAGCAGAATTGGTTTTAATATGTATTAAAGCAATTGAAAACGTCATGTTTATCCACATCCTTGACTCTTAAAATTGCGACTTAAAGCAATGCCACGTCACGCCACGTCACCTGCATGATTCAATGGGAATCGAAAGTTAAACTTTACTTCAGAAAATTCTCCATGGAGACAGAACAGTTCTATTTCATCCTTTCTTCTGGTCAGACAGGAATCACAGACCTTACATTCCATAACTATTTTATGCCATACAGTGGAATATTATAGCCAGAGGAACAACCATTCCATGGAGACAAGCAAATGGAAGCTCCTTCAGACCAAGTACGAGTCAGGTTTGTGGTTTGTGTACAAGCACACTCACAGTAAGCACTATGGAAGATAATTTGTTTCATCAGATTTTGAATTTTAAACACTGGCGAATTTTACTTACTCTTCTAATTTTCAGAACCTTTAAAAACATGTTTGCTTTTGAATTTCAGTCTCTGGAACTTGCAATCGACGTTTTCATTGTGTTTTTCTGTGTTTAAAAATTCAAAATGAACAAATGAAATAGATTGTTATAGATTTTCAAGTTTTCAAATTCAACAGTGAGTCAAATTCACAGTGAAAAATGTCACAGCAAAGATTCAAGATGTGGGGTTTTGAGTAATATTGTTATTTCCATACCCTTAATCTTTTGTTATTTTTGTTACCCTTTATTTCTAACCCTTTTAGATAGAAAATGAGCCTTGTTTCTTTTCTATGATTTCAACTAGACTTAAAAACTCACATGTACAAGCTGATCCTGGGTGTCGTACTCCTTGCTGCAGCCCTCCCAGTGACAGTTGGTCTCGTAGATGGCCTCCGGCTCCTGTTTACACTCGTCTTTATCCAGATCCTCGCTCAAGTCCAAGATCCCTCCTCCGTGATCCTACACACAAAACACGTGAAGATTAATGCATCCACTCTGCGGCCGCGCAATGAGCTGAAATGACAAATGTGCACGTTAAACTACATCTGTTTGCCAAATCTGCAGTCAATACCTCAGACAAAACTTCACTACTATTTAGCATCTCTCTTATCTTATCTGCGCCGTGATCCTAATGAGTTGTTTCTAGATATCAAACCAACGGCAACGCATTGATTTAAGCAGCATTTTTATTCATTACCTTCTGATCAATCTGAGGCGCACAATAGGGGCTGCAGTGGAATAGAGGTACTGTGGTGGCTTAATTAATAGCATTTAAAAACTAATCTATTGTGGTTAATGTAAGAGGTATTACTGGTAAGCAGATGTTTAGACTTTCAGGGGAAGATGGATGGATCTAATGTACTCAGGGGTGTCTAGGGTTAACCTCCAAATAAACATGTGCCTTTGGATGTTTTGTTTTTGCCAACATAAACCAACCTCAAGCGGGTCATTTTAACCCCTCTTGTCAAAAAGCTTGACTGTTTTTTTGTCAAATGAAATTGTATCGTTTGCGGTGTAAGCATATATATGTGAAATTATCCATGGTTTGAATGCTAGTAGCAAATAGTATTTAAATAAGGCCAAAATGAACACTACACACATTTCAGCAATGTTTTGTTTTGCTGTAGGCCTAGCGTTTGAGATGATAATGCTGTAAAAGGTTAAAACGCATTGCAATAAATGTAGCTAAAAAGCAGTAACAGAAAACCAAACAGTCACAATTACTTATTAAAAGAAATAAATCAAATGAATCATATATGTATTTTCTTCGTTAAGGTAACCTAATAGCATTCACTTTAAAAGTATTTTAACACAAACTGGGGTTAATATGAACTCTGTCAACACAGTTAAAATGCCCCATGCAAGATTTGGTTTGTACCTGAGTGGTCGGTGAGATGGGCAGGGGTCCTTCTGCTTCTGTCTTGACCTTTGACCTCTTAGTGTTGAGCGGGTTGACTGTACTGCTTACAGCCGGATCTCCGCCTGCATTCTGAAGAGAAGGTCCAAAATCAGTTCAGTTTTTACCTTTGTGGGACTCAAAGATAGATTACCGTTACTACTAGATAACTACAATCATTACCTCTTTGTCACCAAACTAAGCTCACCACTAAATGCTTGTACAAATTTATACACATTTCTAAGCAAGGCTAAAATATGAACATCAAGCTTTTGGAGGCCCCCTAAAAGCGTGGGAACCCTATGCATTTGCCCAGCCTGCCCATTTCCAGGAAACGCCACTGTCCAAAATAAAATTCGTAATTTGATATGCGAGTAAAATCATTAGTATGACAACTATTTCTGTTTTGACATTTACAAATCAGTGAATCCCGCATACTACTCCCCATTGGGCTGCTGTAAAACCTCAAAGAATGATTACTTTAACACACACACACGACTCCTACTCCTTTTTCTTTTCATTTAACCATCAAGCCACTTTATGAAACCACCAGAATACATCGCACCACTTCTCCACCGCAGGAAGCAGCTAGCATCGTATCAGATAAAGAGAATGCTGGCGTCATTTCGTGGTTGCGTTTTTGGCTCGGAGTTCTGTTCCTTTTACGCAGAGTAGGGGGGGAGTCCCGGTCGCACCAGGCACCGCGGCCCATAAGTCAGCCCAGAGACCCGCCGCCGAGACTAAACAATTTAGACTTCTTTATGATCGCCGAAGCCACAAGAAAATATGAAAAAAGTTATTGCGTTTGGGTACAGAGGCTTTGATGTGACGACAGGAAGCCATAGACGCCACTCGGTATGGAAAAGAATGGGAAAAATACAGCAGTTGTGGTAGTAGGATTTATTAAGCATTGAAGGAGGTCTCATAATCCCACAAAGATACAGTTAAATGCATTTGGCCCCGAATCAAAAAAGGAAAATGTGGTCTCGATCTTTGCAGAAAACCAGCTATTTAGCCATGTCAAAATGTTTGGTTATTATTATGGTTTGTGTCAGGTTAGCACATGGCTTTTAGCTCTGACACAAAGCAGCAGGCAGCTGATAGGAGACGAATGCAAGATGGGGCTGTTCCTGGCATGAGATGTTTACATGAAATAAGTCCCATAAAGTAAACAGTGGTGCAATAAAGAGGAAGTACAAGAAGGTTTAAGTCATGTCTAATAATAATGTGCTGCTTGATCAAAACATGAACATTTTCGGTGGGAAAAAATGCAGCAAATTATAATGCAGTTTTAAGGTTTATTTGTCTTCGAAGGATATTTTGAAAATGTATTTAGTAACAGAATACTGAATTTCTGCATTAAAATGTATTGTGTAATATATTTCGAAACATGGCCCAGATTTCATTCTAAGTATATTATGTTCTGAATACTTCTGAATACTGAATACGTTCATGTGGATTTGCATTACATTATTATGTAAAAACACAACAAAAAATGAAAATATGGCCGTCATGCTTCAAATTGATTTACGGTCCTTGGAATGAAATACAAATGTGAATATCGGAAATCAGTATCGGGTCAAAAAAAAAAAAAAATCCATATCACACCATCTTATTTACTAAAAATAGGTACTAAAAATTTGCATTCTGAACATGTATTTTTGTATTAAGTTACTTCCAAACACTGGTCGTCTCCATTTGAGCCATCTCCAGATCTTAAGCTGAGTTTCTGCTCTGAAGTACCTCGCCGGAGAATTTTTCCTGTGTTTTGATGGAGGAAAGACTCCCAGACACAGAGAGAACATGCAAACTTAGCAAGAAAAAGCTCCGCAGGGTCTGAGAATTGAACCATTTTCAAACTTTTTTTTGACATTGTGGGTGAAACATTTTACTCAAGGACACAACAGCAAGATACACTAAGGTGAGATGAAATCGAAGCTGGAAATTAAGTATAAGTATAAGTATAATTAACAGCTACGAAGCAGACTGATATTCTGAAATGTGCTTGGTGAACTAACACGAGCCGTACCTGGTTGGCCTCGGAGTTGGAGGTATTGTGGGCTGCTGTCATGGAGGAGGTCAGTTGGTGTTGGCGAGCAGAGAGGGAGGCAGGTGAGGGCTGTATCAGAGGGGGAGTGTGACCGAAGGCGTTCAGGCCCCTCTGCTGGGACAGGAGCTGCTGGTAGGCCACTGGGTTCATGGGGTGAGGGAAGCTGAAAGACGGGCTGTTGAAGATCAAAATTCAAGAGTCAGTTTATTTGTTTAAACAGTCTATAAAATGTATTGATGACATATAGTAGATAGAAGGATTCTTTTTTAAATTATAACTCTGACTACTTCATTTACCACAGGTTCTATACCACCAAAATAAGTATTAATTAGAAAAACATAAAAACTTGTCAAAAGCACTTTAAAATGAACCATAGATTTCAGCTTCCTTACATTTTTTTGCACTTTTTTCCATTCAAAAGATATGTTTTTTTGTTTTAAATTGTTAATCGCAATGGCAAGTGGACCAATTTATCATCATTCTTAAACCCATGGATATTAAAAGTCCAAACGTTACTTTTTTGAGATTCACCATCAAAAACAGACCTGGAATTGTTTTTATTTTACGTCACATGTGGATGTTTCAAAAATCAAGTTACGCTCTCCAGACCCCAAACGGCTCAGCTCCAGATTGTGATGTCATAAGGTGGAGGTTGAAGTAGTGCTCCTCAGTGTTTTTAGAAGAACAGTTTTGCTCATATTAGGACTCAAGGATGCATCTCAGTTGTGAACGTAGGTAATGTTCTTAGCCTCTTTTCTTTTCTTTTCTTTTGCAGTGTTAAAATTTATAATACAGAACAGAAAAACACAACAAACAGAATATGACGCGAGAGAACATGAAAAGGCGACAGTAAATGGCATCTAAAGAAAAAATTTAAGGTACATATAGTCCAGAGTTAGCGTCCAAAGTCTGAATGGGCTGATCCCCCATTTTAGGTATGTCCTTAGCCCCTTTTCAACAGCCAAATCCATTTTCTTTGACAATGCAGGGTCAGTTCTTGTGCCCTCTGCTGTTATTATATGTAGAAAATGTGGAATCAAGACTTTCTAATCCCACAGCTTTCTAATGCCACAATTGTCCAACATTAGAAGAGTTGACAACAAACCTTAGGCCCCCCACAGACAGATGTCCGTAGGAGCTGCTGGCCGCCGAGCTGGAGCGTGAGTTGTTGATGTAGGCCACTAAAGAGTTGGGTGAGGTCCGAATCATGGTCTGCAGGTCGATACTGGCGTCCGACAGAGGGGAGATGGACAGGGCCCTTTTCCGGCTCAGTCTGGGGGTCAGGCGAGGGCTGGAGAAACGCGACACTGCCAGGACACAAAGCAAGGATTGGGAGTTAGCGTTTTTCAGAAAATAACTTTTTTTTGTCACTTTGGGTCAATAGGAATGTGTTAAAACTAATGGTCGTTCATCCTGACTGGTTGTAGTTAATGGCGTACATTTTTTTTTCCTGCATTCATATTCAGCAAGAAGAAAAAGCAAGACACCTGAAAATATAGAAAAATGTTGGGAGGGTGGTCTTATTGGTTATCTACGATTGAAATAATCAATAAAAGGCTGCCAATTTACCCATGTTCTTTTGGTCCAGGAAAACCCAGCATGGAATTATGAAAAATGTTTCTCGTTTGGGGGTATGGTGATAGGCAGATTTCTTCCCATCGCAAAGTTTTTACGGATGCAATACAACAAGATTATTGGGGGTTCGATTTTTTATTGCTATCTTCTGGTTCATGGGCTAACACTGTACCTCTGTCTCCAAATGTTTTTATTTATTAAGAATCATTAAGAATCAGAAAACATTTGGAGGGTTGACTAGTGTGTGCTAGACACTAGTGTGCCTTGAGGAATTGTCAGCTGTGCAAAAATCCAATTTGTCATGAATTTAATATAATAATTTACCATTTTGGAAAGTTCTTAGCAAACTTTGAATCCAAAAAAGAAAGCAAAACTATCAGCATTACCAAGTATTAAGAACCAGACACAGTGCCATGGACAACATTTTCTGAAAGATCTGATTTGGTCATATTTAAACTGAAGGTGGACCACAGAATATTTTCAGACAAAAAAGGTTGAAAAACACTACTTTGTGTTTTAGTGTAGTGTTTAATGCTATTTATTCATTACAATTTATACTTTTTGACGATATTGTATGTTTAGAAAAGGGTTTATTTACTGGGATAATACAGTTTAAGGTTATTGTGTCAGTGGCATAAAGTAGCTTCAATGTTATCGTTATCAAAATTTGTTATTGTGACAGGCTCAGTTGCCATTACGCCATTATCAGACAAGCCGGTTTGTGATAAGTTAAATAAATGTTTTGATGCAGTTATTCTTAAAAACGTCCATTCCGCAGTGTTCCCGTGGAGGTCACAGCCACAGTGGTCTTTACTATCTCCTGCATCTCTCTCACACACAACTCTCCTATTTAACATTCACATCCTCTTATGCATAATGAATCGCCCCAATCATTCTCCGTAATTACCGTGATACAGATCTCCTTCAGACTGCTGTACTTGGGCAAGTTAAATGGAGGCAATTTAAACAAATTGATTTCAGAATACCATTAAAAAAGAACAAGGCTGACTTACAAAGGCAGGGTTCACGGCCTCCTCTCAGACCTCGCGGGTTAGTACTGAGGAGCAGAGAGTAAAGAGTGGAATTTTCCCATGAACTTGATGATATGGCGATTTATTTTTCCATAGTGTTTCAAACTTAGAAAGTGTTTGATAATTTTAGATCTCCTGCTAAGTATTTGCAAACACTCATAAATGTTGATACTGCAGCTATTCATAGTACAACAAAAAACACAAACGCAGTAGACCTACTACTAGTACTGCTCCTACCAAAAACGCTTACTACATTTTCTCTGCTACAGCTATTACTACAAAATACTAGGTGATACTTCTAGTCAGGGCTGGATAAAGGCTCTTGGAGGCGCTGGGTTGTAAAACAGACTTCTTTTATATACATATTTTTTTCTATAATCGTTTAATTTTCACACAACAAAATGTTTTTTATGATGACATATAATAGGAAACAACAAACAAACAAAGATAGGGGTGCCTGAGGGGTTCTTCCCCAAGAAAAAATGTATAGTCTCCTTTATTCTGGTGCATTTTAGGGTGAAGATGTTTTTTATTTACCAAGTTAACACCAATAGCTCTGACTTACTCAGTGAACTTCAAAATATTCTAAAATGGTTTGACAATAACTCAAGAACTAATGGGCATGACCATGATAAAATGGCAATTCATGTACTTTATCTACTTCATCTATTTGCACAATTGTACTAATCTTGCTGTAGCAGGATTACTATTGCAACAACACATCATCAGTAGGGTAAAACTAACCTGTCTCACGACGATGTATATATATTTTTTTCCCCCGTCACACATATTTCATTTTGCTAACCATTATTCTATACTAGTTTGTGAAATTTGTTCACCAACAATGGCAGTAAAATGTTTCTGGTCTGTTTCTCTTCTGTTTCTGTTTCATCTGATGAGGCCCCCTGCTGGTGAGGCTCTAAGCAGCAGCCTACATGGCCTTCATCTTTATCCAGCTTCTCGTATCGCTACTACAACTTATCACTTATCGCACTCCTGGTGTAGCATTACTCCCCCTACCTATGTTTTTTTTTTCAATTTTAGGCAACTACTGTTACCAAAACTGCCCTTGCCTGTCCATACTAAACTGCCTTGCACAGTCCTCTCCTAAAAAGCACAGAATGACAGCTCTGGCCCTCGCAGACAGGTGGTGTGAGTGGACAGGCAGCAGGTCCACTTTAGCCTATAATGAGCTCTTATGGCAGACATCATTGAAGGCGCTGGGTCCCGGAAACTCGTAACGGCCCCCATCACGACTCACCTAGGCGCATGCACCGTGACCTGACGCGCACGTTTACTGCATGTCAACCCCACCGTCTTCAATGTGCTCCCAATCCGAAAAACTCCACGAATCCACCACCACCGCTGTGTCGCCAGAACCCCCTTACAGCCGTAAAACCGGGGGCCTCGCTCCTTCAGAAATGTTTCGGAGGTGGCGAGTAGTAAAGAGGAGACATGTGCGTTTGGTTAAAGGGCCCCCAGACACGAGCTGAAGCTGAAGGTCTAAGCAGCTAAGCAGACACTGATATGAAAGAGTTGGCAAACACAACAAACGACCTTAAGGAATGTACATAAGCAATAATATGTCGTTGTGGGAACGGAATAAAGGTTAAACCAATGGGGGTGCACCAATTATGAAAAATATCTACTTTGGTTTTGTATTTAAGCTAACAGTGCATTGGGACATGAGCCAGGCCTCAATAAATGCCAAAATGGCTCGGTTAAGACCAGTTTGAATTTGATTTCCAGTCGAAGCCTATAAAACGTTTGCATGCAATTGGCGTCCGATCAATTCAAATTTTGAGAGCTAAAGAAAACAGCTCGAGAACCATAATTTAAAAAAAAAACATAATACTAATGACTGAACCTAAGCATTTCATACCAGATCTTATATAGTATTTTATTGAAATTATGATGGAGAGGGGCTTCAACCTTGGGCTGCGTAAATTTGGAGAAAAAAAAAAATTACAATTGACATTCGATTGGCAATTTATGTTTAATAGAGGTGGATTATGGCTAAGTGCACACTGGAAAAAATTGCTAAAAAACTGCTAAAAAACAACAATCCTATCAATTGCAGAACATGTAAAAATCTAAACTACAGGTAGATCCATTTTTTTCTGTAAAAGAGACAGGAAATTTTGTTCTTTGCAAGATATGCAGTCCACATATTTAGTCCCCATTGGGAATAAAATGGGCTCAATTTGGGGAAATTATGACAAGTGGGAATGCATCATATTTAGGTCTGCATGCTTTCAAACTTCTTTATGATGATTGTGTACTGTCAACAGTTTCAATCTAAGGCGTCACTTTCTTCAAGGAGGACGCGATCAAAAAGAGATGGTGCGTCTCAAGGGCCTATCTGTAATTCAGAAAATAATAAATAAACAAAAATAATCGCAGAATTTGTAGCAACTTAAACAGGTTGCATCCACGTTCCGTAACCATGCCATAACCTCTGAAGCAAAAGCCACTTCTCCCAATTGATTGCACTGGCCTTTTCCGTGAAATATCGGTAAATATACGTAAATTCACAAATATTGAACCTGACTGGTAACGAGACCTAAGAACTCATGGTATTACAGCAAAAATCTCCATTAAACAATATTCATTTTAGCTGCCAACCATCTTTATTAAATATTATTGGCTGATGGAATAACGACAATAATAATGACATAATATGAATAATGACAAAAAAACAACAACAAGAAAAAAAACAACTAAACAAATGCTAAAATCTTGGCTTTAACATTTACTGCATATATGAGAGCTTTTTTATGATCAGCTAATATGTCACTTCAAATGGGTCACGCAGCTGCCTAGACTTGCTATTTTTTGAGTTGCTTGCTACATCTGCCAGCAGATTTTAATGGCAGATAGGTTGTATTAATAATATTCCCCTTTCATGAAGCAGGAAACAGGCCTCACAGGCTGGTGGCATGGCTGCTCTGGCGCCTACCTCACCCCTCTGGGCACCGTGCCCGAAAACACCGCCCCCTTCACTGCGCACCTTAGGAATTCTCAACGCTCGCAGCTATGAAGTTCTCCAAAGATATGCTGCTCTTTCATTAGCTTTTGTTTACTTGGATGGATGCTGTTGTCTATTTACCCGGGTTCACACGCCGCTTGGCAACCGACTGTTTTATTGGTGGCGCTCCTAATTGAAAGGGTTGAGCAGGTTCCGGCACGGAGTGAGAAAACAGATGTTGCCCAGGCCATAGCGGCGCGGCAGTGTGCGGTAATATGGCAAAGATTTTAGGCTGGTTGTAATTGTAGGATCTGGATTTATACTGTCATAATTACAGGCACAGGGGGGCGGCCATTGATATAGTAAAGAAATATATTAAAAAGCGTGGCGGAGTGTGTATGTTTGCGATTATTTTCAACGATTTTGCCTGAGCCGTGCTGTTTTAAAATGAAACGGCTTTGTGGAAAATCAAAACACTTTAATTGAAGGGTTGTGCTAATCTCTGAAGGCTAAGTGTGACCCAGGCCTGGAGCAAATGTAAGACTGTAGTAATGCGCTGTAAAGTATGTAACCTTTGTAAAAACCTTTATAATGCTAAAATCGCTGCGAAGAATATGTTGTTGTAAGTAATTACTGCTTGCTAAATACGCTTTCCCCTAAATGCTTTGTCCTTTTGGTTAGACACAATGCATGACACAAACGAAGATGGAATGAATGTATTTTAAACTGATGAACAAAATTGCAACACATTAGAAGTTTTAAACCAACATGATGGTTTAAAACGCAATGTTGATATTTGCTACGTCTGGAATCAATGCAAGAGAAGTATTTTGTCCAGGAAAAGAACACCGTGTGATTGGAATTTGACCCAGCAACCCTTCAGAAGTTTAAAGGGTCATTTGTGCTCTCTTTTCGTATGTAAAGAGCTTTGTGCGTCCGAAGCGTGGTTTTAGTAGCTTCTTTTATACTTCCAACCGTTCGTAATGTCAGAGGGCGCACAAAGTCAGTTTTTTAATTGACAAAAACGAAAGCAAAAGTGCAACTAGGAAAGCAAACATGGAGACGCCCACGGCAGTTTTCATGTCACGTTTGTTGGAAAAGAGTCAAGAAAATCAAGTTGAGGGAAGCATTTATTTGTTTTGCAGCTTGTTCTAATCACTTTTAAAACAGTTGAGCCTCTACTGTTGTGTGGTTGTCCACTACTGCCCCCAGTGGTCAGCCCATGTCTCTATGTTATTACGTATCTATAAGCTGTTCGCATTCAAACTGCGTACGGACCAAAAGGACAGACAGAAGCCTCTATCCGTATGAAACATTGAGCATAAATGAGCCTTAAGTCTACTTCTTAACGAACTAACTGCTTTTTCCAAATGTTGTAATTGCTTCAGTCTCTATAAATTTCACGGGACTAACGAGTCATTGTGGGTTTATGTGGATGACGTTGAAGTTTAATAGCGCAATATTTTTTAATAGCAGTGGTTTTGTAGGTTTGAAGAAAATGAGTGCATTTTTGAGCACCTCCTTTCATATCGATGGAGAGAGAATGCTGAAAAAGATTTCGCTGCTTTACAGAAATGTTTGCGTTATAATAAGCAATGAAGTGTGTTGAGTTTGACCTTGTCTGAGGTCAGGCAGGCCACATGTCCAGTATCTTTCCCTGTAATGAGTGGTCGCCCCCACCCACCACACCGCCCTCTGACGCAGTGCCAGTGCAGCCCAAGGCCTCACATCTTTACCCAGCCACCCCCTGGGGTCTCTGGAGTGGGCCAATGTTTATTTTCCCTGCTAAAGCTCGCTAATGCTAACACAGTGAATTTATTAGGAACGTTGCTGGTGCTGAATTCTCTATGAGCCCCCAGTGTGCAGGCCAAAGCCACCGTTGTTTACGCACACACTTGCAGCCATGTGCACATGAACCAACATATAGTTAAGTGTTTGTGTATGCAGCCCCCCCCTTGGCCCACTCACTCCTCACCACCACGTATGTACACAAATGTATCTGCTGCGTTCGCTTTGCTGCGTCCACATAAAATCCCTTTTTCCTCAGGATGGCAGACATTTACTTTGGCCGCCGCTTTTGTCGTGGGAGCGTCGGACTTTGCCCGCAAGCAGCTCTGATATTCCTGTGCCCACCCAGCCCCGACATACCTGCACGCTCATGCATAAACAGGCTCCTGAATGCCTCCCAATGTGAGAAACCATATTTACAGTACAGCATGCTAATCAGAGTTAACTGGCTTTTCATTGGGCTTGGAACGGCTGTTGCGTCTACAGCGGTTCAGAGAGCGGGATCGTCTTACTAACTCTACACAAAGATTATGGAAGCCTGGTAGGTTTGAAGCTGAAAAGCCTGTATGTTTTGGGTAACACAACATAATTTCATGAAGAGAAAGTCTTCAGTGTAAAAATCTGATTTGATCTAAAAGCTCCAGCAAAGTTTCATTTGAGGATTGCTGACAATGGCAAAGTGCCAATCATTTTGACCCCATTTTGAATATCACTTGTATTTTATAACTAAAACTATTTTTGGCACTCATTTTAGATTTTTCTGTCTATAGTAAAAAATATATACAACTGAAAATAGGTAATTTTCTATAACAGAGAAAACAATTTGCTTAATTTCTTTTTATATTATTGTTAGGATAAAAAGGCCCTTAGGTGTTTTCCCCAAAGTAAAAGTGGAATGAACCAAGTCTGTCAGGAAGAGCTTTAGCACCTTGTAATTGAATTAATGGCTATTTCTAAGGCGGTTAGCCACAAGTCATTACCTGGACATTAGCCAGTGCTTTGACATACTTTGGGATGGACCATAAGACTTAAAACCCCTTCACTAATGCTTGTATTTACAACCTTTGCACCAAAGAATCTTTGTGGCAAGTTCCAGTGTGCAATTTACTTATCCAGGGGGAAAACTGGGAGCTCGGAGGGTGTGAAGCCACGCTATGGGTTCACCGAGTGCGACCAGCTATTTGCGGTGGGTCTGCTGAATATTAATGCATAAATTGATTTTTAATATGAGCTTCTACATCTTGCTCGCTTTCCAAAACTAACTGCGGGACAGAAAACAAGCAGTATGCGCTACTCCTCCTCCCATGCTAAGCTAGTAAATAACGCCTTTGATTCATGTTGAGGCTGCCCGCGATGACCATTAGCCCGCCGCCTCTGTCAATACCAACCGTGTGTCTGGACGCCGCAATGGAAGAGCGTCCCGACTAGACTGGCACAGCGGCGTGTCCCAAACTGACCACATCACTCCTATAGGCAGGTTGAACGCTACATGAAAGCCGCTGGAATGGGGGTAAGGAGTGTGGCCCAGAGGAGGTGGGGGCAGTGGCTTTTTGGGTAAACAGCTTCCTCAAACAAGTGCGGGCACGGCTACACAGCGGCGGTCACTGGGGTGGTTGGGGGAGCGAGGTGGTCAGCTAACAAACTAACAATTTAGGGTTGAGTGACTAGGGTCATTTGAAAAAGTGATCGCCATATCAGATCTTGGATGTTTTGCTACGTGCGTGAGGAGGATGCTGACTTTAGTGTCATGCAAAGGCTAGCAGTGAGCAAGTTTTATTTTCCTGGGTGGGCGGTTTGGTCAGGATGAAAGAAATAGTGCTCCGCGAAGTGAAGCGGTGGTCAGTCGCCAAATAGCAGGGAGTACTTGATTATCAGGCATTGAAAGGTTCAACTTTCACGGACACTTTTCCACTTTGTGCTCTCTCTATCCTCCATTCATGAGGGCTGAAGGTTTCTTGGATGAGTTTTACCTCTGAAATCAAAGCTTCGTGCCGGGGCCTGACCATCATTTTGATTCAAAGCTGAGCCAAGAAACAAGCCAGTCTCTGTGCGGTTGTTTCTTGGCCATTTGCTTGACTGTCAGAACTTTGGCAAACGGCTAATGTGCCCATGCTAAGCTAACGTGCCAATGGTAAGTGAATGTGTAAGTGCTAAGATTAGGCGCTGATGCAAAGCTAAGGTGTCAATACCAAGCTAATGTGTCAATGCCAAGCTAATGTGTCAGTGCTAAGATTTGGCGTCAGTGCTAAGCTAATGTGCTGGTGCTAAAAATTGGTGTTGATGCTAAGCTAATGTGCCAATACTAAGCTAATAAGTCAATGCCAAGCTAATGTGTCAGCGATAAGATTAAGTGTCAATGCGAAAATAATGTGTCAGTGCTAAGCTAATGTGTCAATGCTAAGCTAATGTGTCAATGCTAAGCTAATGTCTCAATGCTAAGCTAATGGGTCAAAGCGAAACTAATGTGTCAAGGCTAAGATTATGCACCAATGTTAGTCTAATGCGTAAATACTAAGACACGCCATTGACGCTGAGATGATTTGTTAATGCTAAACTCGTTTTAACTTGCAACACCATCGCGAACAGAGCATAACATCTGCCCACACTGTCCGTTCCCAGGTATGCACGGGTTGTTTTGGAGGGAGCTACATCTTTTACGGGCATGTACCTCAGGGCTTTTAGTTTTTACACAGCGCTAACCACCATCCCTCTGCTACATCTAAAAGTCTACAAGAACTCCGCAGGCTTTGATGTGGTAAACTACTCCAAGCAGAAAAGGAAGAACAAGAGGATGATATCAACATGCCTGCTGCTAGAAACAAAGGGGAAGAGGCTGTAAAAGTTGGTTGTTACACTTGTAGCTGGGATGAAAGACACACAAAGGATCAAGATGCTTTGGTGCTTATAATTAAAACATACACGTATAGCATGTCAAAATATTGGTTTTAAAAGTGGGGTGTTGAACATTCTGTAGAGGTCTTGTTTGTCTAGCAAGCTTTTCTTATATTTAAACATCTTGGTTACATACTTTCTCATGTATAGTTAAAATACTGTGCGTCAAAATCTCAAATTTCTACACTCACCATCCACAGGGCTTATGTAGTCAGGTAGGTGGCCGGCTGCTGCCACTGCTGCTGCTGCTGCTGCTGCTGCTCCACTCTGCATCAGGAGGTCTCCATAAGGGCTCCGCTGGCTAGCACTGGCCATCAGGTGGTAGTACTCTGTGGGGTTAGCTCCAGGGGGTGGAGGGGGGAGGCTGAACAGGGCTCGGTCTTTGAGGTGTTCATGGGTAACTGTACGAGAAAAGCAAATTACATTTTGGTTAGCTTTTTACTGACAAGACACCCAATAGTAAGCATGGCCATATAAGAAGAGGAGGAAAAGTCATTATTTGGTGTATAAAAACTAAATTCAGTAAATTGGAATTAATATATAGTATGGGCTGCAGTGCGCAGCAACACTAGCTCAGTGTTAGCGTGACTACTTCCTGTCCAGTTCTAAAAGTCGAAAATAATTAAATCCTGACAGATCAGACACGATAAAGACTTTACAAATGTGGGGAATACTGGGGAGACACTTCAATGTTTATAACAGCAGGTGTTTGTGGGTCAGTGCTGATGCTAATGCTAATTGTTAGAGATAGTATTTATTAAAAAACAAAACAATTAAATTAAAATAACAAACTGAAGTAAGTAAGTAAGCAATTCCACTAGAGTACTGCTCCCTTTTAACCCATCCTTCACCGCCCCTTTATTGTAGACAAACTATACTAATTTGCAAATACAAAACAAGCCATTTTTTAACAACTACAACAGAGATGGGACAAATGTCTGTATACGCAAAAGGAGGCATTAGCCATAACCTATTACTTACAAAATAATAACTATTATAACTACCGCTACAACAACCACAACTACCACTGTATTAAAAATGTTGCAAAGCTCATGAGTCTTCCGTTTTGACCTACATCCACTAACAGCAATATTTTGTTAAGGTCTAAGCTGAGGTCACAGCCATGTAAAGTGATGCATTTTGACAAGTCACGGGAGCTCAAATCCATCATGAAAACCAAGTAACACATTGGCGGACATCTCTTTACATGCCGGTTGACAGACTGACAAAACAAAGCTGAGTGAAAAGAAAGGTTGAAAGAGAAGGTCTCAACTGAGCCGACAAGTGGCCTGCTTTACAGATTTGAAGATTTGTGCTTTGCGTGCATGCCCCGGGGCGTGAGGCGTTTGATAAAAGATGTCTGATGTCTTTGAGGCTCGCTAGCTTGTGGGAAAATATCTCTAGGGAGTAGGAGGAAGCTAGGCCGGGTAAGGGAGGAGAGGAGGGAGGAGGTAGAGGAAGAGCACATTCCTGGACTTGTGTGGTGTTGTGAGTGTCTTAAGTTTGACAGGCCAGAGTCTCATGCAGGTGCACGGAGGTATAATGCTGAGGAAGGGCTGAAATGTGCAAAAGTAGTATTGACAAAAAATGTGCTCACACCTGCACGTGTCAAGTTTAAAAATGACGAATCACAAAAAATGTTGTTTCTCTTGCACATCTAGTGGAGTGGGAAAAATACAGTAAATACAGTAGAGTAAACTGTGTTCTAATGACTATTATAGTTTACATTAGGCCACTAGAGGATTGCAGATTGGGTTTGGTGGTTTTATTTTGGTAGCTTTATGCTAGCTACGTAGATATAACTACAGGACTTAGAACTATTGCTGGAGGCTAAAGCTAGAAAAGACTAGGCCAAAAACTCCAGTTTACTCAAAGCACAACACAATGTCAACCACTCGAGCATTAGATTATACATTTCTTCTTATTAGGAAAAATTGCCTCAGTATAGTGTAGTAGGAAAACGATGTCAATCACATCTTGCTAGCTCAGATTTCAAAGATTACAAGTCACTAATGTGCCCGAAAACTACAATACGCCAATCTAAATCAGTGATTCCCAAATTGGGGGTTGGAAGGGGTGAGCTGGGGGTCACGAGATGATTTCAAGATCTAATTTTAATACTTGTGACACTGTGTTTGCTCTATTTTTCGTTTGTAATTATTATTAAAAACAATATCTTTTAGTGAAATAGGGTCCAATAAGACAAAAAAATATTTAAATAACCAATGTTAGACCTGATTTAACACGCTTTGACACTTAAAATTACTGCTACTATCATTTTCATTTTGCTTTGAGGGTTATTTTGTGCCAGATAAGTTTGGGAACCCCTGATCTAAGAAAGAGAGCTCGAGATTGAACGCCAAAAACTGTACATGTGTGGTCAGATATCCATAGAGAAAATAAACATTAGAGCCCTTTTTGACTGAACGCTATGTTTGTATTTAGCGTTATATAATATTCGCTGGTTTAACGTTAGGCAAACAGATTATTCACTGAGTTGGAAGTCACCGAATTGATAGTGCTCAGGATAGAACACCAAGACATGAATGCGCAAAATGTAGCTTACGGCCGCCATTTTCAAACTGCTAGCTGAAAAAATAGCGCCGAGCAAAAGTTGACTAAGTGGGTCAGGGTGCAAATTGGGTAGAAAATGGTAAACCAAAACCACTCCCCACCCTCTACACCGCCAAAGGCCCAGCGCTAACGGGCCCCATCCGAACAGATTAGGCCGCGGTTGTGGTAAAGGTGCGCAGGCCTATAGCGACTGGGGAGTTTTCCAGTGCCAGATCACGTTACCTCCTCCACGGAGCAGCGTTTTCCCTGTAAGTGTTTGTGTGTGACCTCATCGTTGAACAAAGTAGCTGCAACATTTGGTTCAACTTAAACCAAGGCTTGTAAGTTGTGCTTTATTGTGTTTTTGAAAAATGCGTGGCGAACGCAAGACCGAAAGCTATCTTGACACGTTTGAGAGTTGAGATGGATAGTTCCTGCAATTTCGATGTGAGAGTTTGGGGGTTCAGGTTAAATTGTGACATTCCTTGGTGGGATCTATGGTGTAAAGGGGTTGAGGTTTCAGACCCACTTTGCTAATAAATGGCTTTTGCTTGTCTGGCTCCCTTCCCGTAGAGCCCCGACGTATAGACTTACTCTATTAGCTACTTCTTGGTGGAAATTTCACACTTATAAAACTTTCTTTATGTTCCGGTTTGCTTAAGACTAGCTGTGAAAATGGCTGATATCTGTTGAAACGTTTCACTCCAAAACCACAAATTAAATTTATATAGTGTACATTTGAGGCAGTAAGGATTTCACACGCGGTCTTCAACACATGGCTAGCATCCAGGTATGCCTATCAGAGGTTTATACATGCTCGACTGCCTGCTGCACTACCAGGCTTTATTTATGTTCTGCAAAGCTGCATTATGCCGGCGCTCCATATTTGCCTCTACTTTATCAGTGACACCATCTCTTCTTTTCTTCATGAAAGGGTAGTGAGGCGTTTCTTTGCCAAAAGCGTGCACTTGGTGATTTATTTGTGGAGCTGGAGGCTGGAAGCTCTGATACTCTGCTGTGTGACCTGTTGTTTGGGACGGGGGAGATGAGGACGTGTCTGTCAGAGTGGAGACGAGAACTCTTAGGTTAACCTCAGTGGGTTTCAGATGAGTACGTTTTGTACTTAGTTAGTGTGTAGTCAGAACCTTACAAAACTGCTTGAGGGTAAAAGGTACTTGTGTAGCCACAGCTGCCTTAGGGCTACGTGGCTGTACTTTTAAGCATGATTAATAGTTTTAGTCGAAATTGAGCGATTTTTCAATTTTAACTGTGATAAAATGTGGTGACACTTTATAATAACTACACTTATTCTTGCATGACCAAAGACTTAATTCATGGTGTACACATATTAAGAATGATTCAGGCTCAGTAGCTACTTATCTAATACTCTAACCCTAACCCTAACCCTAATTCCTCACCCCAACCATAACCCTAACCTTAATTAAGTAGTTACTAAGCCTGAATCATGCGTAATAAATTATGCTCATTGTGAAGTAAGTCTTTGTTCATGCTTTATTAAGGTAAATTAGGTGTAGTTATTGTAAAGTGGTACCTAAAATGTTTTGCATTGCTTTATGAGACATTTAGAGTTAGTATACAGTCTAGTTTCATCCTCTAAGTTTAGTTTTTTATTGTTCACTGAAACTATCTTTTAATCGACAAAACTATCTACTTTTAGTCATAGCTTTAGTCGACAAAAATGTACAGAATGTAACTTTATTAATCTTTTTAGTCATGATTATGATTTTTATAGTATTTATTTACAAAAACTATGACGAAATTATTTTGTCGACAGAATTAACACTGCTTTGAAGATGCACCAATGGGATCTCCGACCACCATCAATCAGGCACAAGACATTCATAGACTAAATGCATAAAGTGTCTTGTCCAAGGACACAACAACCGTATGCCCTTCAATGCAAGAATCTTAATGGTTAAAAACATTTAAACCATTCTTCAGGAACTTTCTCCATGACTATAGATACGTTTTATGGCATAAGTCAGGTTTGGTAAATGTTAAAAAAAGAAAAAGAAAAGCAAAAAGCATTTATTTTAGTCTATATTTTGGCTATAAAGTTACACGGTGGAGTTAACCTTGACTTTTTAATAACTACAAAATAATATTACAGAAACCATCTTTTATGAAACACCTCGCTACATTTAAATAGCTTTTCTTCTGCTTGAGTTACTACTTCTTTAACCGTACTTTTATTTGCGAACAGAAATTTGGACACTCTCCTGCTAATTTCCATAGTTTCTGCTTCACCCGCACATTCTCGCTCGAGTCTCCTTGCCCAAATCCTTCTGCAAACTCAAATCACATACGAAAACAGTCCGGACCTGAACCGCTGAAAGGTGCGTTCAGCGTTTTCTATGTGGAAACGTACGAGGTGCAAGACTAATTATCGCTATTGGTCAAGTCTGTGCAAACTCGATGCATGCCGTTTGCAGACAGGCCCAGTTCAGAGCGGGCAGGATACATAAATTTTCAACTCGCTCAACTCTAATCTCACCTCTTTAATGTTAACTGGTAAAATAACAGAGAGGAGACATTTTCCACATCACTGGCAGCTCGTTCCTCAGACTGTGTGCGCGGCATACATCACCGGGAGACTAAATATTTCCATTTTGGCAGATTGAGAATGGAGAGGAGCGCAGAACAGGTAGCACCAGTGTTTATAGTGCTACGGGGCATTGAAAGCTAGCTGCAACATTAAGCCTCTGAGACTGTTTGTGCGTAATATTAAGTGAGATGTGTCTAATGCTTTGTTTGATATAGCAATGGCAGGGCAGGCGCCAAGTGGTTAGATTTATGATATCTTCAGTCAAACAGGTCACGACAAATGGATACCTGCCATGCTTGGTATTTAGAATTTGGAAAATATACAAAGGGTTTAATACAGCACACAGCAGGTCATTGTTTGCATTATAACGTACAATTGTGTAAGAAGTAATGCATCTTATCCATAAACATCAAAGTTGGTTGTTCAGTGGCTGGTTAAGGGGGACATGTAATGTAAAAATGTACTTGAATTAGCTTTGGACCATGTTGTAACTGTGTTGTCTCCTCGAAAACGTACTCAGAGTTGTAATTTTGATTGATTCATGCATGTTTGAGTAATCCAGTATTGTCCCGTATTCAAGTCTTTAGTGCATTTAAAAGTTCTGTTTTACCCCGCCCATTCCTCTGTACTTACTTGCAATTGTTCAAAATGCAGACTCCATGTCATACATGTTGGGTTAAAAAAAGTTGCGTAGCCTTTTTTTTTTTTACAAGAGAAACACATAAATGAAAGTCTGATGTTTGCTCAGGTGAAATTTCACTGGGGCGGGGGCATCAAAGTCTAAAGTTATTACTAAGCTGAACAAATGAACAAAATGTGAAATAATGTTCTCCATAATAGAAAAATGTAAAAGATTACTACTTAACCACTATGAAGAAAATTGGATATATAACAAACACACGTAAAAGTGCTTTAAAACATTCAAAATACTACACAAAATAATATAAACACTACATAACACCCCTTCAGAAGTAATAAAACTTAAGCAAAAAAGGAAATTAGCTTGCTCTGAGGATGTGGTGGCAGTGGCACAATGGATTAGGTGTTTGCTGAATATACTAAAAATATACTTCACTCTCGATACCTCCTCCAATTACAAAAAAACAAAAAGTGAACTGATTCTCATCACACCTTCTGCCGGGCTCAGGCCCCGTGCGGCTGAGATCATGGAGAGTGTCGGGCTGCCGTGCACTGAGCGCAGGTAGTGCTCCATGTGGGGGACGACGTAGGGGTGAGGGGGGCTGAAGGGCGACTCCCCGGTGCCTGCTGCTGCGTGAGGGGACAGTCGGATCAGAGAGATGTCCGAGATGACGGGGCTGCTCGTCAGGCCTGGAGGTCTGCGGGGAAGGAAGGCGGAATATGATGAATACATGAACGTCACACATTTCCCTGTTTTTTTATGTGTTAATACAACATTCTAGCAACATGATGCATTCTAGCTCCACAGTGTGCTGGGAAGCTGCAAGAGCTCGTTCAGCAATAGCCTATTACTGCCACGCTGCTCCTCTGGAAAGTATTACTGCCTGTAGCCTCAAACAGATGCTGTAAAATCTTCTTCGTAAAGACATTATGCAATATTCAGATCCTATGTAAAATTGTACATCACTTAATAATTATGTAAATATATAAATATGTAAATATGTCGTGAGGGTGCTATATTTTTTACAAATGAATTGTAAATTTATTCTGTTGGGGGTTTAGCTGTTTAAAGTATAAATTTATAGTGATCTTATTCTTACTGTGATGCTGATATTTAGTTTTTTAGCTTTTTATTTCTTGTCTTGTACGGCTGCATATGTGTAACAAAAAGAATTGCCCCTTCTGATTCTGACTTGCATACAAATCCCATATAACAAAAACAACAAGCAAATTTGAATTCGCCTTTCGCCTATTTCTGCAAAGAGTCAAAAGTGAACTATGGGCTTTCTGGCTGGGACACATGTGGAGGACGGTTCTCTAAAACAAAACAAAACAATCATGAACCTCTGAAGTCATCTACTGCTGTGTACTTAGCCGAGTCTATCTGAAATCAGTCTCCTTCCCCTCCCCATCCACAACACATAATAATCCCTTATAACTCCATCTCCTATTAAGCCTGGGAGCTACAGACAAGTCAAAACCGATCATTTTGCGAAGCATAGTCTCCTCCTTGTTCAGCTGGGCAAACTACCAGCTCCTCCACCTGAGGTAATGCAAACAATGAGAGAGTGCAACCGGATGCTAGTGCTCTCCGTAGCCTGTAGCGTCTCATGTGAAGTCGAACTTGCCGGTCGGTCCAGTCCTTACAGTAAATTTGTCATGTGTGGCAGGTAATTGGCAGCTCTGCACGCGGGGATCACAGACAAGTGGGTGTTGTAATGCTCCAAGTGTCCCCGAGGGCCTGAATTCTAGATAAAACCGTCTGCTGGCCGCTGGCACTGGCTTTAAAGGAGCAGCCGCGCTTGTGTCGAGCGAGCGCTGGGCTGATAAGAGGCCTTTCGGGCGCGCAGTGTGTGGTAGGAACACCTGCAAGAAGTGAGGTCTGAGAGGGGATGAGTAACACTATAACGCTGTGCTGCAGTCAGGGCCGCGAAACAGGTCATTTGTAGATAGTGTTGAAAAAAAACACATGACAATATCGTTTTATCAAGCTGATGTTACGCCTTACCTACACGTAGACTTAAATTGTATTGTCAGTCAAGTGTAAAAAATAGTTATCGACTTCTATGTGCAGTATTATTTATGTTTTACATGTTATCAAGATGTACATTTTCAGGCATTGTTGGAGAATTTGAACTATTGCTTTTTGTAACACTTGCCATTTTTGGGAATTGAAAGAGCATATTAATCCAGAATATTACTGATACACTTTTACAGCAATATAATGTAAAGTGCAGTTGTACAGGGCTTTTTAGTGAATAAGAAATATCGTATAATCTTTCAATACAGCTGTTGTATACAGAACTGTGATATGACATTATCGTCTTGTTATTTTGAGTATTCAGTATATACAGTTTTACACAAATATATCGTAGTACAGTATATGCAAACGTTCAGATTCAGAATTTTCGTTAATCTCCAAGGGGACATTTTGTTGTTAAATCTATAAACAAAGTCCACAGATGTGTACTGTAAAAGAGTAAAATTTGCAACCCTTTATAGTAAATGAGAAATACAGTACAGTTTATTCTTTATTAAAAAAATCTGCAATGCGATGTTATTCTGAATATTGCAGATATAGTTGTACAGAAATATGTCGTAAAAGTATATTAAGTACAAAATTAATGTAAAATGTACACAGATTTATACTGTAAAAACAGAAGCTAATTTTACCGCCCTTTATAATGAATGAGAAGTCTGTTCTTTTACAACGCTGACTCAATAAAATTCTCAAAACCGTTATTAAAAAAACTCATTGTGAACAGAACTAGGAAGTGATGTCTTCGCTGTTTAGCATGTTTATGAATGAATCCTGCACGGACCACTTTACCGTAACACAGTCTTTACAAGTGCCTCAAAACAAAGGCAGCTTGTGCAAACACTCCAGCAACAAATGTCTGTTTACGCATGCGGTTTTCCCTGCTGGCAGCCACATTTCTTTTTTTGGCATCGGCTTTGCACTTTTCCTGTTATAATCTTTCAAACTCGCTCCATCAGTGCTCGCAATGAACTAACTCGCACCATGTTGCACCTTAAGACCCGAAGTTCTAACGCTATAGCCAACCTGCGCCCTCAACCCACGCCAATCCAGCCAAGCATATTCTTCGCTCCATTTCCAGTAAGCAGACTGCCGGCCTTGTCCATGTGCCAATTTTCATCAGGACCACTCTTCCCCTTCACAAACAGCCATAAAGAGCGCTCTGTTCTGGCATGAGAGGGGGGTAGAAGTGAGAAGAAACAGACTACCCATACACAAAAACAAGCTTCTATCGTACCGAGCTGGCAACGCACTGGCAGCCTGGCATCGCGGTGACAGATCTGGGGCCTTTTTTCGCTTTACGGGATGCCTACGGTGATCCACGCGGAGATCTTCTGTTAAACGGACCATAGACGGAAATATTGTAAGCCAAACAATGACGGATGTGGCTATGACATAAGAGTCTTTCACTGTTAAATGAATGGGAAGTACATTGGAAACACCTGCTCAAACCTGTCTATAGATATGCTTTTAACGTTGTTGTATTAAGGGTGTAAATGTCTGTTCCTAACGCAGACCATATTGTTTTTGCGCATAAATCTATGATAGGTTTTAATGTGAGAAAATTTAGCTTCCGTTTTAGCAGTGTGTCTGGAATGCTCGCTTTGTAGTATGGAGCGGACATAACTTTAAATCTAAAAATAGTATTGTCATATATTAAGTGTACGGGTGAGCGAAGGGCCAAAAGTGAAGTTTAAGATAAAATAAGATTGAGTTTTGCAACTTATCATATCATTGCATCATTTGTGTTTGGGAGTGACTGGGAGTAAAAAGGGTTCAAAAGTGGAAGTGGTTGATATAGAAATTGGAAGAAAAACTACACTGGGTCTTTCATGAAGTCAAAAACTTGTTAAAAATATTTCCACGTTACTTCTACCATAAATTTCCTACAACATTAATATTAAAACATTTCTAATTAAAACAATTGGAGCAAATTTTTCAAGTTTTGATTATTGTTTAAAATATTCTACAGGAGGTGTGCAGACTCACAAACCAATCATATATGGAAAATAGTTTAAGACAAATAAAGATTGACTGAAATATGTTCATATTTATAAATATGTTCATATTTAGAGCCAATGTGTAGGTATGATTTTGATTATTGTCTGCAAATTACATAATTTGAATTGACTACAAACTCATTCACAAACTGTTTTACTGCAAACACTTTTTCTGCAGAGTCCTCTATGCACTTAAGTGGTCAAATTAAACTTTTTTTAATGTGAATTCTTTGGGCCGTTGGTCAGTCCAAGCAAAAATATCGGCCTCTGCTAGAGAATAAAAGCCAATAACGGATGCACTAAAAAGTCATTGCCCAAAGGACCACTGACCTCTGTGGGGGAAACAATCCATTCATTTCAAGTTCAGAGACCCACTTTTCAGCAACTACAAGGGCAAACGCAGACTGTACAGGTGTAACCCAACAAAGAAATGGAGAAGAATAAAGTGGTCGAATGGCCCAAACTGACATAGTTATTCAAGAATGCTAACGTTAGCTGCGTGCGGGTTGGATGCTACTGCTATGCTGGCGCCACCTGCTGTACTACAGAGCAATCCGTTTACTTTCCTGGGGTAACGCCTTGTCAGCAACCTCCATTAAAGTGTTTTTTGTATTGTTATTAGCCTTTAAACATGCTCTTGAGTAACTTAAATTTGCCATCTCATGTTTTGAGACCAAACAAATTTTTTATTATGGACTAAATTAAAGGATTTGTCTGCTGTCTGAAATGACACTTACTGACATCACTTTAAGAGACACGACGATAAGCTGAGCGGTTGCAGTTACCGTATTTAGACGGCAGAAATGCTCAAAACAAGTCTGGCGATGATTTAAGGAGTTAAAACAGTAGAAGATCCTCGGATAAGTGACGTAAATGATCAATAAAAATGTCACAGATTCAGAGAGTTCAGCGAGAAGTGTTTTTCATGTTCGGAGATGTTCAAAACGCTGTGAATGCAGCTAAATGCAACTTCAGGTGTGTTTGTGATGACGGAACATTGTTAGAACATGGTTAAAAGCTAAAAAAAGTCAGAATATGTGTCCATTAAGACTCGACCTGAATTAGTTGTGGTTAAAAACAGACATCATTCTTCAGGAAACGTATTAAAAGAGGCGCACTGCTGACTGCATCAATATGCCTACTTCAAATCAACCACTCTTACTATTGTTTATCCTGAAATCTATTTATAATACTATTACATCTACTACCGTGCGCCCTCAATATAAAAGTTACCACCAAATATTGTCACTGAACTCCATAACCGCTAAGTCTGCTCACTCCTCCATCTGTGTAATTGCTATTTGCCTGTATGTCGATCCCTATGTGATTACACGCTGTTTCTTCCATTGTTACACTGTGAGAAAAAGTGATGGGCGGACGTGGCATGGCTTGTCTTGCTCATGAGTAACCCTGTGACTAAGTGCATACCTCAGAACATGTACATTAGACTCGCAGAAGACAGGAGGGGGAAGATTGCGGTCTGATTAGCAGCGATTTAAAGGAAGACAGAGAGATGAGAGAGAAGAATGGAGCGGGGCCAAGGCGTGCTGCGTTCGAGTTCAGCCAGATGAAGAAAAGTGGCAGGCGAAAATCATCAGAGGGCGAGGAAGTTGATTTAAGCACTTAGTGAAAATGATCTGGTTTTTGAGACGTTTATGGTGGCATTAAAGGGAATGTGGATATACTTTTTCTGCTGTCTTTTTACTTTATAGATAGTTTAAAAGAGTTACAACCGATCAAGATTAGTCTTTGCATTCTAGACTTTCATAAAACAATGTGCAATCTTGAGATATGCAAAGACAATAATGTATCTAAATGTTCTATGCTCCAAATACAGTTTAGTTTTTGAAGGATTGCAGAAAACAGAATATATGGTATGCTTCACTGGGTCAAAAAAAGAAAGAAAAGCTAAAAACTGTGTCTAGTAAGGTGCTCTTTAAAGATAAACATGTTTTACTTTTAACACAGAAAATTATGTTCCTTTTTGCCTCGTGCTACAGGCTTTAGAATGCCAGTTTTTCTGTAATTTTAAAGATAGACTTTATTACTTTGTTTACATTGTTTGTTTGTTTTTTGTCATTTTTCATGTGCAATTTTCACTTTTGAATTTTGCCCTTTGAGTTTGAAAAAATCTAATCAATTGATCCATTCATATATATATATGATACAACTCTATAATAACTACACTTTAATTACCCTTAATAGAGCATGAACAAAAACTTAATGGGCTCTGTGTACAGCAGCAGTTGGATAAGCTAACCGTTTCTCACAGCTAATGCTAACTTTTATCAAAAATGTAAAATATAAACAACCGATTAAATTTAAATAAAAAGACCATCTAATTTTTTTATATGAAGGTTTTTTCAGTTTGTTATTTCATTATTATTATAATTTTTATTCCTCTACAGTATTAGCATTAGCACTGAGACACAGACACATCCCTTTATAAACACACGTGTCCTTTGATGAAGTATTCACCTGATTTAAAAAGTCTGACTGATCTTAGTGAAACCCCCATGGAAACAGAGTTTAACAGGAAGTACTGATGCTAACACTGAGCTAAAACTAAGCTAGCCGGGTGCTGGTGTACACACACATTTACAATGATGAAATAGTTTGATTCAAGATTCTAAAATGATCCAGGCTTAGAAACTGCCTAATTAAGAGGTTAGGAGTTATTTATTAATGAAGTAGTTACTAAGCCTGAATTATTCTTACAAAAAATACTTTGAATTAAGCCTTTGTTCATGCTTTATTAAGGCTAATAAAAGTGCATTTATTATAAAGTGTTACCATGTATTTTTGTGTGTTTATTTTATGCATTATAGTCGAGGTTATGCTGCAATTTATAATTTCTACAACTTCAATGTCCAACTTTGGATTCTTCTTTTCACAACAAAAAATATAGAGGTCAATTTTCCGTTCAGTGCGTTGTCAGCCACCCAAAGTGCTCCTGACATGATGGAAGAGCGTTTAAATGGTGATGAGGAGACACCTCAGAAGAACGGCCTCCCGAGCGCTCTCCGGACCCCGCCTCCCGCGCTCCAAAACAGCCAGTCTTCATGTAACATCTTGTCAGGCGGAGGGTGGATCGACAAGGCCTCAATAATGGTACCTGCCACACTGCACTGTTATTTGCTAGCCTCCTGACAGGCCGGCGCAGTAAATTTTGCCGTATTATCACAACCTTGGATACACTCGGCGCTGGGTGATTTACGGCCGGCTCGGAGCGTTCTGTGCCGACATGTTGGTTTGACGGGGGCAGAGAAACGAACAGATATTGTTGATGGATGTGATGAGTAAGTTTTAAGTGTTGCAAAATGGTTGGAGTAGGCCATTGTGATTGTGATAGTGAGTAAGTGCCATAGGTTTCTTGAAGAGGCGCATTCGAAAGCAGATTAGACAGAGTTCAAAGTGTTTTCCAAAGAATTGATTGATCTTTAAAATGTTCTTAACAAAGCTGGACAGAGTTATGTCTTTTTCACAAAGGCTGTCTAAGAGTTAAAAGTTTTTTGTTTCTTCACACTTATGTATGTTCGCCAGATCAAAACAGGAACCGAAGCAGGACTATCTCAAACTAAGGGTGCGTTAACACTTGTCCCGATTTGATCCTGTTTTGGCTCAGTGTGGGCCCTGATGTTGATTTGGTTTGCTCTCATTCTATTCCTGGTTCAGTCCTGGTTTAGTCCCATTTTTGATGTGGTGAATGTGAAAGTGTGTACACAGCCTTAACCTGGAATTGAGCTGGTCTAAACAAGGACGAGAACAGGACCAAATCATGTCCAGATCATGACTAAAATGGGCTAAATTTAGGACCAAATACAAGTATGAACGCATTGTTAAATGTGCACTTCCAATGAGCAGTCGTGATTGTAGGGCAGTAGCTAACAACTTTAGCAGTCAACAAGTCAGTGATGAAATATGGTGACTGAAGGCATCTAGACAGAGAATATGAATGAATAAGTTTACCAGTGATGAAAATAAGAAATTGTTTCTTCATTTTTATATATCTATTAGGGCTGCTTGATTATGGCAAAAAATTATAATCACAATTATTTGGCTAATAATTGAAATAACAATTATTTCGAACCGTTACTTCTATATTCTATAGAGCGAATATATTTTATTAGAAATGTTGTAGAAAAGTGCCTTTGTTCCAGGTAAAAGGCAAAAGGAGTGCACTTATAATTCTGAAGAGAAGGCAATTTATTGTGTTTTTAATTACAACAATTTCTAATTAAATAAAGTAATAACTAAAATCACGATTAATATATATATATGATTAATTGCACAGCCAAGATATCTATTTTATAATGCATTGCCTTTTTGTATGTGTTTTAGAGTCTGTATAGTCCAGTTATCAAAATACAACTTTTTTTTTTTTTACTTGAACAGTGGAATTTGTGAATAAATAACAATCCTTTTTTTTGGGACAATATAAATAAGTCAATTCAATTTAAAAGTAATTACATAAATTAGGGTTTCAAAATGATCAAAAAGCAGATGCTAATTGATACTAAAACTGGTATCAAAACTAGAATCCATATCAACTAAAAAAAACAAAAACAGTTTTGGAATGATCTTGAGCTTTATCATTAGATCCAAGACCAAATGGGAACATAAAGAAAGTACTATTATGTTGTGTTTAATACGACAATTTACCATTTTAATGTGGAATCAAAATTTGTATTGCAAAGCGTTGAGTCTTTGGCTTGTGACCACACTACATAAACGCCCACTCTACATTATGATATCTGATTGACCTTATTAGACGGGACAACGTAGCGTAAAATGGGGGTGAGAGCAGGATCGACATGCAGCATCTTTTCAGCACCTGGACTCGATCTCACGACGCTGAAGCCGCCCGCGCAGAGCCTAAACTTCCATTCCCCATTTACCGCTAAACTCTTCTCCGTCAACCGCGAGGTGAACCACACCACCTCACAGACCCCGCCTCTCCTCTCTGCCCTCAGCGCTGACCAACACGCTACTATTTGCCGCTTTGGCATTTTCCCCGCCGGCCCGTGGTGGTAGCAGCCCGATGAATTATGATATGACACGCTCCTTTCTGTGCTTCCCGGGCTTCCGTGGCGATCATGATAAATCACCGCTCCACCGCATGGGAACTCTACCTCCGATCCAAGCATAGTTGTTTTTGGGGCCCCGAGACGCTAAGAAACACAACTTGAGAACCTAGCGTGGCCCCCTAGCATGTCCGAAGATGGGATAATGTACTCCGGTGCCGACTATTATTTGGCGCGGTCGCTGTCACATCTCGTTGAGTCTTTTTTGGTAGTGCAAGAAATTTCTTTCAAGCCGTGCGGCAAAGCGTGAAAATTGTTGCTATTGATTTGCAACATGGCGTCCAACTTTGATTGATGGGTCTCTTGTCTCGGAGCACCACATTCCTGGCTGGAACTCAAGGGAGCATCCACTTTTGGAGCCGCGCGAGATAACAACACGTCAATCAAAAGCAACCAATCGGGGGGCTTGAAGAATCCACCTAGTGTTTCAAACAAAGTGTAAAGACTCATCAGAAACATTTTATTCAGTCTTAGGTGCAGTGGTTTAGTTTTGACAACCCAGAAGAGAAACTTGTCAGTGGTTGTAGAGGAATGAGGAGGGGACCTGTTTGTCTCATCTCATCCTCTTATCGCTAAGGATTCTGGGAAAGGGAGGTGGTGTTAAGATGCATACAACAGTGTGTGTTGTTGGAAAACATTTTCAATTTGTTGCTAACAGAAATACTTTTGTTTGTTACTTTTACTTTTAGAGATTTTTGTTGCAGGTACACAACTAATATTGAATGCTGGCAACTCCTCCAATGTCTACATATTTTATTATAAAGTTTTTGCAACAGAAACTTAGACTTTTCTATAGATTACTCTTAAAGTATTTTTAGTTCAGTAGTTTTTATTTTTAGTTTATTTCATCTTTGTGACATTGTTTCCCGTTTCATATTTTTTATTTTCACTAGTATAATGTCTCGTTAAAAGTGCACTATGTTAAGTGTTTTAATGGAGGATACGCTACATGCTTGTCTCCATGGAGATGCTATTGTTTTGCCTATAATGTTCCACAGTATGGTTTTAAACTTATCTTTTTAAGCATTTATTTAATTACGTGCACTTTTATTACCTGCTTGTCTTTGATCGAGATAGATTTTATGTCAGTTTGATGCGGAAAGGCAAAACAATAAGGGGTTTCTGACCCTCCACCAGAAAAGTCACTGCCACTGCGTCCTGCATGAAAAGTTTTACTACAAAAAATGGATGACACAAACTGAACCAACGATTAAGGTCTGGAGCAACATAGTAATAGACATTAGAACAATGGTGGGGGGGAAATTATTGAATTTAAAAATTGACAAATTTGACAAACTTTGGACTAAATGGGAGGTTTATGCTAACAATGTGTGCCATAACTACACTAAATGTCTTTTGCTGCCTTTGCTTCTTTTGCTCTCTCAGTGTATCATGTTTTGTGTTGTGTTTTTGTTTAAAAAAAAAAAAAAAAGAGAAAAAGAAAGGTTTATCAACTAGCCTTCTGGTATACGCTACGAAATGTAATCGCCATAGAATCCATGCTATTCTTTAAATTGGTACCAGGCCAGTATTTTTTCTACAAAAGTTTTTCTAAGACCAACTGAACTCTTTTTCCTCACTACTTCCATTTATCTACAGACAACTACCACTGCTTCCTTACCCATCCACATCTCCACACCTCTCCTATTTGCACTTTACATATACATACAGCCCTATCTTCCCATACATTGTGCATGTAAACTAGCTCGGCTCCTGACACTGCGCCTCATCCTTGTCTCCTCTCGTCCGCTAAGCTCAATGAAGACAAATCAACCCTAGACACTCCTCCTGACAGATATGACGGAACGACCGGCGGCACTCGTTACGATCTATGCAGAAAAAAAAGGAAAGTGATGTAGAGCGAGTTGCGGCGCTTGACAATCGGGCGACCGGCCAGCCACGGGACTCTCCGGCTTCACCGTAATTAGGTGAATTTGGCGCGCGCCGGGGGGAACGACAGCTAGATCAAGGTCTTGATGAATTAGCGGTAGCGCACTGTCAGAGTTGCATCACATTAATCAAAACAAACTGGGCGCCGCGGCAACACTTTTTTTTTCGTCTTCTTTTTCTACTGCTTTTGGGGGTGATGAATAGCCCTGACGGCGCTGTGTATCACCTGATCGTGCTGAATTTAAATGTAACAGCGTAGTTCGCGCAAAACCTCTATTGATCTTACTCCCCGGCTTCCCTTCTAGATGCTGCTGGATTCAAATATTTTAGATAAGCAAAAGAAGAAGGAGGAGGTGGGAGAGAGGGAGGAGGAGGGGCGGCCATGTTTGTATGGTAATGGCCACCTCGATAACCTAAGAAAATAAACAGTAAGTAGGTCAGGTTTGGACAAAAGTTTCAAAAAGTAGACTGGCAGCCTAGATATTCCTTACAATGGACGAGCAACTTTATTCTGTTCTACATAGAAATACCTGATTGGATTTTTTTGGAGAAAGTTTAGTTTCACAAAAGTCTGCAAGAGCAAATTACTAATTAAGTTACTTTTACAGTAGTAATAGCAATTGTTCGTTCTGAATATGATAAAATATTGTAACAGCTTATTTAGAAGGTTATTTTTTCCGACCAGAGTTTGTTCACCTGACAGTTCCTGGCGTGTCTGATTTACACAGGTTTTGGCAGTGTTTTCCTAATGGTAGAGGCATGACGACAGTGGCATCTGCAGTCCAACTTCATTAGGACAGTATCCTCTATGTGTCACAGTAAAAAGGGCCCCTCGTCCAGGTTTATAGTCCCATGAGCACCTTTCAAGGGCTGCCAATCTACCTCTACCAGTAGAAGACATCGCCAAAACCTTGTAAATCAGCTGACACTCTGAAGAAGATTGTAAGCAGTACGAACTGTCAGGTAATCAAAAAAATTTACAACCTTTTAGACAAATTATCAGAACGAGCAAATGAACCCGGACTATTGTAACTGTTGCAAGGTAGAAAACTTGTCACATTAACAGTTGTAAAAGATAAAAATTGACAAAAGAAATATATGATATACAAGGAACAGATTCACAGCTCACTAGTAATTCGGTAGTTTCAATTTTGAAGCTTTGCAGCATAGATTTTGAATAGTGTGAATGTGATGATGTGATTGTGTTTACAACATGATGTAAAATCTTTTTTCTTTTTTGGTCCCAGCAGACTTCGCCTTGGAGACGACATGCCTTGGCACACTTTACCCAGTTCTGGTTGTTGCCAATGCCAGAAGGTCTCTCCAAGTCCCTGCTACATGAAACGGTAATAGGCGATAACAGAGGAAATGTTAGCATAGCGCAGTATCAGTGCTAATGCGTCATGTCTCCTTGTCTGTGGCTTGTGGTTCCTGCCTGGCTTTCATCTATTTGAACTCGGATCAGGGGAACTTTTCCAGGTTCTGCTACTGACAAATATAAAACACAAGTCTAAAGGGAATTAAAGATAAGAATATTGAATTGTAATGTTTAGGTTGCGTTCATGAGACATCACAACATTCTTCAACTATCGCTGTAGTTAAAATAGACAGTTCAGAATTCTATTTAAGTGTCAAGTGCTACTAAAACTGGAACAAATTTCAACTTCTTCTCTGTTAGCATAAACAAAAGTCAAATATTTTTTTTAGAATGGCTTCAGAAAGCTTAGCTGATGTTCAACCCAAAAATGTGATTGCTGTCAGTTGAAAGGACTCAAGACCATAAGATTAATACCACAAGTTGATGAAGTCTCTAACAAGAAATGATCAAATTCAACATTTGAGGATCATAAATTTGGTTATTTCTCTCAAAAACAGTAAATCTCCCGTATCTCTTTTTTTTTTCAATCACTATAGGGTAATTATGAATTATTCATTCATTTTCTACCGCTTATTCCCGTTAGGGGTCGCGGGTGACTGGAGCCTATCCCAGTGACTTTGGGCCTTAGGCGGGGTACACCCTGGACAGTGGCCAACTCGTCGCAGGGCTGACACAGAGAGACAGAGACAAGGACAGACAACCATTCACTCTCACATTCATTCACTAGGGACAATTTAGAGTTCTCAATTAACCTACACAGTCATGTCTTTGGACGGTGGGAGGAAGCCGGAGAACCCGGAGAGAACCCACGGTAACACGGGGAGGACATGCAGACTCCACCCAGAGAGAGCGTGTGATGTTAGGGTGGTTCAGAATTCGAAACCACAATGTTGGGGTGGTGCGGGATTCAAACCCACGATCTCCTTATTGAGAGGCAGAAGCTCTAGCCGCTCTGCCACCGTGCACCCCCTAATTATGAATTAAATATATATTTTTTTATTTAATTTAATTTCTAATAACTTCTATAAAACATCTATAATTCATTGAGAAATAGATTAGGTTTAATCCCATACCGTCAAACATTCCTAGAAAAGAATGAAATTGTCCATGGAAAATATAGATCTTAAATGCAAAAAACTGAATAATTCTGTTAACTGGACAAAAGGTTTACAAGTGCTTACATTTTGCAACTAATCCAAGTTCCAAGCTTCTTCAGTTCCGCTCACACCTAACTCCTGCTATTACACTCTGATTTGCCTTATTGTACCTTAAACCACAATTTCCATTCAGAGAAGGATTGTTTTTTCTGACAAATATAGCTTTAAAATATAGAACTTTACTGCTTTACCCAAAATCTGTCGCCCTGTTTCACCTTTTGCGTGCCTCATCATTTGTAGGATTTAAACCCATATTTCCCTTGCTGCTTACCCGTGCATGGCGTGCAGAGGATGCGGTTCATAATGATAGCGTCCCTCGTGGTGCCTCATGTCGATGGGGATGGGCGTGTGGAAGGTGGGGAAGAGCGGGTGACCACCTGTGGACACCAGAAGACAAAAGGTTAGACATAAACGCACAACGAAATCACAGTCGTCGAGGTGCGTTTAAATCCATTTCATGATTTCGTGACTAGTTCTTATGACACAGCACCCAGCATGACACGTCACGCTAGCATTTTACAGTTCCCGTAATGCCCCATTAATTGGTCTCTGGATTTTGCCCCCGAGTTCCGAATGCCTATTAATGACTGTGTATGTAATAAGACCGGAGCAGGTTTAACACTATAATAAATGTGTTTTATGTGTCGGACAAAGAATGCTTGAATGCACGGTTTCCTGCAGTAAATGGTCTGATGTCTGGAGGCTGGGGTCTTATTAGAAAAGACATTTAAAAGTCACCGTCTTATAATCTCAGCAGGATATATTTAAGATAGGATAAAAGCTTGTAAATAGGGCTGATCACAGAGGAGCGTGCTGTGGAGTTGGCTACTGATGCAGTTTCAGTGAGGAGAAATTCAGGGGAATGGTGTTCTGACTGGTTGATGGCAAAAAAGAGCAAAGGTCAAAGCAGTACCAACCTAATTATTGTGATATTTGCAAGATGTGAATGCTAAACTAGTCTCCAAGTTGTGTTTTACAGTAAGCAATCCCACTAGAAATCCAGCCACACAAGAAAATGCACTCTTCAACGATGGTCCCATGCCTGAATAAATGGAGCAGGTTTTGTCTTAAGTTTTTCATGTATTGTATTTCAAGTATTCATCATTTTTTACAAGCAACAATCTGATCCGGCCCTCAATCCAGCTTCCATGTATGTTATGTAGAGTAATTGAGTAACGTTGGTAAAGCGTTTTCTATTTTATTTAACAATAGTATTTTATCACTATTGAAACAGATCTAGTGTTGGGGATATTTTGTGCAACCCTACATTTTGTCAAAGTGGTAGCATGGAGTGCATCTTCAGCCCAGAGAGCATGGCCCTCCGAAAAATCTGGCCCTCAGGAAAATTAAGTTGAATAACCCTGGTTTAGAGGTTTAAATGACACATTTTATGCATTCTTTGTATTGTTATTGGCCTAAACATGCTCTTGAGTACCTCTGCTTTGGCATGTCACGATTTAGAAATTAAATTTAGTCCTGAAGGCTGTTTCTCTGCTCACACTGCCCTGACAGATGATCTGCTGACCATACTGACAAGTCCTGCAATTAAGCTGCAGATCTTTGACTGAGATACAAAGGCGGCTGGGAAGCGCAGTGAAAATGTTTCTGTAGCTGATATTGAAACTCTTTTGTTAGCAATCCATCTACTGGCAGCAGAGGAAATTACCAACGGTAAATAAACAAAAGCTAGCTTGCCCCGAAATGCTAATGGAAGCTCTAAATGCAATTTTAAGCGCAGGAGACCTTCAGATCTCTACCTATGGCATCACTAATCTAGGAAATTTGAAACAGATTATTTTGTGAGGCTCAGATGGGAGAGGACTTACACAACAGGAATCCTCAAACAAGTCTGAATGACTGTAAACACAACCGCAGATATGTCTTTGATAAGGGAACAATGGTGCTACTGCTTACATTTTTATGGAGATGCTTAAATTAGGTATTTTTTGGGAAATTGTTGACCTCTCTATTTATTCTTGACATCATTTGAATACACTGGGCCCTATTGTTTCTATGATGCATGTTACTGTTGATTTATGAAAAAAGATATACTCTAGCTACTTTTCTGAAATTCCAAATTCTTAAGTCAACAGCTGCCTCTAGTCGTCTGTAATCCTGTCACAATTTGACACAAAACGGTACGGCGTCAACATGTTAACTCCAGTCAGCAGAACAAAAGGCTCAATCAGGGTTAAGCAGCAGTAATGTGTGTCTTTGTACCACCTCAAAACAAGTCGCAGCCTCTGGGCCTGGAGAGCAGCGAGGATACCGTCTGCCTGCAGGGGAGCTCGAGCTAGGCTAATCCAAACGACGTGATGATTGCTCTCATTACAATGACAACACCTGGGAGTCAGTACAAAGGACATGTAGTTTCCTGTGGCGAGCGTCATACTGATTGACAGAAAAAACTAATATTTTTAATTGATACAGCTTTTAACTTGAGCGCTAATCTTATCTTAGCCATTCACAGCCATTGAAATAGAAACAAAACAAAACTGAAAAGTGTGATATTTGGCATCTACAAGTTAGATAATTAAAAGTTAAAGTCAAACTGCTCCTACAGATAATTATAACGATATACATTAAAAAAAGAAAAAGAAAAGAAAGAAGGAGCAGGTTACTCAGAGTTGATAATACAGTTTAAAAAATGTTATATTTTACTGGATGTGTGCTTTCATGTATGCAGTAAAGGACTAATAGGACAGTAGTAGAAGTAGTAGTAAACACGCATTTGTTTATTAAAATATTAAGGGCTGCAAACATTAATTGATTGATCTACTAGTATTTTAATAATCATAATTGTTACCTGGACTATACAGACTCAGAAACACATGCTATAAGACATTTTATAACAAAGAAAGCTGAATTATTTACACAGTATGTCAAAAAATAATAGATCATCAGCGGTTTTTATCAAATAAAAACACTTAATTCGTAAATATTCTCTATCTAAAAGCCTTCAGTCACCATATTTCAGCCTTATTTTGGTTAAAAATCTAAATGTGCAATTTAAATAACCAAAAAGCAAAGAAGAACTAGGTGTCAAGAGTTGATATATAGTATATAAATGGTTAAATCATTTCGAGTTTGTGGACTATGTTAAATACTATCACAGATCCCATTTCTCACGTACTTTAGGGACAAACAGCATATGTTTTCCAGTGGAATTTTTACAAGAAAAGATTGCTGACAAATTATACCTTCATACTTGCACAGCCCCTAGGTGAAATCAGTCTGAGTGCCTAACAGTTCCTCTACATATGTTTTAATAGAAGCATGTCCCGGGAGTCAAACTAGGCCATAAACCCTGCCTGTCTGCCTATGCCTTGTCTCCTGCTTGGAGTCAGACCCTCTGTGTTGGGATGGTGATCTATGCCGCCCGCCTGGAACCCCGCCAATAACCCGCCCTCGCCTTTGTGACGGAGACAGGCCAACTATCCCAAGACGACTTGTGAGTTAAAAAGCCAAAAGAGGAGGAAAAAAGAGTGAGGGGCGCTGAACCTGAAGATAAAGAATTGTGGGCTTTGTTTCACAAGTGGAGCCAGAAGTTCAAGCTTTTGTCTGGGAGGTGCGGCCTAAGTTTGGATGTCCTGGCATCTCTGCAGAGGACCAGACCGGGACAAGATGGGACAAAGATGTGAAGACACTGACGTTGAGCCAATTCAGGGGCATGAAAAGGGAAAAAAAAGGAATTAGTCAATTGAAAGTGCAAATGTACTCATCACCCTCGATAGTGCGGTAATGTGCAAGCCTGACGTTTCAAAGGGCAAAGGTGGAGTTTTCAAATTATGTGAAAAACGTGCTAATCCTTGATGATAATGCCAAATTCTCTCAATATATTTCATCTGTTAGTTATATCCTGAAAGTTGTTCTTCAACAAAACTGAGAAAACTTTTTGATTGAGTGGTCAATCATTTTCAGGTCATTACTTTTTGAAACCTGTGTTACTTAAGCTTGCATCAAAAACTAAAAACGTTTTACATTTCTTCGTCAATTTCAAACAGTTAAATTCTCTATAACAGCACTATAATTAACATTTACATTAAACAAATAAAACTACTCCTCGTCTTGAAATAGATTATGAGAATTTTTGCGGTCTGACTGGTGGATGTGCAGGCGATAAGGGCTGAGCAGGCCTTTCCATCACCCAGACAGCTGCATTGTTTCCTGGGCTGCAGGGACAGCTCCAGAGAGGTGCACGACCAGAACATCCACCTCCCAGTGACTTTTGATTGAATCCCCTTTGGACTTTACATCTAAGACAGAAATACTTTCAGTTATAACAATGGCGCATCCTGTTTGTGAAAATAAAAACTTATGCCTAACCATCAAGACGTAAGATTAAAACCAGGCAGTTACTGAACCCTACCAAACTTGCTAAAAGCTATAGCTACTTTTTCTCAAAGATGCTGTCCTGGATTTTTATCTTGAAAAAAACATGAAAAACAAACATTTTCAACTGTTTGCAGCCCTCTCTTTCTCGTGTAATCCGAATTATCGACTACTATGTGTTTAGAAGCACTTTTCACAGTCCTGGCAAAGCTAACAACAACTAGCATGCTAAAAAGGCACTTTTTGGAGACTAAAATGCTCTATAATTAGATGCAGAACTGAGTCAGTGGTCTCATTTTGACCCTAACAATTGCTTTTGCATCATATCTGGGCTGGAGCAATACAAAAGCTCAATTGCATGGAATAAAAATCAGAAACAGGCATTTTAATAACGTGTTTGGCTAGACATACAGACTACCATTCGTCTAGTGAAAATCTAATCATAATGAAGCATAAACCCGACAAAAACACAATTACAAAAAACATACCAATTAAGTAACTAATCAGAATCACTGCTATGCTAACCTTTTATCCTACAAGATAGTTTTGTGTACAAAGAAAGAAACTGTTAGCAAACCTTATCTAATCAATATGGGTGGTACGAATTTTGCTAAGATCACAACAAACTTGAAGTATGGTTTGAGTGAAGCCCCATGATGAGTCAGTCCCTCCCACATAAACCTCAAAATGTTGGTTGTTCTAAAAAGCACTTCTGTGATCTTGTATGATATTTGTTTGTATGTGGTTGAGGGCCTAAACCACCGTAGCTTTCGCGATGATCTTCTATAGAGCGCCTAGGAGAGGGCAATATTGACGAAAACGAGATACTTTTTTAGCTTATCCCGATGGCAATATTACGTCAGTCCACAAAATGTTTCTAAAATGTGCCAGTAAATGTCTTGGTTGAGGTTCAAGAAGCATAAAAACTGTGAATGGACAGTAGACAAGTGCAGAAATATAATCTTTTATGCTTGTTGGAAGGATTGCGCTTCACGTTTTCATTTGTTTTCAGTCTTTTTAAATTGTTTTTATTATGGACAATATACACAATATGCTTATCTTGCATATCTCCAAAAGAGCAAATGCGATTACATTTTTTTTTTTTAGAAGTGACCCATAGCTTTGGCAACTTTGCATCTAAAAACAATGGTCTTATCTCCCACTATAGACAATACCGGGTTGTCCGTGCTAACAAATGCTAACTGGAGGGCTAACTATAGTGGTAGGAAACTGCATTTGCTCATTACATCCCATTGAGGCGACTGATCTAGTACAATCTGGAGTGGGCTCATGTCCCAGAGGAAGTACTCAGACCTTAATAATAATGCCCTGAGAGGCCGGGTCGGGCCAGGAATACTCTTGGAAAAAAGTTCTTTGTCATGCTAGGAGCGAAGGAGAGGAGTGAGGAGAGAAGAGGAGAGCGGTGGAAGGAGGGAGGGGTCATGGTAGACAGGAAATTCCAGCAGAAAAAAAAGTTGGATGTTGTCCTAACTACACAGCGGCGGCGTGCCAGCAGCGGCTATATGCAAAGACTCAAAAAAACACTACAGACGGAGATTATACAGCACCGTACTCAAATTGATCCAATGATAAAGACCTTTAACAGGATTTCTTTGTTGGTTTACATGCACAAGATATATAGACTTTAGATTGTTGATCACTCATTGCAGACTTGTGTTTAGAGATTTCAAATGTATCAAAAGTTATTGGTGTCTCCATTTTGTTGGGGTGCATTGGTAGCACCTTATAACAACTACACATTTATTAGCCTTTCTCTAGTTCATGATGAACAAATAGTTAATTAATGATGATTCAGACTTAGAAACTACTTAATTAACACCCAAACCCTAACCTTAATTAAGCAATTGCTAAGCCTGAAACACAAATTATGTGTTATGTATTCATGCTTCATTAAGGTGTTAAAAGTGGTTTTAAATTACATAATAAAAAAGGAGCCAAAACAATATAAAATCACGGAACAATCAATAAATACAATAATCATACTGTACTGAGAGAATACTTTTGTGTGACCAACTAGCTTCAGTAGTTAGCAACTTTAAATCCTGTTTGGTTTAATACATCTCTGTAGGTAAATTAAATATATATATATATATATTCCTGAAAAGTTAGTATGCACCCATTTGGGTTTTTTCATACCATTTAGCCTACTCATTAAGCTTCTTCATAGGCTTTTTAGTTTTGTTTACATGAGTTAGCCCTCACTTGGTGCTCTGTAAATGTTAACGTTACATTAACAGATTTGAAATTGTATCATTCAAGTATCATTAATATAACTGTCCAGATAATCAAAAACCTACATTCGGACTTGTGTGTGTGTTTAAGCTAATCCACAGTATATAAATTCCAGGTTTAGCGAGAAGACGTAGCTTCCTCGAGGCCGTAGCATCACTTGGAGATGGCGACAGAGGGATTAGGGGCTTACAGCAGAGTGCACCGCCACCACCGTCTCTGAAAGGAAGTCTTAACGGACTGGCACCCGGCTTCTCACGGGCCCTGGGGAGGGAAAGACGATACCTGTTTTATTGATAGAGGGATTGTGGGCGCAAGGTAAGTGGATTAGAAACACTGGTCTATGGAAGAACACAGGGAGGTAGAGGAGGAAGTTGGTTGGGTCCAGCAGTGAACTTGGAAAAGTGTGTGGGGATGTGCACTTCAAACAGGAAGATGTGGAAACAAGCTGGTTTTACAAAGTTGTGAACTATAAAAAGAGTAGTAAGAATGTTGTACTTCTTTGAAAAACAGATGTTGACATTTAGGTGCAGTAAAAAGTGCATCGCTCAATAAAGTGGTTGAGGCTAGTTCTGTTTACCTGTCAGTAACTTTAGGCCTACGGAAAGAATCAACTTTATAGCACAAATTATTCTTATACAGTAAAACAGCAATTTAGCAAGTAGTGCTAACTAATAGTAAAAGATGTTAATTTTTTTTTTTTTTCTGACTTTAAAGCAGACGTTTTCTAAGATTTTGGGATTTAATACAGAATGTCTGGTTCTAGTATTAGCTAAATCAGAACTGCGTAATGACATTACGATTCTTTTTATGGTGTAGTATTTATTTTGCAAATTAGTGAGTGGAGATTCAAAGAAGTAAACCTATATAATAACCTATAGGTAGAAGCTAGAAGTATATAGAACTGGTTAACCCTGACTTTCAAACATTTTGGGTTCATCTTATTTCTAATTGAATAAATATCTGTTTTCTCCAGTACAAATCTACCTTGACATACCGGCATATTAATTCAAGTTAGCCTTAAGCTCTTATCTTGACAATACAATACAACTATCGAGCTATGTTTTGCTAGCGGCTAACTGTTTTACACCACTGGGAATGCAGTGGGCAGTAACTTTATGGGAGTTCTACATTGAAAACAGCTGGCTTGTTTCTAATAGCAGTAAGGCTGATGAGAAGAGACAAGTCTAACACAAAACCCAAATTATTGGCTGTAAAAGTGAAACAGCAACCTAGAAGTCGCTAAAAGGACTTGTTGGAGAAGCTATACTGAGCAATGAAGACTAATATTTCGTCAGAGTTTTATGCTTTTATCTAATGTACCTGTATTTATCTCGTGTTGTCATGGCTCCCCCATTCGTTTCTATCTCTAACGTGATGCGATTCCTGTCCCGGCCTGTTTACAGATCGTACTTAGACCCAGCTGGCTTCACTTCACCGCCATCGGTCTCTGTCAAATCTACAAGACCGCCTCGGACAATCAAGCGCCGCAACAGCCAGCCCACCGCCGCCATGACGATCCATCACTACGGAAACACCAGCCGGATAATTGTTCCACGGGCCGGGCGTAAGGAAGACCCAACCGCACCCGGGCCAGCCATTAGCCGCAGGTACTTAGGGGCGTTAAGGGTAAAATGGGCGTCCAGGGAGAGAAGTGAGGTGGGATGGAGGGAAAGTAATGATCTGTGAGTGTCAAGTCGTAGTGAAGACTTTGGAATGGACTGGGAATTTTAGGAAACCAGAAGTTGCGATATCAAAGGTCTATGACATCATCTCAAAGCAAAGAGGATTTTTTTTTTCACATGTGATATTTTGCAGAGAAATTCTTATGGAATTTTCACTTGTTGAATACAATATGGTCGCGAGGTTTGGTGAAGTCCACTTCCGCTGACAGAATATCACTATAATATGCCTAACAATAAGTGAATCAATTATGAATGAGGCTCAAGAAAGGAAAAATCATTGGAATTTCTTTACAGAACGCCCCAATTTATATCCATGAGTTTCAGCTTCTTGTTTAAAGGCAACATTTTGGGGACTATTCACCATTTAAAATAAATAATATTTTGTTTTGAACTGGTGATAACTATAGCGAGGGTTATTATTTTTCATTACTCTGAAACCCATCCAGTACATAGTAAATTGAATACTACATAAAAAACTAAAAATAATAACCGCTCTTGTAGTGAGTAGTAGGGCTGTAATCCTTTAGTCGTTTAGTCGATTAATTGGCCGATGGAGTCTTAGTCGACCAAGATATTTATTAGTGGACTAATTATTTTATTGAAATTCAAATTACATATGTAGCAAAAATGAGAAGATATGGAGTGAGTGAGATGAAAATGTTGGAGACTAACATATAAATAAAAATTTCCTAGTACTTTTCTGTATAAACAGTTGTTTTAGCATGAACTCCTGTGCAGTTGTTGTTCTTTGATTGCAGTTTGGGACAAATACATGGGCAGGGCAGGTCTTGTCTACCAAGAATTTCTTAGTCTTAGTCGACTACAGCCCTAACGAGTAGACTGTCACTAACGTTTATTTCAGCAGTGGACTAGTCAGTGATTATTTCTATTGTAAATTGAGACTTTTTAAATATATTTTTAGACTGAAGACTTCTAGATAGAGAATATTTACTAATAAAGTGTGCTATTGATAAAAATCGGAAATTATTTATTCTTTTATGACATTATAATACACTAATGCCCTGTACTTGTTTAAAAAAATGTGTACGTGTTTTAGAGTTGGTTTAGTCCAAACAATAATTACCAGTATAAAAATCACAATTATTTTTCATGGTTGACTAGTCACGATTAGCCCTACGCACAAGCTATACAGACAATATGGCACTCTCATTCTATATGTATTAGTAATTTCCACAAAAGTAAACTTTAGTTTTCCTATTGTCTGACTTTAGAAATCAGAACAGTATGGACGCACGGTTGAAGTCGCTCCCAGGTTTGTGTGGTGCTTGTGGTTTGTCGGGCCGCGCCTCTGAGTGGGCCTCTCTGAAGACTGATGGGCTGTCGGGATAATCAGCCCACAGCTCACTCCACTGATTTATCGCAGGGCCGCACCGGAGCACAGGTGTACTCCTGATCGCCTAATTAATACAGCCTCGGTGTAATTGGCGAGGTGTTGTCAGGACAAAGTGGTGGCCAATTTAGCCCAGACGTGAGGAGAAGGAGTGGTGCCGAACCTGGTTTCACTCTTGTTCGGTAAATAGCAAAGGAAGGTGTGCGTTAACCTGAAAAGAAACAGGTAAAGTATTTGTCTTGGTTTGAGTCGTGTTCACTTGTTTCTTGGAACTAATCTATGTATTTTTAAACTGATTTGTAATTTAATTTATTTCAAGGAATTTCTGACTAGTTTGGATGTGAGTGAATTTCACAGAAAAGTACAATTTCAAGTACAATTTTCATTTCATTTTTTGGGCCTTAGGCTTTATTGGGCAGGACAGTGGGGTGTGAAATGGGGATGAGACTGGGGGAGGACATGCCGCAAATTGCCGGATTCGAACTTGCAAAGATGCAATCAAGTACAATTTCTAGAACAATTTTTTAAAAATTGTGCTCTTCTGTGTTTTAAAAGTCCATAAATGTTATCTTTTCCGTGTTGAAAGAAAGTAAGTCTTGGTAATGGCTGGCAGCTGCTGTTTTAAGCCTTATTTAAACTACCTAGCTCCAGTTCATGCACCTTCTGCTGACAAAAATGGCATTTTGTGTGAAAAAAATATTAATGTGTATTTGTTTTTACATAAAGCACGTAATTCTAAGTTATAAACGTGAATTACCAAGTTCTAAAACGTGAAATGCCAAAGTGTTCAAACATGAAAAGTGCATAATAGGATCTTTAACTAATGTCCATTCTTCGTATGCAGTGTGCCATTCATCTGCCCATAAATTGTACTTTTGAACTTAATCAATCAGTTGGGCATTAACAAGTGCAAACACCGTGATCGAGCCAAGTCACTCTGAACGGCGGGAACTCAATAAGGTCCCTCAGTCTCCCAAGTGACCTTTGGCCTCCCCCAGACACAGCTGACGGTGAAGCTGCCAGTTCAACACAAAGAGCGTCCTCATTGGCCTTATGACGGCATGCTCGCTTGCAAGCTCAGCTCAGCAATTAGCGCCCTTTTTTTTTTAAACTGGACAAGAAAAAGAAGAGGAAATACCCTAAACAGTGCACAATGTGTGGAAGAGGCAGGAGAAGGAGGCAGTGCACATCAATCTAAGGAGGGATGGAGCGGGCGGGGGGTCAGGCCCGGGTGAGGTGCCCCCCGGGGAGACGGAGGAGGCTGGAGAGGATCAGCCGGGACATGGCCTGGTCTTCATCAAGCCGTCATCTATGCTGGAATTTGACTAAACTTTCTTTTTCCAATTAGAATGGCAAGAACATAAAGGGAGTGGGAGTGTTTAAAAGTAATTTCACATATCTACAGGTATTTTTATGGTCAGATAGTCATTACTTGACTTATGCTAAAGTGTGATCTCATGCACAAGAATGAAATGTAATAACTCACTTTGCATTTTAGGCAGAACATGTCATAACATAATGTACCATCTGGTGATTACATTTGGTGCTACACGGTTCTTCAAAATGTGGCCATACCATTCAGATAAAAGCATATAATTACCTTTTGGCTTAGTTTTTTTTAGAAGTTGCATAAGTTCTTTTATGAAAGTCAGAATACAGTATAGGATATAAATTGTGCATTATGATATTACACGGAACTGACTGCCACTTCCACATATTTCACCCTTACTTAAAGGGAAATTGCTGAATTTCGTGAGGGATTTGGGGATTCTGGTGTTTGAGTTTGTTATTTGATGATTATTAAATCGTTACTTTGGGTGACGGATTGTTGCTAATTGATATTTTTCAAAGCTCTGTTTGCAATGTTATTATTATTGCTCAAAGTCATGACCTCTAAACATGTAAATATGTAAAAACTGAGATGGAAAAAGATTATTTATTTTATTGGTCCTCAACTTTCCAAGCAAACTCTGGCAGCTTCTGGTACTAGCCTGTTACTGCATTAATAATTACAATATTATTACTTAATTACAATTCTAAGTCTCTAACCTTCTAATTCACACATTAAGGGGTAAATTCTACATTACCACACAGGCAATTTTGCAATGAAATTTGAAAATAGGCCATATTTCTGTCACCAAACACATCACAATGGCTAAGAATTCTCGGCTCATTTCTGCATATCTTTCCTAACCGCTCTTGAACGCACTTTAGACCAACAGTTTTCTCTTGGTGGCAGCTGCACTTACAGTGGACTCACTTCACATCAGGACAAATTTAACCGAAATCCACTCCACTCTTGTTGGCGTTCACAACACAGCCCAGCATCTCCAGTTCCCTGGCCTTACTCCTGGGGTCATCTAAGCTGATAAGATAAAAACGTTAAGTCAGTTCTGTTTATACACACGTACAAAGGCGCTCGTAAAGCCCCGTCCTGTCGTCCCGTCCTGGCCTCCTTCTCTCAGGGCAGGATCCAGCGTGGAAAGCATCTCGCTGGGGGAATTTGTTTTAAAAGCACTAACAAGAAACAGCTGTGAAATGGGTCAGAGGGCCCCAAACCGGCTGCAATGGTTCTTAGGTGATTTTTTTTTCTTCTATAGTTTTTCCGATGATTTCAGATAAAGAGGGCATGCCTTTTCGCCTTTTGTCAAATGACCCTCATTTAAGGTCTGGGAAGAGGGGGAGTTGATGGCAGGCTATTTTGTGTGATTGTAAAAAGAGACTGCTAAGAGTAAAACAGCTTAAACTCATTCTTTAAAAGTCAATTTGTAGTTGTACGTTTACTTTGGTTATAAAAAGTTTTTAAAAAGTTTCAGTTTCGAATAAAGTTTGTTTTAAAACGGATGGGGCAAAGAAATGTACAGTTAGCTTGGATATCTAAAACGTGGTAGTGAAAGGTTAATCCATTAAAAAGCTCTCTCAATGCACGCTCGACTCTTCAACAAAACACCCCAATCACCCGCAGTCAAGTGTCCTACAGAAGATGAGTTAGGAGCTGGAGAGAATGGTTTCTGACACAGCCATTGAGAATTTCTCCAGGCTACAAAAGAGGAAGTAGTGAAGAAGCACTAAAGGAAACAGGAAATGAGGAGGGGGCTTGAGGTCAACCATGGGGTCACACAATTATGAGGGAGCAGACATAACAATGAATAAAGTTGTATCAAAGCAAGTAACAGTAGCATGTAGCACTTTTGATTTTTTTTTATTGGCTTTGTTGGCTGAATTTAAGGCACTGGCAATTAATCTAGAGTAGTTTTGGGAAAGTCATGGCTCAGATGAACGGAACCTGTTTCAAATTATGAGCAATAGGTTTTTGTCTATTTTGTCCTATCTACAGTGTATTTCTTAGTAAAAATAGTAATACATTTTTTTATATTTGACATAACCCATATAAATTCAAATATTGCTTACAAGTGTCACAAAACATAACTAATCAATTATATTAGGCCCATTCTTTTGCTACAGGTAAGTTATGACAGTATAGTTAGTTACTGTTTGAAATATTGTCTCTTACTTCTTGTCCCAATACGGTTGCAACATGAAGATAACTTGTCTATAGCTTCCGTGATAGTAAAGGCCATCAACAGTCCTACAAGGGTAAGCAGCATCAGTATTTGTTCTATTTGTACACAAGCCTCGTCTCCAGCGTATATCTCCATTGTGTAAGACCTGGTGGTGAAGGCGGCCATGACAGCTGACAGAGGAGCAGCTGAGGGCTCCGGAGACTGCAGAAATCGGCCAGGACATTACTCAGCAACAACAAACAACAGGCCTCAAGATAAAGGAATCATTTGTCATCGCGATGCCGCTGACAGACGCAACGCATTGTGTGATAAAATTAGCCAACGGGCCGCTTCCCCCGCGTGACACCCGACGGGAGAGTCACCTCGAGGGGAGGCCTGGTGGGAACAGCAACCAGATTTGACCGGCAGTTTTATGGATATCGGCAGGAAGAGGCGCTCAATCATTAGGAAGTAACTTTGATAGCAGAACTTTTGGTCTCTTGGGTCTCGGTTTACTGAGCGTTATAACCATGTTTTCAACAGGGGTAAGGTGGGATGTGGCCTTTTGGTGGTATTGTGAATAAATCATACAACTTTGGCAACGAGGATAGCAATGTCAGTTTTATCTTTGTTTGACTGCAAAAAGTTTTCTGACATCCAATGCATTTACAGAGTAAGGGAGAAGGGTATGGTTTCTTTTGGTGAGAGCGCAACATAAATGTGTGTCATCTGTGTAATTGTGGTAGGACAGATTATTTTTGCAGATCATCTTGCCAAGTGGAAGCATATAAAGATTGAATAAAAGCAGGCAAAGAATTGATCCTTGAGGAACACTGCATGTCAAGGGGCGATGATTAGATTCGATTTTACTGGGTTGGAAGGCTAATTTGAGAAATGTTTTGAGAATTACTATACTGTTCCAATACAGGTTCAATAAAGTAAATAATGTATAGCTAGACTTTATTGTCTCTTTGTTCTGCACTTGAAAGATCCTTCGATTTTGCTGGGGCAACTTTTCAGGAGGACAACAGGGACCCTTCTCCTTGACCTTGAGCTATAGTATCTTGTATCTAACCCAAGTTAATTTCTGCTCTCATGAAGTGTATATCGAATGAACAATCTCAACTTACATTACAAAAAAAGAGCTTTTCAACCATGCGCACGCCAAACCATAACAACCCCTACCACCACGATCTTCAGATGTCACATTAGACTTTGTTTGAGTCTGGTGTGAATATTTCCCTTTTCCTTTCTCAATATGTCATTTTCAAATTCTCAGCTTCAGCCACATACTCAACAGTAGCAGCCATTGTTGAATCCGTTTTACCCCATGTGCACTCAAAAGTCTACTTACTTTTTATTCACTTTGGAAGATGTTTTCATAAATGTGGTTTCCCTTTCCTTACAATACTGTTTTTTCTTCGACTATTTTAATCCATTTTGTTCCATTATATTTTACATAGGCACTTGGCCCATTGAGATTTTGGGAAACTTGAAGACTAACCTTGACATTTCTTGACATTCTGGGTCACATGAGGGCACATGCTACCAAATTAAATGTATGTATGTATTGTCCGTAGAGTGATTTTAAATAAGTCTAGGAAAGTGCAATAGCTCAAAATCAAACATGCAACTACCAAAGTCGACCTGTTTCTCCTTAACATGTTTTAGAAATCTTGCCAAAACACAGTTTCCTCAAAAAAAGATCCCAGATCGCTTTGAGATGTTCTGAGGCGGCATCAGGTTTGCATCAGATCAAAACAGAAAATTACTATGACACAATGGAGTACTTGAACATGTCACTTAAGAATGCAGGTTGTGATTAAGACTAAAAACTCTGCTGGTCTCTGAAACATGAAACTGGTCGGCTGATTGCTGAGATTTGGGCCTCTGTAAAAGACATAAGGGTAAAAGTGATTTGAAGCATGTACATAAGTTTTGATATGATTGACAGTTAAATGTTAAATGAAGTGTATTCACCAAAAAATACTATATTCTTTGCCCAGTAATTTACTGGTGGGAAACACAAGACACATATGCCATTCTTGTTGGCTGTCATGTAAATTTGATGACAAGCATTAAGGAAAAGAAGTTGGGATATAAGACCGTTTAAGTCTGGATAAATATGAACAGCTCTGGAGCTAAAAGATCCTTAAAAAGCTTCCATCAGATGAGATAGTTTTAAGTTCCAAAGGTAGATTGCATTGGACAAAATCTACCAGAATGATGTAATGATATTTTGGACTCTTTGAATGACGGCCTAAATCAACTGCGTATTCAAGCACTGTACAATCTTCGCTCTTCTAAATTCCTGTCTTTAAGGTAGCCCTCTCAGCTGGTTTTCCAAATCGTGACAACTGTAATCCTGCTGCATCATTGTATATATAATTACCTCCTTTCTGAATTCTCATTACGATGTCTTACTGTACATAGAAGCTGCGTGTTTGTTGACCCTAGTTGAAGAGCACTGCGTCGAGGCCTGTCATCGGAGCCTGGTCTAGACTGAACGACTGCCAGAGCGTTTCCATCAACACACTAAATGAAACATTTGGGGAACAAATTGAAGAGACTGTCAGTTAAGCATTTCTTAGTCGGCGATAAGAGTGGGGATTTCATCGAACCCTGATGTTTTTGGGGGGAGGCTAAAATAAGACATCTGAAAGTGAGCTAGCCAGTCCCATATGCTATCTGCACTCTCTGTGATGGCTCCGTCAGGCTGCGACATAGTGAAGCAATTAGGAGGTGGAACCAGTCCAAGCTCATGGCTCCACAGCAAATCCAAGTTAAAGTCTTAGTACAAGAAACGAAAATTGACTTCACGGTTTGTTCCGTTGAGTAAAAACGCCAAAATCTCCCATGAGGAATCCCCAAAGGACAATTTTATACTAAACAAACAGGATTATTCGTTTTGAATCTGATTTGGAGCAGCGCAACAAACAACATCTGGATTTGAATTCTCTGACTCTAGGCGTTGTTTTTTTAAGGTCTTGATTAGAAAGCCGTTCCCTTCAAAGCTATAATCTTAAAGAGCGCACACTGAAAGCTTAACCATCCCCGCCTGGCTCTTGATAATGACCCACATGTGGCACAGTCGAGATCTTCATCAACGGATCCGTGTTCCTTCAATGGGAGAAAGGCTGCCATATGCGGCCTCTGTGTTTGGTATGCTAGTGCTTGTTCTTTAAAAAGCACCACGGGGTCGTCATGTGGTGTCGGTGTGGTTTGGGAGATGGGGAATCAATCACAGATCTGGAAAGGCAGTTATGATTTCAGTGGTTTTTGATTTATCCGCTTTTACCACAAGAAGAATATGTTAGCTAGACCCACCCAGGAGAGAAGGTGGTCATTTTAAAGGGGTGAAGTTCTGACCAACAACTGTCTATTAGAATACCATAAAAGGTCTATAGCTTCTTAAGCATCTTGCAATAACGGCAACATAAAATTACAAATAAATAGAAAATCTGCGACGAGTTGGCCACTGTCCAGGATGTACCCCGCCTAAGGCCCAAAGTCACCGGGATAGGCTTCAGTCACCCACGATCCCTCACGGGAACAAGCGGTAGAAAATTCAAGGCAATGTTTTGGGTCAGGGATTTGCAAAGGCTGGGCCGTAACAAGAATATCATCATCATTATATAACAGTTACGTTTTCCCACAATTCTGAACCGTCTTCTGGGATTGCCACAGAAACCTCCATACATGCTACATTGGTTTAGCATTGGCACAAAAGGTACACGGGCTTGACCCTATTCTGGACAAAAGTATACAAAATGGTTTGACTGGTCAAATAATCCACATATTTTGGATAAAAAGTGGCACTGCCCTTAATACCAGTCTATATTTTAGTCAGACTTGCTGCTCTATTTCCCATTTACATTGTCCTTGTAACACAGACCGCTGCTATGTGAATACACAGATTAGCCAAGCCTACGTAAAGCCATATGTGCATACCGCCAGGCAGGAGGGGAGCTTGTGAGTAGGCTATTTCTCCCCTACAAAGCCTCTATTTAAAGAAAACCACTAGGCATTAGACCCTATAGTAAAAAAGACTTCTGTTTCTCTAGCGATAGGCCAGTCGTGGCTATCCGATCTGCCCCTGCCGGACCGCCACATGTCAGCTTCTATTAGCTCCAGCGGTTGGCTCTGCTTACATGTGGTACCCATCACCCTGGACTGTGGACCAGCGGACCCCGGGGACAGCGGCTCCTCTCAGGCCCGGGATCACTTGGGGTTATATGTGCCGTGTTATGACAGGCTAATGGCGCTGGTAACTGTGTGGTACTGAGGGAAAGACAGAGGTAGAATTATGTCCAGAGAGGGAATTTGTTGTGGTAGTCATGTACTTTAGTTGGAATTGACTGAGATGTTTGAGTTGAATTTCAAAAATGCATGTACAAGGTTGATTGAGCGTAAAAAAGCAAATTGGAGCTAACTTTTACAAGTAGAATGTAGATATTTTTAAATTTACAAGTTATGCCTTGTCATTGTATGTTATGTTTAAGTGTTGGTTTCTCACTGGTATTTGACCATATGGAAAGTTGTAAAAATGCTGTAATCGCACAAGTACCACTTTTAATAACAACACCTTAATAAATAATTGTACATATTAAAAAAAAACTTTATTAAGAAGGTTTCACGCTTAGTAACTACATAATTAAGGGGTTGGGGTTCTGGTATTAATTAAGTAGTAGGTTCTGGTATTAATTAAGCCTGAATCATTCTAAATAAACTATTTGTCATTTATGAATTAAGTCACGTTTTACTAACCCAATTAAAGATGTAGTTATTATTAACAGAAAAAAACTTTAGCGATAACGTTTGCTAACAAAGATGTATAATATACATAAAGCAATCATGTGACCTTCATCGATTTTGACTTGATTAATAAAAAACTAATACTGTCTGGTCTTTCAAAGTAGCAAGAATAGCACTGGCATGTGCAGCAAGACAAAGTGCACGTCTGCATGAAAAACAGCCCTTTGCGATTCAGACGTTAAATAAACTTAAATAAATACACGCTAGCACAGCGGGATGCTTGTGCTGTTAAACCTTTTAATGAGCGCATATGACTCAGAAAAATAATAAAACATAGCATGCAGCGTTGCCTCCTGGAGCCAAATTTTATAATTAATCCACTAGTAAGTTATTCAGGCCTGTAAAACGTCAATCCTGACTGTCAGCAGTATTCTTTTTAATATGGAACTTTTTTTCCCGAAGACATACATACATTTTTCCAAGTCTTAAGTGTGGTGATGTATCAAGTTACCAATGAACAACTCCTTTATAGCCACACTGTTGCACCATGAACGGAAAACACGGCAATACGTTAGCTAGCATATTCATAAGACTGAATATAGCCTGCGGTAGTTTGAGAAAATGAAATGTTCAATTATCATGACTTTGACTGCACCGTTCTCATGTGCGTTCAGGGGCAATTACAATGTCTAGGTCTGTGACAAGCTGCGCAAGCTAACTAAACAGCACGCGGCTAACACAAGGGCCATTTCACAAAACAAGCAAGCTAGTGTTAAGCTAACGTGCACCTGCAAAAACAGCCTTAGTTCATGTTCTGACAATACAACAACAAATGAAGCTAACTTTCACTGATGGTAGAAGTTCTTATGTTAGGCTAATGTTATTCAAATGGTTGTGGCAATACGCAACACAATTCATTATAAATATTAAAGAACTGAACGTCTTTATCCTTTATCCCCACAAATAGGCAAATGACCCACCATTACACTTAGTCCACTTGTCATTTTAGCTAAACTGTATTTTAAAAGACCTCCATCCGTCAACACTTTGCTTCAGCTTGAATACACAAGCTAACGACCTGTTGATAGATCGCCTTGCAGTATCCATATATTTGGCCATACATACAGCTTGGAACATTTATAACTTGGGTCAATATTTGTTCATGCCTGTCGTTTTGGCTAGCCGTGCTAAAGTATCCAGTCTGCTTGTTAATTACCTGAGCTAGCATGATACATTTTGGCATTCTGTGTTTACGGGGGATTTGAAAATGATGGCCAGTGTGTAAAGGTGGGTTAAGGAGACTTTGCCAATACAACCCCCCCTCCCCCATCTCCGTTATCCATAATGCTTCACATCCAGACGCCTGTAAGTCTCCTCCAGTGAAGTCAGTCTGGCCTTAAGGAAGGAAATATTAGCTGCAATGGACGACTAATTGGCAAGCGGCCAGACACCCTGCAAGTGCTAATGAACAAGTAAAATAGCCACGTTAAGTGAGTGTGGGTGAAACCAGAGCTCGCAACAACACTTTGAACATGTGGAGCACTTACTATAGAATAAAGCTCATTATTAGCCAATATGATACGAGAAAAAGAGGCTACAGCTGAAATGTAGGGCTCTCTGTTTACATGTGATTCATAAATAGTAAAGAGATTGAGCAAAAGGCTAAACAACAAAAGCAAGAGGGTGTTACATAGACTAAGCAAAATAGAACGTGAGACTAATTTTAAACTTATATTATATATGTATGCGTTTTGCAAATTGCCTTTGAGGCTATTTTTAGGATTTCAGACATTTTTACTTGGCTTGCAAAGGTAGGAAATGTTTTAATCTAAGCAAGATATTGTAATAAAATGTGTCCATATATAAAAAGGCCTGAAAGAAATGTAAAGCTATGTAAAAGATTTCATTTTTGTTCTAGTCACCATAGAAGCGTCACATAAACTTTGGAAGACTTGGCTGCAGTGAAGTGGGGTCCTAAACTCTCCAGGGCTCTCTGTGTGCGCTGGCCCTCTGTCCGGGGCTTAGGCCTACTTCCTCCCCTATAATTAAGGGGTTATCCCCCAGCACAATGGAGAAATTAAACAGTAAAACCTTGCGGGGCAAATTACTGCTTTTCCTTGGAGTTAGAGGAAGCGTCTTGATATGTAAACAATACCCCCTCTTCTGCTGAGTACCCTCAACCCCTGGCCCCCTCCCGCTTTGTTCTGTGGGAATTTCAGACGGGCCCACATTTGCTCTAAGACCACAACTCTGCTGAATAAAGAGGATTTACAGCACCTTGAGCACTTAAGCAGTTTGAACCTGGGCTGTCAGAGCTCGGGGAATGTGGGCCGTGCTTGTCCGACATGCTTACGGCAAAAGATGCACTGACACTAGCTTAAGTGTCAAACAACAACATAAAAACATCACTATGAGATGACTGGTCATCAGGGTCAAGAGGTCAAAAGAGAAAACAGTCTTGGCTGAAGTAATAGGGTGGATACAAAAATCTACTAAAATACAACTAGACTTTTACACAGAACACAGAAGGTCGTCTAGAAATTAGATTTGGTACAGCTTAAAACACCAGAAAAAAAAGCAAAAACAAAGTAAGATAAAATCCACACTTCCACTTAGCCCATACATTAATGTTGATACAGTTTGCTCAGAGTTTAGCCGAGAAACCCAAAGCATGACGACGCTGGTCAAGGTGTTGGCCATTTGGACACGCCTCGCCAGACTTGAACATGTCTGTATCTGCTGCTGTCAGGGGTTGACCCCGCTGCATGCTCTTTGAAGCCTGAGCCAGGAATTCTCCGGCTTAGCTCACGGTTAAGGGGAAATCACCTGGCAAACAAAACATGGCGGGCTTACACGCTAGGCTAACATCCACTACCTTTCATTCATTGTCCACTTTTCATTTATGAAACCGAGGCCTTTCTGCCATAAGGAGGTGAACCTTGACACAAATGGTCAAAAGCATAGCATTGCAAAGTTATTACTACTACATTATACTATGGCGTACTTGTTTTTGACATTGAAAAATGCAGGTTGAGCAGGTTGAATTCTTGACTTGCTACCAAATGATAACATATAGATCTTAGAATTGTTTGCGGAATTTTGTACTATTTCATTTGGCCAATTATAGTCATTAATTTTGACCAGATGATAACGCATTGGTATTAGCATCTTTATGGAAATAAGCTTCATGTAGTACTATTTTATTTGACTTAAGTAGATGATAACAAATTGCTATTTGCACTATTTATATGAAATATATATATATATACACACATATACAAATATATATATAATACTGTTCACTTAAGTAGTCTTGACTTTAACATTTTGTTTTTACAATGTAACTAGAAAAAAATGCATTGGTATTAGTTAGCATCTTTTATGTAAATAAATAGACTAATTTTGTTCTATTTTGTTGACAATAACACATTAGTATTAGCATCTTTTGCATAATAGATATTTACTACTGTTTCATTTGATTAAACTTGGGCATTAGCGTCTTTTACATTAACTTTATAATTAGTGCTATTCTTGTTTCTGTTTCCAAGACAAAGTAACCCGATGAGAAACGTATATTTTAATGAAATAAGCTTCAAATTTAAAACCATTTTATTTGACTTAAGTTGACTGATACACATTAGTATTAGCATTTTGACATAATAAACCTAATAATTAAGCTTTATTCTATTTGTCTTAAGTTGTCCCAAGTATCAGTAGCAGGCAAGTAGTAGTAGAATAATCTTACAGTATGTAGTATTCACAGTTGTTGCAGTATAAAGTATTGTCTCTTTGCTCGACGCCATTCATCACGATACGTCAAACTCAACAAACATTTTTCACCCAGAACAGGTACAGCATGCCTACAGTATTGTCTTCCTTGTGAGAAAGAGCTTTGGGACCACTCAAATATTAGTTCCACTGCGCCGTAATCACTGAAAAGCCGGTCGTAGGGCCCCTGTACGGTTGTCACGGTCCCTGGCAAAAAAAAGCAAACAAAATGCTGCCATATGGAAAACTGATTTGTAATGTCATTCATCATACAGCTGCAAGAAATATGCCAGGAGAAGCAGGAATAAAGACAGGCTCTCTGTAACAGCTGGGTACGAGAGCATGATTGAGTGGTATCCCTTGCTGAGGTTGGCAGGGAACTTTTTTCTTTTCCTCTGGTAAAAAAGAATGTCCCGGTTGGTTTCAAAAAAACAGGATGTCTGAGGATCTTGGATTTCTTCAAAGTAACCCAAACATGAAATATATGCCTTAAACAGAGCTTAATCCACATTCTTTTTTGGCGTTGAATTTTGCAAGAATCAAGGTACTTACAAGTCTGGACTAACAACTTTTGAAAATAATGGCAGTTATATTTAAATGGTGATTTGAACAACTTAACTTAAAGGTGCTGCACTTTATCTGTCTTTAAAAAATATATGAAAAACTAAACTAGTTCATTTTAAGTTGTTTGTAGCAGTCCAAGTGTATTCCACACTTTCTTGTGTTCATAAGCCCTTTTCACAACTTTTGGAATCCCAAGCGAATTTTGTAGTCACGTTAAAGCTAACAACTAGCATGCTAACAGAGCACTTCCTGGTTTTCGGAGAATAAATGCTCTATGATTAGATGCAGCACATACACAGTTATGCATTTTGACCCTGACAACTGCTTTCTCAACATATCTGTACCGGACCACCTAGGGGAAAAAAATTGGTAAAGGCTCTTTAAAAGTATAGCTTCTTATAGGCTCTCCAACCTCAGCATGGACGTCAAATTAAATCTTTGTTTTCTTTGTGGTATTTGTTTTCTTTTTCCTCCAGGAAAAATTTAACACGTTGCACACAGTAGTTATCCTTTCTCAATTTCAGTGTCAACCCAATATGGCCATAGTTGCTGGGAAAGGCAACAGCCAACCACAATATTAACTGAAAAAACTAGCATAATCTTAGCTTCTTCTATGACCATGCTATGCTAAACGAATGGTGCAATGCTTACTTGCCCTGGAGCATAAAACACATTCTTTTTCTAAGTCTAGTCTTTGTGACTATGACTTGCCAACACAAAAGTAAGGTGTGTTGTGTCTCGGCCTGTGTAGCAGACTAAGCCCCTGGACAAAGAATGACTGCACAATTAATGCTTGCTGTAATTGTAAGAATGCAACAAGAGGAAATTGATTTTTTTTTTTTTTTGCCATGAGTGGAATTCGTCCTGAGGGAACCGCTGCTTCTTGTAATTACAGGTCTAACGTTTCACCGCCGCTGATCTCCAAGTCTCCATCTCTGTTAGCATTTAGCAATTAGCCTAATCACAGAAGGAGGAGCCCCGCAGCATTGGTCCTACATAACACCTGATGTGCAGAGGGTGAGCTAACAATTTGAAACATACCAAGAGAAAAGGAGGTGGAAAAACTAAACCAGCTTGATATTTCTGGTACTGTACGGCACAATGAGAGTGACCCAAGCAGTCCCCAACGGCCTCAAACACAACATACATGGTCCGCAACATAAGCAGTTGAGGTTGGACAAGTAACTTGAGGCATTTCATTCGAAGATTCCACTATAAAATGCTGTGTTGTTACAGGTGCCTATCTGGACCATAATTTCTTTGACTGAAAAGGGAATTCAGTCAGGTGGAAAACCATGATATGTACCAGACAAAAAGACTGAATGAGAAACACTGAGTTTCCATTCAAAGATCAACATTGTACAGTTCAGTTGTTAAATATATTTGTATTATATAGAGCTTAGCAGGGTTTTGTAAATTTTCTCAAAATAAACGCCTTGGCCTCCGAATGCGGACTGATTTGGAGAAGCGAGCGATCTCTTATGCTACTACCACAGCTCGGAACACCTCTCAAACGGAACTGAAGCTGTGTGAGCTGGTTTCTTTGAGGCTTATATTTTAAAAACAAGCAAATGAACATTATCTGTGCTTTTAAATGTAGTCCTATTTTAATTTCCTATATTGTTTTGTTTTGTTTTTTCAGATGTCATCCTTGAAAAGAGATTTCAAGTTTTTTTTACCCTGGTTATTTATTTATATATATATATATATATATATATATATATATATATATTCATGCAGGCCTCTCTCTAAACTGTCTCTAAGGATATATTTGTTGATGTAGATGGTGTATATTGTGTGAGAAGCTGCAGACACGGCCTCCTGATCATGGGTGACTTCTATGGCTTTGCCCCGTGCTGCTCTGCGATTGATGCCTTTCCCTCCAGCGGCCCTTTCTTCCTCCCAGGACGGACCACAGCTGTGTGTAGGGAGGTGAGGCAGGGGGCCGAATGCAGCGGGGAGGGAGAACCGGAAGAGCCTAACCACAAACTGTCCGCCTGCAGACCAACTCGACCGTAGGAACTGCGGCCTGTTTACACAAGCGCCTCCCGCCCGTGTTTACAGCTAGCACACATTTTTGTTTTACCAGTCTAAACTCCTCCGACGTTTATTTTGGTTCACTTGAACTGTGAGTGTTAGGGCTAACATTAGCGCACCGAAAGTAGCTGAGCCAGGCAGACAATTTGGGTTAGGCCCGACTTGAGGTTAAACCAGGTCAGTGATAGCTAATGGAAGCCTGACATCTTTATTGTCTTTTTCAGAAGGTTTGCTTTGTTGTTTCTGGAGTTTAATGGAATTGTGATTGTTAAAATAGATTTTTTAACAATAGACAGATGTAATTTGGGTCAGCGGGACACTCAAACATCAGTGGGTCAAGAGTTTTGCCCAAGAGCATGAGATCACTATGCAAGAAGCAGAGGGTACGTAAAAACACATAAAATATATATGCTTTTGAGCTTGTAAAAACAGTTTGAGAGGATATTTTGTCCAGCATTACAAACTATTATAATTCATATTTTCTAGGTAAGTTTCTTTACTTTCTTCTTCATCATTTACATCATCATACTATATCACAGCACATAAAATATGCTCCAGTAATTAGCAAAGAAATATATCTTGACATGATCATCTTGTCTTCCAACGAGTTCCAAAGTTATCCTGTTTCTCCCAAAGCTGATCTACTGGCTGAAACAACAACCGCGGTGTTAACGTAAACTTGACTTGGCACCTTATTGGCCCATTCCCATCTGCCTCGCAAACACAACAGGACAGGAAGTAGCCTCAGAAGCCGGAGCATGGATTACACCCCGCACGCTGGGAAAGAGCTTTCTGTTTTAGAGAGGATGAAGGGGAAGTGCGCGGGTCTGAGAAGGGAGAGCCGGCTGCTGCTTAATCCCCTAAAGCATCCATACATTGCCTCCTCCTCCTCTTGCAGTGCTTGTAAACTGCTAGGAATGTAACGTGTTGTCTTTGGCCTGCGTGCGGAGAATTGCCTCTGGTACGGAGGGAAATTTATATTTGCAGACAGTGCCCAAAGCATACCACGGCGCTTTCGAGACTCTTTGAAGAACGGAAAAGAAGAGGAGCGTTTTCAGGAAGGTCTTTTCAATGCCGTCTGATTTATGTCTACAGACCACATAAGAGGCATGCGTAAGGTTGTCCCGTCAGGCGTCCGTTCATGCTACATGCAAGAACACAATCAGAACACGGGCCTTTGTGACTCGACGTTGAATAAACATTTCACGTTTGTTAGTCTTGTTAAATTTAGAGGGCCAGTTTCTGAGGCTTTCAAATGGTACTCTGGACTGTTTAGGCTTAGTTTGTGTTTCTTCCTTTATAAATGGTAAGAAAATACACATTGTGAAGAAAAGTTGGAGAAACAACTTCCCTATTTGCGGTGCGCAGGCCAAAAGAAAAGGCTTGAATTACACAACAGCAAGTCAAAAGTTGAATTATCTTTTCAAAATACCATATATTAACATTTTTCACATTTGTACGCATTCTCAGACTAGTTACAAACTTTACTTTACTAAGTTAACACTAAAAGTTCACATGTGTGGTGTCCATGACTGGGTAAATAGCTTTAGCAAGTAGCATGATACATTATTTAAGCATTAAAGCATTTAGCTGAGTCACCTTGCTTGGAATTACATTATTCCAGACTCGGTTGTCTTCTTACCACAATATTGCATGGGAATCAAGAAAATGAATCATCTAACTCTTGCAATTGCTGTCCATTTTCACAGCCGCTACAATGAGCACATCAAAAAGGAACAGTTTACCAAAAAAGTCCATAAATTGAAATTCATTCCGGGACAGAAACTATATCTCTAGGAGCCCCCCACGTGGATAAGGACAGTTCCTGGTTCCTGCTAGCGTGCTGCTATAGACCCTGACAGTAAAACAAACAGTTTGGGCCCTGGTCAATAGGCCCTTACTGTAAGCTTGTTGCGCGCAGCAGGTCTTCTCGAGTATCCGGAAAAGCATTATTGATGTGCTGTTACAAAATGTTACAGTAGATGACACCTGATAGAACCCATTTCTTCTCAACTCTGGATTTTAGGGCGTTCAAAGTGAAATCCATGGCATGTTTGGTGGCCTCGGGAGCCCAGGGAGGTGTTTCTTGGATGTGAAGTAAGACAATACACTGTTTCTTGAAATAGGGCGGATAACAGAAAGTTGTTGGAATTTGACTAGAAGCAAAGATCAATTTAACTGTCAGCAGCAGTAATGTAATGTTTTGGCAATAGTATTCCATTCAATTAACAAAACTCAGAAATTTATTTTGTTGTCAGAAATGCTAAATTGATCAATTATATAAGAATATTTCTGTTGAAACAGTTTATTTTGTTAATAAAATGACACACGTTCTAGTATCATTAAGTAACATTAAAGCTGCATGATTTTAAAATGATGAAAGAAGAAAATAAGAATTTAAATCATTCAAACTTTTCCCACACTTCCACAAACTCACTAGCATATAGTTGCATTCATATTATGGTCACTAGCACGGCTTTAGCGCAGCTCTTTGAGACAGAGAAGTGAAGCACGATGGACCACCCTTGCACAGCCAATCAGCTCTCATCCCAAAGCATCATATATGACAAACATAGTTCTTTTGTACATTTGCAGAAGATAAAATGTTTTCTAATTAGGAGAAATGTGTAGCGACCTGAATTTTGTCACGAAGTTCTGATTTTACAATACACTAAATTTGATTAAATAAGAATAAAAAGTTGACTGCTTTATCTTTAATGTTTATCTCCGACTATTTCTGTTTGACAGTTGGCCAAGAAGGAACTTGAGTCATTACTTAAGCTATAATTAAAAAGTTATTAGCCATTGTTTCGATAATCATTTTAACCCCACGACTCTCAATCAAATCCTTTCTCTTTTTTTGCATTGTCTCCTTCTGCTGTCCTGCTGAGCACAACACTCCAACCATCAGGGGAATTACTTCTCTGGGCCTTTAAAGTAAGAGTCCGGGGCAAAGAGTTAAACCCTAAAAAAGGAGGCGGCCAAAGGAGGTCTTTGGCTTGAATGCGGTCATCCCTGCATAACCCAGGCCAATCCACCACCCCCCACCACCCCTCTCTTCACCGACCCTACCAGCGACCCCCCCGATCTCCTCTTCCACATCCCACTCGGCTTGAAGGAACCACGGCGGCGTAAGAGCCTCATTTAGGCCCACAGAAAGAGAAAAGAAAGGCAAAGGAAATCTCTTTCTCAGGAAGATTAGTGGCTGTCCCTTTGGAGTAGGCCTTTGGATACGGGGAGGGTGCTGGTGGTGGGTAGTGGTGTTTTTTTTAAACTATTTTTCTACGGGACATTTTTCTCTGCCGGGGAAGGGGGCATGACCTGCTCCAGAGCACCCTCAAGAGAAAGGACCCAGTGGCCGGTGCGCGGACCCCTGTATAGGCTTTCAGACCCAGTCTTGACGGGGCATGATTAACACTCCCTTCTTATCTAGAGTCCCAACAAGAGTAATTGCAGTGGACTTTTCTATGCTATCTATCTACAGCTTTGGTTCTCAAGATGTGGGGTGGGGTACAGTGATGGCACATGGCCCTATTTGGTTGGTTTATAAATCTGTTTCAGTTTCTTTTTATGTCGTTTAGACCATTGGGTTTAGAGCTGATTTGCCCTTGTTTGTCCCAGTTAGGGATGTTACAATATCAAATTTTAATGTTGCAATTATTGTGAGGAGATTTTTTTTAATGATTTACGGTTTTACAATTATTCAAGATTATTGACACCAAACAACAGTGAAATCCTTAATTTGCTTTAATTCATGATGTTTAACAGAGTTATGATATCAAACCTTCTGAATGAAAAAGAAATTATATTGGCACAAACATAAACTGATAAAAAAAATATTGTGAACAGAATAACCATAATTGTATACCATAGATTTTGGCTGGCTTGTCTGGTTAAGACCTTATTTGAACTAGTTTCACCAGGTTTAGACCAAATTTTGTCCTGGTTCAGATGATTTCTTCATGGTTTAGTCTTTGTATCAACCAAGATTAGTTCGGCAACAGATCTGTGGTAGTTCTGGATTAGTCTTGCATTGTCAACCCTGGTTTAGCCTTGTTTGAGCTCCTAGTCCTGGTTTAGGTCTAATTTAGTGACTTTTTGTTTTATTTTGTTAGACATATTTTCAATCTAATCACAAATTTACTCCTCAGTGATGTCTTTTTTAACAGAGTGCACTTACATGAACAAACGTTTTTATGAAATTTTGTGAAAAGTTTTAGAATCCCCGATCTTTACGGTGACAACTCTTTTTTTAAACTCCTTTCAAGTAGCGGAGTTGATTTAAAGCCTAATCCAAGTTCTTTTCCTTAAGCGCAGAGCAAGCATGGCAAGTGTTGACAAAGGTGAGGGGGGATTCCTTACCGTGCCTCCTCTTATATAAATCAAAGCGGCGCACGGATATCTGCGGACAATATGTTTCTTATGCTCAACATCAGTCTCTGTCACGGAAGTTCACAAACTGCGGACAGAACGCAAAAGAAAGATGGCCTCCATAAAGTTAAATAATCAAGTCTGTCTGCTCCACTGGCCTAGTACGGTCAACACCCAAAATGAGCGATGATGGAAAACACCGTAAACTTTCTTCTTTGAATATAATAACGGCCATAAAAATAAAAAAAAAACCGACAAGACGGCAGGTTGGTAAAAGTAAGTGTCGCTTTTTGACCGTTGAATTTACATAGTGCGGGGAGTTGCATCCATCATTGGTTTGAAATGGCGAGATGTTTTACTATCCGGGTACGATGGAGGGGGAGGGTTGCTTGCTGATCTTGACACATGTTAGCCGACATGGTGAAGCACATGCCCAGCGCAGACTCGTAAATCCTGGGCCTGGGAGTCTGGTTGCAAAAGGGCAAACACGGTAGAAGGTTTTTTTTTCCCCTGCCTTGCTTTGAGACAGATGCAGGCTGTCAGACAAAACGCCACCACCCATTTAAAACCATTAACAAGACCCCGAGAATACTATCACATGACCATTTGCACCCGCATTGCACTACACCTTCTGCGATCCGCTTTCTCGTAGATGAGAGTTCAAAAAGGCATGTGTTGAGCTTCTTTTTTTTTCTCTGGAAGGAGGGGGAAAAGGTTATGGACTCCGTAGCCAGCTGACACATCGGATTAAGTCGGACAAGATGTTCTCAGGATGTTTCGGCTTAAGTTACGGTATTGTCTTTTTACAGCCTTCTATGAACAACAAAGCGTTCATTTCAAGGACTAACTTTTTATGAGGCTTCCAATATCTTTGTACATTGACTAGAGTAACTATTCATTGAATTTCAAGCTGTAGTAATTTTATAGGTTTTACTTTAACTGGAGTATTTTGAAGTACATTAACATGACTGTACTGTAAATTTACATTCACTGATGTGACATTACGCTCTGAATATGTCAAGTTTTTAATTTACCTGCCGACACCAAATACATCTGCTTGAGTAAAGATTATTTTACTCAATACTCATTTTAAATAACAGTAGTTGACTAGTCGGTGATTATTTTCTAGATTAGTCGACTAGTCAAACAATTCTTTCTATTGTACATTGAGGCTTTTTAAATATATTTTAAACTAAAATAAAAGTTGAAATATGGTGACACAGTGCTCCAAGATTGAGAATGTTTATAAATAAAGTGTATTATTAATGAAAATTAGAAATTGTATTTTCTTTTTTGGCATTTTGATTTAATAATGTTGCTGTCTTTGTTTTGTATGTGTTTAAGAGTCTGGATGGTCTGGATAACAATTATGATTATGGTTATTTCTCTAGTTAACTAGTTATGATTAGTTCAGTAATGGTTGCAGCCCTATTTACCTCTCTATCTGTCTATAATATCAGTGTGTAATATCAACAATAACCAATGAGCAAACTTCTGACAAAACTAATAAACTAAAACTAAAGTAACTGAAACAAAGTAAGCAACCATTGTGAAATACTAGTTACGGTCTCCATGTAGCTGATTCTTTGTTTTTAGGCCATTTCTGCTTCACAAACACTATTGTCCCTTTGTTGATTCTACTTTCCAAGTTTGAAGACTAGAAGTGGCCTTTGCAGGACTTGGCATGATATATTCCAAAACAAATATCCCCGAGATTTATTCAGGGACGCCCCACATTTCTGCATGCATACTAATGTACCAAAGTCAAAGAAGGAATAATCTAAGAGAAAAACAAAGCCTGATCTTAAACTTAACGCTGTGCTTATGTCCTACTTTAGAGTCCCTTGGGTGGAATAGTGGTCTTTCAATGGCAGGCCACCAAGCCCTTCATTAATCTCTAACACCAGCGGAGTGTGCTCCTGTGGTGGACCATGCACACGATGCCAGGCACCAATCCGGAGGGGCCGCGGTGTCCACCAGTCGGCGTTAGTAATTCATAACCTCGTTAGAAGGAGTTTTCATCACACATTCACTTACAAAAACATGAGCTCTCATCTTTTAATTACAAGGCCTTTATGAAGCACTCTCTCTCTCTCACACCCTCTGCGCTCTGCTTCACTGCCGCGCAAGGTTACCGTTACAGCCCCCAGCCAACAGGATACACAATGGTCAGAAGTGTGTAAATGGATGAATTATTCAGATGGTGGCAAGTGCAATATTTTCTTCGTTTTCTGGTTTGAAGGAACTTGTGAGCTCTTTGTAGTGCTGCCAGTCAGGGCAAACACAAACGTCCTACTTTCTCGCCCGCATCCCTAAACAATTAATACTCATGGCTCCTCTTGTGGCAGGCCACCAACCCCATCATTAAGCGCGAGCACCGCTAAAGCCACAATGTCAGATGACGTCTTGTTAGCATTTCAAAAGTGCGACGGCCCCCCCCTGCTCTCCCTCCCAGCCCTTTCCGTGCGGCCTCTGATACGCCATGTCGTCCACTGGCTTTTTTAGTAATTCATGAAATTTACACTCGGGAGGTGAGAACAAGGTCCTTCGACCTCATTACAGCATTTTTTCATCAGCCATTCTCTGACATGTACGAGCCCCCATCTCAGGGCCTAACTCTTTTTATGTGCCACCCAGATTCGCATGTGTGGAGCCTGTCGATGAAGTCAACAGCACGGGTAAGAAATAACCAATCGGGAGGATTCTACAGTCATTTAGGAATGTCAAGATTATTCGGTTAATCGTAATCATTCAGGTCACAATATAAAAGTAAGAGCTAAGAGAATTAAAACTGTGACTAGTGATGGGCGGATCAATACCAAACAGTATTGACACAGACGGAGGACTTGAAAAGAATCGATATATCTGTACTTAAAATGTTTGTAATACATCGTACATAGCGGACCGGCGTACCTCTGTTGAGCGTGGTGGGCGATGGTTTCTTTGGGAGCTCGGAGAAGCTGCTTCCATCCAGCGCTGAGGTCTTGCACTCCTTCTTCTCTGTGGCAGTTGGAGCTGTGGTCTCCATGATGCCCGGCCAGTCTCTGGCGTAGCCTACGAAAAGCCCAGAAGGAAAAATGTTGTCAGTTGTGCAATGTCGAGCTAGATGCTTAAAAACCTCTCATTTAGTTTTCTAAGCAAAAGCAGTCAGATTAATAGTTGTTTTGACAAAGGACTAGAGGTGGTTTGGTAAAGGCACTCTTACTTAGTGCTTTTACATTTCACAAAATAAACATAGCTTCTTTTTTACCTACTTTTGTCCACATTTGTTAAAGGAGCTGTACCCTTTTTTTGTCATGTAATAAAGTAAAACCGGTTTTGTCTCAGTGGAGATATATTAAACAAGCAGCTCTTTTGGGTCAGAATCAGACCACAATGTTTTTCAGCCTTATCATGGCAGTAAACTCCCTCTGAAAGCTGTGAAACGTGCTAAAGAACTGAATAATAAGAATGATCAGAATGCATTAAATAAGTTTCAAAACATTCTGGTACAGCCCCTTTAATATAAAGTTCACATTTGATATCGAAGTACATTTTTCCATACTGGTTTGGGATGTCAGATGCTTTTTTTTTTCTTTTTTTTTTACACCAGAACCTTAATTGAAAAATATTTAAATCATCATATAAAATCAGGTTCATACATTTTAGTCATGCAGCTGTATTATAAATGAAACTTTTCAAAAGTCAAGAACAAAAAACTGAAATTCATTTCCCATTTTTGCTGTAGAAGAATCAACATTATATTTCCCCACATGTTCAAATCCAAACCAGCAAACATTTCTCAAATAACGACAGCATGTCCACAGTACGACTACTACTCCCATTGTAAATACACTTGGCCTTTTGCTTTTAGCCGTGTGCCCTGAGTCAATACCTCCGTGCGACTGTGTGAATGGCTCCATGGCCTGGCAACGGGCCACTTGTTTAACTTGGTGAGACCTACAAGATCATCCCCAGCCCAGAGTAAACAAGCTCGGGTCTGTGGCAGGGGAGGACACAAACCTCAGTCCACAGCGTCCAGTGAAAACGGTGGTCATCGCACTTTGGGCTGAAGTCAAACTTTGGTGAGAAACAGGTTGGGACGTGTTGGCGTGCACTTGTGAATGGAGTCTCTCAGGGTGAAAGCGTATTATCGGTATTGTTCTTAAATGTCCATACTGGTACATCCTTTGTTACAATAGAAATAGAAATTAGAGAAGTAGTAGAGATAGAGATTCTTAAAAATTCTTAAAGGGCACATATTACGCAAATCAAATAAATGAGTTTTTACTGAGGCTCAAGTGCTCAGAAAATTCCTGTTTTCACCTACCCCCCATCCCTGCCCACATCCTTGTGCTTAGTGACAATTATTCGAGAAAACACATTGGGCTCTAAAACATCATAAAGCCACTTTTCATAAATAAAAACATGAACATCTGCAGCTTGTTATGGTGACATCACTATGAAGAGGTGGGGCTTATCAGTTCTGCAGTTTTGAACAGGAAGTCAATTCACTTTTTTTATTACTAAAACCTTAATATTAAGGTTTACAAAGAACAAAATGTTGATCTACTTAAATTATAGTGAAATACTAAGAACTAAAATATTTATCAGCGAATATTGATTGTCGTCAAAATAAACGCAATAAATAAAATAAGAGATATTTGTAAAAGCTGAACAAACCCAGTTTTTCGACTAATTATTATGCATTTACATAATTAAAATGTATCTCTCACCATAAAAAGTGGAATTTGTTTTTCACTTCGTTCACACTGTCACCCCTTCTCCCTTACATGATGTCAAGTCTTCAGGAGTACATGTGTTGTTTGTGTTGGGAAGCTTGTCTGTCTTATGTCATGTGTTAAAACTCATTACTGCATTTTAAGACAATGATTTTCCATTGCGTTATGATTCCCATAAAAAGATGAGTCATACAAAAAGATGTTCTCACTCTAGACCAAGGAGGTACAGCATTGGGCACAGCTGGCACATCCAAAAATCATGGTAAATACAAGTAAATTGTCTTTTCGATTATTTATTATTTAATGTTAAAGTACAGAATGGAAATAAAGCACTTACTGCAGAATAAAAAGAGTTAAATTTAATCTAAGAAGAATGAATATTGGAAGTGTCCAGCAAACGTCTTTGGATTTTTAAAAAGTTAGAATACTTTGCATTATTACCACTTTGCAGGTGCGAGAAATTGTGACATACTACACTCAAAAATGCACGGATACACAGGTTTTTGTGCTCCTTAATGAAGAGTCCAGCTTTTATCTGCTAGACACCTGTTGGAATGTCTATAAAAGGCCAAATATTAAAACTTTACACGGATGGTCAGCAGTCCAGGCTCTTGTAAAACCTCTTGGACTGAGTGCAAGAGAAACATCCTGAGAAGACAATGATGTAAGCCATGAATATAGGTTTTGCGGGCTGAAAGACAAATGAAAAAAGAAGAAAAGAGAAAAAAAAATCAAAATAGCAAATTCAACAGCCATAATCAAAAACTTTTTTTTAACTTTCCTCTGCAGAGAACAAAATATACTCAAATGTGTTACAGTTGACTTTTACTGTCTTAAAAAACGTGAAAGACGCTACTTTTGAAGTGTTTGCAGTGGTCCAAACATATTTTTCACTGTCTGAAGACATTCCTAGCACCCTAATTATTCACCTCAATGAGTTTAAAAGCGACAACTTTCAGAGACCAGAGCGATGTATTGCTAAGTAATGCTAACATCAACTAGCAGCAACTAACAGCGCATTTCCTGGTTACGTACAATAAACTGTGCATGGTACTTCCGCTGTAGTAACCATACTTTGGACAAACGTAATTTACTCTTGGAATATAAACTTTCCTGATTAATATGCACTCAAAGGCCGTAAAAAGAATAGATTTGAACTGTTGATAAACGTTAGAAAACTGAACTTCGAGGATAATGAGCTAAAACAATCACTTTTTTCTAAGAATGAAATACTCAAATTTTTATGTAATTACATTAAAACTGAGAACTAAACTTGAGGACACAGCGGACAGATCACAGAATAAATAAGTTAAACAATGCCACATTTGATCGGTGTTCGTAATCGGGCAATGATAAACACACTGTGATCTCATTTTGACCCAAAGAGCGACTTTTCAATACATCTGTACTTGGGCAAAACAATTTTACTTTTACTACTACTTTACTATTACATGAAACCAATTTGGTAGAGCCCCATCAACAGTTTATATCTTCTCTCAAATTTTCATTCACACTGTGTCTTAGACATGCACAGAAAACTATTGCTTCTAAGATATTTAGAATTGTGAGGTGTTCTGCTCATCCCATTCAGACAATTCTGGATTTCTGGATGATTAACTGCATAAAATTGTTCACTGATCTGATATATTTCTCGCTGAAAGTGTGAAGTACTGTTTCTGGTTTCACGTGGCTATCCAACATGTCTCCCTTCGCTGTGAGGTGGTTGTAGTAGCGGCCATGTCTGTGACCCTTCGGAGGTGCCAGTCGCCTGTCACCCGGCCAATGTAAGCCGATTAGAGGCGGGCGACTAACAGGTTTAGACTGCAGCTGTCTCCCTTTTTCCCCAAGTGCCAAAACGTCCCGGAGGTAGCCAGCTAGTCATCTTGTCCACTATTCGGACAACTCTGACATCACCTTATAGCGATAGGATTTAATGTCCTCTTTCACGAGCCTTTATCGAGGTTGGACTTGGCCCGAAATGCAAGCTCCTTTGAGTCCTTCTTGGCTTGAGTTGTGCGCGAGAAAGAGTCGAACAAGCGACCGCCTTTGCCTTTCAATTGCGCCCGTCCTTTAAAACTAACAGGGAATCCTCCTCCTTACATCGGCGTCTGCGAACATCTGGCAAAGCATTAATAGCTGTTTCGGTGCTTTTACGGCATGCCAGCTCTTTGCTTTCCAATTTGCCTCTGAAGCGCGGGCCAAAACCTGGACGGAGCAGGGTAGCAAAGGAGCCGAGAACCTCCAAGGATCATTTACCTAAGAAAATATTGATGGGCATGGCAGGTGCAAGATGAATTTCGAATGAATGCGTCGTTGAATACTCATTATACATTTCCTTCCAACTGAAGATCCATCTCTTCTTGGAACAACATAAGAAAATTGGTTAAATGTGTAAAATTGGTTAGTTACGTTCACGCCAAATCCGTTCACCTAGGAATCTTTTTTCTTCACAGCGATTTCCACATTTTCCACAGATAACCAATAGGCAATTTACCCTGTCAACCTTTCAATCTTTGCAAAGTCCAAACTTACTGTGACAATCTGCTATTTAGATAAAATCGACATTTTGTGATTCTGTCATTTTTTCCTTGAATGCGCTGTAAATATCTTGGCATAACGTGAATGGACAATAAAATGAACCACAAAAGTGCAAAAATATCACTTTATACCCTTGTTTGGAAGAGAACACAAGACGTTTCTACTTCTTTCTGAGCACCTTTTAATAGTCTTCATTCTAGACGACATACTAATTTTGCAGATCTCTAGAACAACAATTGTGATATTAATCCAAATAAAATTGGGATATACATTTTTTGGCAAATCGGCTGGCTGTCTGTGTTACTTTCAAGACATATACATTTGAAAGATGTGACATGGTTATTAGGATACACAAAGTCTGACTAAAAGCAGGCCATTTAAGGTTTAATAAAGAAATCGTCCAACAACATTGGAGACTACTGGTCACAAATTCCATTAATGACAAAAATATGACAATATGTGAGAATCCATGCTCATTTCGTCAAAAGTGCCCCCAACTTCACCCTGCTCCTCCCACCCACTGCTTACTCTAATTCAGCAGAGCGGTGACACGGTGCCCCCCCTACCCCTGGTCTCCCTACAGGCCGGACCTGCATTGGCCCCGATGACAGGGGACCCCGGCTCTGACAGGCTGGTACAGGTGTCAGGAACCAGGCGGACAGATGGCAGGGGCCAAAGGCGAAATAACAACAAGGGTGCACTTCTTTTCTCATCTTCTGGTTGGCCGGGTAGACTGGAGTAGCACGAGCAGGATAAGACCCCCACCCTTGGAGCCACCTCTCCGTGCCCCTCTCTCCTCACACCTCCCTCTGGTGCCATGTGACCACAGGCTGACTTCAGAGCTGGACAGGATTATAAGCCTCCTACCACACGCACATCAAGATATTTGCTGCGAAATTATAATATATGGAAGGTATGTTTCTTTGGATGCAGAAGGCTACGGATGTCACAAAGGCTGCACGATAATGGAAAACTATCGAATAGGCTCGATGCACAGAATTTCATTTGACTTATTTATAAAAATGGCTAGCTCATTGTACTGCTGAGAACTTCCTGTCCAATTCTGTCTCTATGAGGTGTTTGCAGAGTCACACTAAAATGAATAAATCCTTAAAGATCAGGCAGTGGACAGTGAGCTGCAGGTGGATGTCACTGACAACATGTTAAAGACTTTACACATGAGATGAATACTTCCCCAGTTGGCACTTCTGTGTTGATAAATGGAGGTGTTTGTGGGTCAGTGCTAACGTTAATGCTAATGTTGAAGCATAATGAAGAGCAAAATGAAACTAATTGCAATAAAAATCGTAAGTAAGATATAAAGAAAAACAATCACATAGTTTTTTTATTTATTTAATGACTGGTTGCTTCTTTATATATTGTGTTTTAATACAAGTTAGCATTAGCTGAGAGAAACAGTGAAACTGTCGCTGTGCCGAGTCCATAGTGTCTTCTGGTAGTATTGTGATTGCTGTTAGATTTGCATATCATAAAGGATTCTGTTCAATTTTCACATTTTAAACGTGTCCAAAAGCGATTTGCTAATTGCATCTATTCAAATTGCGATTTCGATTCGATTGTGATTAATCTTGCGGCCCTAGATGTCATTGCGCTATGAAAATTGACAAAATGATAAAGTATTGGCAGAACCTGAAGATTTTTACCAGAACAGCCACCTAGGATTTAGCATACGTATACTAACTTAACTTGGAATCTCAAGAGTTGCCAGTTGCTAAATACCTAAGCTACATTAGGCTACAGCAAGCTAGCCTAATGTCATAGCTAACACCAAAGATCCATTTGTTGTACATTAAAAATAATAATGTGATGATCTAGCTATTTCTATATTTTAGCTAGGAAGTACTGCTATTACAGACTTCAACAGAAACAGACCTTCGTGACAAAAGATAAATGTCCAGAAATGTGTGACTATTTTTATTGAATTGGCCAGAGGAGTTTAATAGAGTGATGTAACGCTGCAATGTGACAAAAGTTTGGCATGGAATCATTTTGTGTCTCCTGCTGTGTTGGCTGAGGAGCTGTTTTTTATGAATGAACGCTGCGAGCTATCACGAACGTACAGCTTTAGTCAGTTCAAATGATTTATCCAACCGTACTTAACCATAAGGCTGTTAAGTCCTTGATGCTTCCTGCCACAAAACTTCCTTTTCAAGTGAATGTCTAAGGCTATTTTGAATTTGGGGTTGTCCATACCACAAGAAACAACGGTGGCCGAGGACAAAACATGTTTAACCATTCGAGGTTCATCTAAACAGTCAAACTGTATCGAGTTTGCTATTCATGGAGTTCAGCAACATTTTGAGGACTTTTTCCCATTCAAAAGAAATCATTGGTGACTGTTTATGCAATTGTGTATGGGGTTTGAAATATAGACATTTAGTGAACACATTTACAAGGTATAGAAGCTGCAACGCTGTCGACCTTTTATTGTCAATTAATTTGGCTAACACAAGACAAAGGCTAATTTGACCTATACACTGATAGAGTTCAGGGGCTAACGTCAAAAAACAGAAATCTTTAGCTAAATCCGCAATGTTTGTGTACAAGCGCCCATTGAGTTGCATTAGCCAAAACAATATAAAATAAAAAAATCAAAATAGAAGCCTGGTGAACTGATGGGTCACTACAAGTAAAAATATGTATCTCACTATATTGTATAAATACTTGAATGCGAGTGAACACCAAAGTCATTTTCACAAAAACGAATATCTCGATAATTTTAGTAGTAGTATTTTGAGTATTTAGCATCTTAAAATCTTTGTTTTAACAATAAGCTAACTGACAATTCTACTGAGGCATGATGACACAATTGAAACTGACATTCCAGAGTATTCCAATAACGATATTCAGACGATATTATGTCAATCGAACAAACATGTGTTAAAACAAGCCTTTAAAAAGTACACTGTAAAATGTTACTGCCTCATTTATTAAAGTCAATATGCAAATTGTAGTGTACTTAACTAGCACTGGCAAGTAACGGCCTTTCAACTTGCCTGTGTTAGTTGTGTTATTCAACCAGAAGTGAAAGGTTTTGAGTAGAAAAAAAACAAATACAGAAGCGGGGAAAGGGTCCGCTTAGCTCAAAAAGTACTTTCACCACATCTAGTTGAAACAATTAGCAACAGTTAAGTCAGATAATTATACAACAACTTTTACAAAGGCAACTCAAAATGCAGACTCTCACTGAAACAGCTTGCTTAGTTGGGTCAAATACAGCGCTCTATTTGATTCAAGTTAGGATTTCTTTGAAGCTTTGGCACTAGCGTTGTCTAGTTAAAATGCCTTATTACGTTTTACAGTGTATTAGTTAGCTTTTTTGAAAGTCTCTCTCTTTTTCTAGCATTTTTACCATATTTCTATATATTGCCTTCTTCTAACTGCAAGACTGCCGTAGAAGAACGATCACAAATCGTCGCTAGCAATACAACAAAAAAGACAGAGCGGACTCCACTCCATTAGCCTCCATCACACATATCTCGCCTCTCTATCTGCTCTCCAGGCAGCTCTCTGTCTTGTTCCTTTACCTTGTACCCCCAGACCCTAGACTTTTGTTATGAACCGTCGGCCAGTGTTTTTCTTTGCGCCTCGTTCAGTTTCAAGTGTTCCTCTTTGGCACTACCGCTAGACAGCTCCCCTTTCACCAGCGCTGTGAGGAATGCAAACACACATCAAAAGAGGCCCTCTGCTTTTTTTTTTTTTTTTGAAGATTTCCAGGCTTTCGTCCTCTGACTTTCTTCCTTCCTATCTTTCGGTCAGTGTGATCCGGGGTGCTGGTAGTGTCTAATTCCTGGCAACAAGCAAACATTCAGTACTTTCTGTAGGTGGAAGGCCCCTACGCCACCTGCAGACCTCTGCTCTCGGGTTTCAGACAGGCACACTCATGCAGGTTAGCACAACAAGCCCCCAAAAAGCCAAAACAATGGATAGTTTTATATATGTGGCCGTGCACCTATGACTGCTATGTTGATGTGTTGTTTTTATTAAGGACCGGGGAGTGATTTAAAATGTTAATGTATTTCTATATTCCTTTTCACATGAATTAGTGTATTAAAGTGCCTATAACAGATTTTTATGATTTTGACTTTATTTGGCCCGCGACCCCTAACGGGAACAAGCAGTAGTAAATGAATGAATGAATGACTTTATTTGGTGTATTAATACCTATACTTATAACATAGTTTTACACAAATCAAACAGCCATATTTGGAGAAAAGAAAAATCCAATTGATACCACAGGGAAACTCATTCCATCCAAAGGTTATGCATAATTTACACAAAAAAGGCAACTTATTTGACCTTGAAATTTATCAAACTAAAGAAAAGGTGTTCACGTATATTTTTATTTGTCAGAACTGTGCTATTACATGAGTGTAAGCCCAGTGTACAATGTGGTTGCGAAGTAATTTCCTACTGTGTTGTCATTGTTTACAACCAGGAAGTAAAATTATAAACTGGAATAGAATTAGTTTTTTTATTTTTTTAGTAAAAAGATGTCTACCTGCATCGTAGTTAAATGAGTAACCCAACCTATCATGCACCTTAACTTCACGCAACGTTCATGCAACTTTTTAAATAGATTCTGTAGATGTTTTAAAAAATCAAGAAAAGAAAATGCATACGCAAGTGAATGCAGACCTTGAAGGCAAAGCAAGTTGTCTTGCCCAAGGACACAATAAACTTATGCACTGATGGGAGCCAGGATTGAGTCAGAACCTTCAAATTAGAGTCAAAACTCATTCATCTTTGTTCAATTGGATGAAAAAGCCCAAAACATAAATTATTTGTTTCACAACTTTTCAATACTTTCTCGAATAAGCACACCCTCTCCAGATGCAAGAATTGTGCTGTTAAATGTGCATTATGTAAATTTCCTAGAGGAAGGTTTGCCACGTTCTTGTCTCTATGGAGATGTTATTGCTTTGCCTGGAATGTTCCACAGTATGACATTAAATACTTGTATGTATTGCATAATTTTTTTAATGCAAAAAATCCCTTGAAAAACATATTTTCTTACTGTCTCCCCACAGAACTGACATTATAACTTTGCCGGGTTCCATCCCCTGCTTTGTGTCCATAGAGATGAATAAATTTAAAGCCATCATGCCATAATACAATCTCCATGGAGACAAGCCTGTAATGGACCTTTCACCAGAAAAATGCACTTTTAAGTAGGCTAGGTAGTATTTCAAAAGTGAATAAGGAGAAACACTTTAATTTTAAATGAACAATAGTCATATGTAGCCCAACCAGCTACAAACTAGAATTTCCAAACTTTCCAAATTTAAACCGAAAAACAAAAAGTTATTTTGTGTAGTAAGTACCTAAGCCTAAAAATGAAATCACGGGTGGGAATGCGGGAAGCGTCAGACGTAATTTACAGGTTGGACAGGTGTACGACCCCGGCTCCGCACTGTCTTCCTGCTGTCGTCCACCTTCACTGTGTCCAGGCCCGAAAAGCACGGTGCATAACTCACTCCACTGACCCAGCTGTTTTTCTCTTCTCATGCTTCCAAACCAGAGCACCCTGGAGAGACTTTCTCCGCGACAGTTTCACGAGGAACCTCTAATTTAACTCACCAAATGTTCCCTACATGAGAGCACTTCCCAAATACTTCCTCTTACTTAGAAGTACGGCGCATTTTTAGCCCTGGCAGCGACACAACTTGACGGTTTAAAAGCACTTGTTTTTGACCGCAGACTCGGGCCTTCACCTTTGGCTCACCGCTTTCTGACTTAAAGCCTCGCTGGTTATAATAATGTGCTTCGTAATTTTTAAATAGATGTGGCTGCATGTTAAAACCAGTAACTTGTTCTGCTGAAACACATTGTATAAAGTTTTTCTTGTCTTGTTCGCCAACAGTTGCTGTAGCTTTGTTTGTTAATTCATGAGTAGACCGAGTTGTAGTTTCTAGCTTGTGCGAGAAAAAAAATTATGCAAATTTTACCCAGATTTTCCAGTTTCTAAGAAAACAAAATTCTTATTATAATATTGATCTATGCAGAACGATCCTACACTACCATTTTTCAAAAGCCTGTCAATCCCTTGGCTATATGATATTGCTAATTCGTCTAACTCATGTGAAATGTTTTAGGGGCAAGAAAACAAACATTAAAATGCACTCTGACACTTGAAGGACATCATCTACTTGCATTCATAGAGTAGATGATGTTGCATTGCCGAAAATATTCCACAGTATGGTATTAAATTTGTACCCCCAGTCCCAATAAGAATAAGAATTGTTTTGTGATGGATTTTTTTGGCCGTTGGCTTTATTTGACAGGACAGTACCGAGTGAAATAGGGATGAGACTATGGATTGACAATCAGTAAATGATCAGAGCTGGACTCGAGCTCACAACCCTGCAACCTGCCCCACCAGCTGGCATATGTGCTATCCACTCGACTACGAGCAACACAGAATGCATGTTTTCCAAGGTACTTCCGCGCAATAAAACGCTACGTACAATGGAACATTCCAGGCAAAGCAGTGACGTTTTCATGAAGACAAACAAGTGGCGGACTTTTCACCAGAATAGTTACATAGAACACCTTTAAGTTACCAAGACTATTCTCAACTCAAATTCATTTGGGTGCATCATTGTCAGCTAGGGCCGTAAGCATTTAGTCGCTTAGTCAGTTTATCGGTCGATGGTGTCTTAGTCGACCAAAGTTTGATTAGTAAGCTAATTGTTTTATCAGGACAACAGCAGAAAGGAGAAAGCTAGGAGTTAGCTTAGCTTGAGTTTTAGGAGTGAATTGTGAGTTTAATCTCGCTTTTTACTTACACTGTTTACTCTGCATTGTTGTTATTGTGTCTTGTAAATGCAATATTGGTGCCATGTTCCCTTTAGTGGATTAATAGATGAACAGAGCATGCCTTTAGTCAACCAACAATTTCTTTATTAGACTACAAGCCCTATTGTCAGCACCAATTGAGTTAACAATGATAAAAATTTAAAACCATCCATGAATGAGTGCTGTTAACATTTCTGTATATTTTGCATTTTAACTTAGGTTCGTGCACAAGATCCTTTCCCTGATACAATGAAAATGTTGGGCTCTCACTTACATTAAACAAGCCATTCTTAAATTACTTGTTGCCTAAAACCTGCCCAGTTAAAATAAAACCCGCATGGCGCATGGGAATGTTTTTGTTGACAGTTGATGTGGTGTAATGGATGGCAGAGCTCAGAGACCCCAGGGCCGGGGCAGGTTTGGACTGGGCCGCAACACATTCTCTCGGGGTGAATCACTTGTCTTTGGCGAAACTCCGTGTTAGGATTTACCACCGGAGTCCGGGAGGTCACCCATGCAGTCGGCTGGAGAGGCCCGACAGCGGCGCTTTAGCCATCAGCCTGATTCATAGGCTTAAACAACATCACTAGAGCCTGTCACTGGGGTATAGAGTCCAGTCAGTCAAGCAGAAAGTACGGCGGTACTCAAATCTAGGCCAAAGGGGTTTGTTAGGTGGACTTTAAAAGTGCAAAAGACGGTTCCGTAACCCAATTTGTTTACATAAATGAACAGTAAAGTACAGTATTTAAACAGGCTATTAAGGTTATTGTGGAAAAGTGGTGTGCTATTACAGTATTTTAATGTCAAACAATTATATGCTGATAAAGAAGGGTTCTCAAACGCACTTCTTAAACCACACTATTCAATCAAAACCAAGTACATCCCAAAAATAACAGTCACAAACTTTCCAAGTCATGCTAAGATTGCTTTCTTTTTGAACAATCATCCACAGACTATGAACAAATCTCCAAAATAATTTATGGGATTTGCAAATTGGCCTAATAGTATCCCTACAGGGCTACCATAGTCATTCCCAGTGTTTGGAGTTACACTGCAATCTCGCTAGACACTCCCAGAGAAGTATAAGCAGTACAACACATTATTATATTTAAAACTTTTCTTGCCACAATTTACATTCTTGGCCCCTTCTGAACTCCACCATCAGGGACTCAAATCCCAAACCAAAACCCAAGCATCCGCGGGATCGCCGAGGATACATTGTAATGAGCATCTAACAACTGATGTAATATAAAAGGCATCTAAAACAGCAAGAGAAAAGTCTCGTGGATGAGGTCCTATACTCCACCCCTGGACCTGACCTTTCCTGCTAGTAAAGGCAATATCCTGTGGTTGATCTCTCGTCTCCCTCGAACCAACGCGAAACAGATGTGGAGCTCGCGGCCCACGCACCAGCCTCGACCTCAGCCAGGCAGGAATCTACAAGAAGTGGAGGATGGAATAACCGCGATGTACAGACAGGGAGGATAAAGGCAGCCTATGGCATTAACGAAGCGAGCAAAGGTGTTCGCATTAGGGCTGCAAAATATATCGCAGAAGTATTGATGTTGCAAAATTGGCTAGCGTAATAATCGATACACAAACTAAATATAATCGCAATGACATCTAGGTCCTCCTGCTGACAGAAATGCACTGTATTTAAAATAAAAAGGTTTAAAAGGGCACGATTTTCTTTTGATTTATCCGACTTGAAATACGCCCTGGAATGCCACTCCAACTGGTAATTCCTACTTGTGAACGGGGAGCTGGTTGAGGGGCGTAGTAGTTTTAAGCGGGTAACCACCACATAAACAAATTGAAACATTTGTTACAAGTTAAATACGAAGACATTTTTATATTTGACATGTTGGATGAATTTGTTTAATTGTTACCTTACAGATTAGCATTAGCCAAATTGTTATACAAATTAAATCAGTTGGAACGCTCTGCAGTGGGAACTCGAAATATTCAAGTGGGAAAGAAATTACTTCGCAGTTACCTTGAACGCAGCATTAGTCTTGCTAAGTCTCTGCTAAGTTTTTATTTTGACACAGTTTGACTAATAAATTAATGCATGTAGATTTTGGGTTCAATATAACTTTAATAATTGTGTCAGAGAGTATAATATAATAAAATAATGTTGTTATCAGCGCACTTGACAACCATATCGCAAAACTTTTCAATATCGTGCGGACCTAGTTAGCATCGCTTCAGATATGCTAACAAGTTTGAGTACAAGCAGACGAAACATGTCATTAATTGTGCTAATGGACTGGAAAAGTGTCGTCTTAAGCGTGTTAAAACAATTGTTCGTGTTAGCTGATTAGCATTAAAGTAAACGAAATAGTAATGGATATTTAGCAAGTCAAAGAAGTGGGGGATAAAGCAACTAACAGCATGAGTGGCTGAATAAAGACAATGACTTGCTAATAGGGGAAAAGCTCACGATTAAAGACAACATGCAATGCTATTAGAGTCCAGAAATTGCAAGTTCTGACAAGAAATAGTAAAAACAGAACTGACAATTAAGTTATCCAAACCATAATAGTAGCCCTAATGTAGGAAAATTAAAATGTATTAGGGCTGCAAGTTAAAAATGGCACAATATAAAGGAAAATAAAGGGAAATTGACGATGGAAAATATTAGCAATCACATCATTTTGCAAAAGTTACAAACAAATCATTAAAATTCCCAGCGGCTGCCAAATCTCAGCTGACTGTCCGCTAAAATGACCCGTGACACTGCAGTGGCAGCAGAAGTGTGTATGTGTGTGCGTAAAAAGAGCACAGCTGTCGTCGGTGCCACATTGAGCGCCGCGGAGACGAGTCGGCTTCCTCTCTCCCCTAAAACATTTGGCCAGGGTCATCGCGCTAAATGTGTTGTTAGCACTCACTCTCGAGCGTTTCAGCTGTCAATAACCGCCGCCCGTACTTAAGCAACAGTAGCTTGTGGTTCTGGCAGCTGAGAGAACATCAAAACAGAATCAAAATTGGTGTCCTGTATCAGTAACTCGCATTGCAAGCAGTAAAGGTGGCGCTAATATAAGAATTACGTACATTTCAGAACATATTTGTTGAGTACTTTGTTTATTTAGAGACAAATCTATAAGTGATTTGGTCCTCCTTTGGGTTACTTATTATTTTCAAAAGTTAGTCTAATTTTAGACCATGTTTGGCTCTAATTTAGACCTGATCTGGTGCTACTCAGAAAGCCAAATATCATGTTAGGTGGGGTGTAAAGTTAGAGAACGAATCACAGCTGCTTGCCTTTCTCCAGTAGACAGGCCTTTGTAGTCTGGAGGTAAACAAAGTGCAAAAGTGTTGGCTTCAGAAGTCAGCAGCATTTGTCAAAGAACGTAAGAACGTCAGCAGGTGAGATGTAAAGGTTGTTGTTTTTTCCTTTAATAAAAAGGACCCTATCAAAAGCTAGTGCTACCAACTGGAGTTGTGTTCGCACTTAGGTTGACCATTTGGGCCACACTGGTAGTTGGATTGACAGTCCAGTAAAGAAACAGACTGGTTTGAGCTGATACTGTTCACAATGAGCTTTATAAAATGTATGAGCTGAATAGAGGATTACTCAGTATTTGAACTGGATTGCACTAATAAACTGTTGATAATTGTGATTATTCAGATTGCAATATAATTGCTAAAAATAATCCTGAGAATAGTAGGAAAAAACAGTAAGAAGTTTCAGTTATATCTATACTCCAAAAAGTCAAACATATACGTTTAAAGTATTTTATCAGGCTGTTTATGTGCCAATATCAATGTTTTTTCATTCAGCAAGTCTGATTTCATCACGCCACTTTGGAATGGTTCAACATGTGAATGAAAGCAAATGAAGGATTTCACAGATGTTTGGGGCCAACAATTGTGAAATAGTGTTTTTCTTCTCACAATAATTGTAACATTAAGATTTGATATTGTGAGATCCCAAATTACAAATAAATATTAACATTTTACAATGTTATAAAAGTAGCTAAATTGTAACTACAAATCATACTTTTTATGTGTATGTATTGTGTTTGTGAATTTGATCTATCATTATGCCAAGTCACAATATGACAAACGTACCTACCTATGAAAAAACTTGCTCTTCCCAGAAACTTCCCAGAAACGTTGACAATGACCATATCCAGAGTAGATTATAAACAAGACACAGCTTTATGTTTAAAATGTAGTCTGGTGCAGTACAGTGAAAAGAACCAGTCTTGTAAAAACACGCTTTACTGTAATGATCTTCTGTCTCCCTAAACTTTTTTCCTGCTTGGCTTGCTCCGCTGCAGCCACCTGTTGCCCTGCGCCGGGTTCACTGTGCGAGCGACCTCAACATGACAAAACCTCGCATGTGAAGCGAGCGAGCACAAAAATGGCCCCAGCGCATAACGGGGCACCATTTTCATCCCACTTTCCCCTCGTCTAATGAGCTGATTACAAAACACTACAGCGAACCGCTTTGGGCCCGCAGCCAGAGCGCCAGACACGGACGGGAGAGAAGAGGAACCGGGGAGACGATGATGGCGAGGCAGCTAAACGGAGCAGAGGAGGGGCGCGTTTTTGTGCTAAAGACAACCACATGTCTTTAAATCTGACTATTGCCTGCTTGTCTCCGGCTTGTATCAGCGAGGAGACTGTGGCTTGGCTGCGAGTCAGAACTATTGGGAATCTAATATCTCACGTCGTATGGAAAGAAAGCCGCGTCTATCTAGCCCCGAAGGCTACGCCGGCTTTGAAGCTTTGTAGTTACGTGAGGATCCAATGTAAATCATAACATACAAACTTGTTAGCCTCTCCCCTCCCAAAGACAAACTGTGGACTTAGCGGCGCAAACACAGCCCACTCTCTTCTCTTGTCTTTCTATCTCTCTGGAAGTTGGCTGCAGTCATTGGGCTCGACGTAGACCCCAATCTAGGCTTCTGCATCAGATTAGAGCGAGCGGCAAACACGGAATACAATACGGCATTGTCCGCAAGTCTATCGCGAAGGCTTGCGGTCACACAGAGAGGCCGGTGGGATGTTTGATGAGGAAGTGCTAATGATACAGTCAAAGCAGAAGTGCAAGCCCATTTTCTGCTGTTTAGTTTTGGTTAAATTGCCAGAGAAAATCGATTTAGGCAATTTGAAAATAAAATGTAATAATCTTAGGAAACATTCCAATTGGCACAATAAGCAGAAAGTTTGGACAGCCAGCGATAGGTTGTGTTCTAACTGGAGTTTTAGCTACTATGTGTGGTGTTAAAAGCGGGGATTTGGATTAAGAATAAGAAGAGAAACTTTGCAAATTGCACAAATTGTACTTTGGTCTAAAATCTTTTGAGTTTTTGCAAGTTGCAAGATTTATTCCGCGTCAGTATATTTCCCGGTTCTCATAATAGGACCACTTTCTGTCCAGCAAAAGCCTCATCCGATCACTTACAAACAGAAAGAGGGCAAGTCTGTCTGAAGATTTGAGTAGTAAATCTGATTTGTTTGCAGTCCAAACAAAGGCTTAGAGCTAACGAGCTTTTAATGCCAACGACGGAGATTATTAAGGGGGCAAAAGGCAAATAAATATTGAATACTGAGATTTTCATTCATTGGTACTAAAAAGGGTTTCCAAAAATACCTAACGTTTATAAAATTGCAATATCTGGTAATTGTGCACAAACAAAAGGCTTTCAAACAGTCTTTAGATTAGTTTATACACTTTTTGATGAGCTCAAATTTAGGATCAAATGCAAACATGTCTATAGGTAAAAGTTTCGGATAAAAGCATTTGTTCTTTCAAAATAGACTTTTCTCATTGTCTCCCCAGAGTTTATCTTGTGTTGAGATAATGAATTGCCATCTCCCATCCCCCTCTTTTCTCCAAACGAGCTGACCCGCCGTGACCTGGACTGGCTTTTGCACACAAAACTTTCGAGCCGCGACCACCATTGTTCCTTTGTGAGCTCTCAGACAATGATGATGTTAGTGCTATTGGGAAAACGGGCTTCCGATGACTCAGTGCATGATTTAGGGAGTGAGAGAAGTGTCCGGAGAGGGAACTGTAAGATCTCTAGAGCTCTGGTCTGTGTAAGGGAATGATTCATGGTGCATCATCCCTTCACCTGTATACAAGACCAACCGGCGCTGATGTTCTCCTGTCTTTTAGAGAAGATGGACTTGTAAAGTTGACATTCCAAACATATGACTAAAAGGAAACTGACATTTTTTACTTCAGTTGCTTCAGACTAAGAGTAGCCCTGCCGAGCCAGTGGTAAAAATGTCAAGGATTACTTACTTTTGGCACATGGTAATTGCTAGTCCCGTCACGATAATTACTATAGTCTTAACGTTCAATAAATGAAAGATGGAACAATATATTTTGACGGTACTTTTTCTTTCCATTAGTGGTCTATGAGGAGATTTGACCCACATTTGACCTTCTATGACCCATTATAGATACAAACGAACCAATGCGGTGTTTCATTCTGATAATAATCCATCACTGATAATGTACATTTAGAATTGTCATTTGGAGGAAAATCCTGCTTTAGAGTTTTGTCAGTGTCATTTTCAATATTATCATTTATGTTTTCTTCAGCAAAATATCGCACTTCAAGATGTGTTATCAAAACAGGCTTGGTAATTGCATAACTTTTGCCATGAAAAAGTGACAAGAGCAAAATTATCCATGTTCAGAAAAGACCCTACATTAAAGGTTCACTATGTAACAATGTTCTGGTAGGGCTTGTCTCTTTTTGCTTTGCCAGAAATATTCCACTGTAGAGCATTCTTGCATTTATATGATAACAGATATTTTGTTTTGTTTTTTGCAGAGAAAATAATTTGAAATACACGCACTGTTTCTGTGACTCGCATCTCCACAGATCAGCTACTTGGTTGATTTATTTTTTTACAGGAGGGCAGGGTAAGAACAGCCTCCGTTTGGCTTTCTTGTGACTGTCAAGGACTCTGCCGATCAGCCAACCTTTCTCTAACCTTAACCATTTCAACCAGTGCCTAAACTCTGACTGAATAAACTGAATCTAAACTGAATTCATGAAAAACTCTCCTCCAGAAATGTGACATAGTGCGCCTTTAACTTTACTTGACAATGACCTTGATTAAAACACAGCTTAAGAATGATGTTATGTGCAAAGCGCCATAAAGTAAATATGATTCATGACTCTTTAAACTGTCAATTCAAGTCATTTTACAGCAACAAGAAACACCTTCAAGATGACAGGCATAGATACCAGGTTGTCCATTCACTTATCACCAACAAAACAATGTAAATCCATTATGACTCTCCAATCAAGCAAGCAAAAGTATGTTAGGTAAAGTTCTGCAGGTCAAAAGGTCAAACCACATTAGACTGATGGAATGCCATTTAAAAGAAATTACGACAATACAGCTGTCAAATAAAACGTAACAGTAAAAGTTTCTCGGACTAAAACAAGCAGTCTTACCTACAGCCAGTTTTCTTGCGTACCCACTCCTTTGCTCTGGTGTAAAAAAAAACAGGGGGTCCCTAACAGGCTGACCCCCCACTCCCACAGCCCACCTCGGTGCTTCACGGCGGATATGATTGGAGCCTCTTTAACCTCACACACTCGAGGGGAGACAGAACGGGACGCCTGGAGGGGGCCTAAGACAACAGGCGTTAAAACAAGCCGTGTCGCCCACCTCTGCACACCAGCGCCCCCACTCACCCACCCTCGGGACGCGGCCAAAAGGAGATGGGATCCAGTGAAGTGCTCTACACATGAATGTAAACAGCCATCTCCCTTTCGCCTGGTCCACTTTCGCGCGGCGGTGAAGTGGGTTTGGACTGGGACAGGCGGCGGTGGCATCGTTCAACGCCGAGGTGCCTTTTACAGCCTCTTGAACGGCCATTGGGGTCTCATCAATTCAAAACTTTCACTTGAGCAAACTTCAATCAGCACGACAACGCTTGGTTCCAGGAAAGAATTGGGATGCGGAGAAGGTGAAGTGCACTAAGCTGTAAGGATATTTGAGGACATGCTGATCAAAGGAATACAAACAACAAATGATTGGCTTTGAGGAAGGAAAGTTACCGAGAAGCAACCCTTTTGATGACCCTCTTGCATTGCCATTTTTATCTGTTATAGTATAATGCATGCCCTTTTCTAAAATATGGTTGAGGAATTAAGAAGCATTTCGATTTTCCTTAAACGTCCCTTAAAGACAATCAATCTTTTTCAAAAACATCTCAAAGTTATGTCAGGTTTGGTAACCATTTCCCTTTCTTGTGAATCAGTCCAAAATTCAAACAACAACAAGAATGGCCTGGATACAGGGTGACAATCCAAAAGAAGCACTTTTTGACTCAGACCTTTACAGTCAGACTAAATGTTTATGTGAGGGGAAATTTACGAGGCGCTACGGGAGGACTTTGAGTCAAAGGTTCACTCGCTCCACCAAACAACCGCCCCCACCAACACCTCTAGCGACTACCCAACCGTTCCAATCCAAAAGGTGCACGACCGGCTCCCCTCAATGGCTTTATATACCTCCAGAATTATGTCCTAAAGACGCTGCTTTGAGGAATTTTCTTTTTCCTCCGCACTTTGGAGTTTACTCAGCAGGAGTGGGTGGTTTTCTCTGTTCGGAGGTAGTAGGAGGGCCGGCCTAGTGGGGGGGTACCACTCCTCCTCCTCTTCCCCATCTCTCCTCCTTCTTCTTAGAGTCACTCTCAGTCCCTGTACGCTAGACTTCATCGGAATTTGCTTAAAAAAAAAAAAAAAAGGTCGTAACACCCCCCACCTCCATCACCACTTTCTACTTCTTCTTTCCTCGCGACACAAAAACCAGTCATTGCGTTTCCAGTATCTGCTTCATTAAATGCCGTAAGCTAATAGGAGGCTAGATCAATGAAAGCAAGGCATGCAAAGATGTACGAGAGAAGGGAAAAAGAAAAAAAAAACGTGCAATGGCGTTCACAACAGAAGGACTGTGGAGATGAAAGTGACACGGCTACTATGGGTCGGTGAAGGCTGCCGCAGCACATGACCCCCCCTCTCCCTACAAGACTGAAGACTTGAATGAGTTGAATAGGCTCATCCATTCTTCGGCCCTTTCACTACCCATAGGCCCTAACTGTTGGAACTCTTCATTCCTCACAATGGGCAAATGCACTAAAACTTTTCGCCGCTTTTTTTCTCATGCAAATGGGAATAGACCCCCTCCTTCCGTCTTTCTCCTTCCATGCCTCGACCGCTGACCGGAGTTGTCATCGTGTGAAGCGGAAAAACACACTTGTGCTGGACGGAAAAGTCGATGAATTTTAAGCTAATGGTAAAAAATGTACGTGCGTCGATGTAGAAGTTTCTCTGCGAGTTGTTAGAAAATATTGGAACCTCGAAAGCTGACAAGTTTGTAATGCATTTTTGCTACAGAAGAATGTTCTCAGCTATCAAATAAAACAGCCACAATAATGAACGAAAAAGTTATATATTTGGGGTGTGAATGTCATAAATATACAAACTATTCATTTTACTAATGTGAAATTTGTACAAAATCTAAACTGCTTCAACCGTCACTAAATTACTTTTAGAATTCATGGGTTTCAGCTTTCTGTTTTCTGCAACATTTTCCCATTCACAAGATATAATATTTTGTATTAAATCGTTAAACACTAAAGCAACAGTCCTTATTTTTCATCGTTCTAAAACTCGTGGATACTTAATCTTACTACGTCTACGAGTAAGACTAATAAACAGAACTAGTAATCGTATTTTTAGACCAATCTACTCTCAATCAAAGGCTTCAAACTACAGAATTTACATCCCTTTTCAGAATAGTGGCCCAAAGCAAATGAGATGAGCCTTAACAACTCGTCCACGCTTCCATATTCAGGGCGAAATCAAAACGACTAACAAACAAACTCTCCACAGAAAGTAGGGCTGATAATTCCAAAGCACATGGGTTTGGCGATCATTAGCCGAGTGCCTGTTTGATAGAGGCCAAAAAGCCAATAGCAAATATGGGAGCTTTAAGGGTCCACACAAAGGCGTCAAGTGTTTGTTGACTACTTCGACTCCAAAGCAAACAGTAAACCGGGAATCTTTCAACAATAAGTACACATCTCTCTTGCGTTCGGGCCCCTGCTGCTGCTACTGCATTCCACACGACACACTGCAATATTTTTGTCCATTTTTTTACGCTACTGCAAACATTAAGTCGCAAAAGTAAGCACAAGTATGTAAGTCGATCTATAAGTTGAAACTCTGCTGATTGCAAGACTGGATTTGCATGCCTTTTGAAATGCGTAAACGATCAAGGGGATAGTCCATTTGGAAGTTGTTAAATAAAGTGTGCAAATGCTAATTGTCAATTAACGCTTAAGTGCATCTGACAGCAACAAAACAGGTTTCTTATGAGCTTATCTTAATTCCAAAGTGTGTAAGAAAAATAGAAAGTTTGGTTACAATATTAGCTTGCAAATTTCAGATAATGACAGATGTGTTGTCAAATTTTATCCTCTTCGAAATGAACACAGTGAGTTGGATTATCTTACCAACACTTACAAGTTGCAGAGGTGATCTAACGTTATAATCACACAATGCAACACTTTTTTTTTCTTCTAGAAATTCAAAGCAACACAACTGACTCCACAGTAAAAGCGTGCTGTCTGAAGCGATCAATGACAAAAATCAAAGGGCAAGACAGAAAAAGTTGGAACACTTTTGAAAGCAGCAGTGCAAAAACTCATATGTTACCCAAGAAGAGTCTCGCTGGGGAGTTAAGGGAGGGATTGGCGCCGTGTTTTCTGATCACATCTCTTCCCATATGGATCAAGTTGCAGGACGAAACATTTTTTGGATTCCTGTGTCAGATAAGTTCAAAGTGCAACAGAGATGTGTGGAGCTGACTGCGAGCAGCCTCATCTGCCGCTGACACGCAAAGCAACACGAGAAGCCCCGCTCTGCACAAGTCATTCGGACGGACAAACTAAAACAAAACCCCCCAAAAGGCAGCGAGAAGTAAAAAAAAAAAAAAAAAACAGGGAGAAAAAAGAAAGAAAGAAAGCGCGTGTGAGCATCTCCGCAAACTTTTCACTCACCTTCTCTAACTGCCGCGTCTTTCCGCTTTTTTTTTTATCCTCCTCTTCTTCTCTTCCTACGCTTTTTTTAGTCTGCTTTCCACTCGCTTTTGGAGTCAGGGACAAACTTGCGAACTCACAACGCGACGTGCAAGAGGCGTTAAAAACTCCATGTAGCGACTTGGGGAAAGTTTGGGAGCAGTTTACCCGGCATTAACCTCCTCCTCCTCCTCCTCCTCCTTCTTCTTCGTCTTCTCCACTCTCTCCGTATCCCGAATTGTCCCGAGTCAGAGCGATGCAACTAGGGGATAAGTTGAAGAAGTAGTAGTAGCGGTGGTTGTGGCGATCTTTGGCGTAAAATCCATCGTCAGGAGTCTTCGCGTTGAGAATCGGTGCGCGGGGTTGAAAGTTTGGTGTGCGTACGCGGCGTGTTGTGGGGAAGTTGGAGCAGGAACACGCGCCGCCGCTGCTGCTGCTGGTGGTGTTGGGATCGTCCCTTTCTGCTGCTGCGTGCGCTGATCTGTTTTCAATCCTGCCCCCCTTCTTCGTCTCCTCCTAGGGCTCCTGCTCCTCGCCCCGTTCGCCTTCCCCCCCTCCTCGTTTTCCCCCCGTGAGCTCCCCGGTGAGCAAAGGGCCATTTGCTGCGCCAGATGGGACGGGCCTAACCCAATCCAGCAGTTGGAAGTAAGAGGGGAAGGGAAGGGGAAAAGTTGGGGTAAAGTTTCATTTGTTGTTCGATTTTGTTTTCCCCTTTCTGAAGCGGTTTGAGCGAAGGGTTAGAGAGTATACGTCGCAATCGGGGAAGGAGAGTTGTGCGTAAAAGTTGCGTCGTGCGTAAAAGGCAAGGGTCAAGATTTAAAAAGCCAATCCGCATTTTTGATTTTATTCATTTGTTACTTCAGACTAGGGATGTCCAGATTCGGTTAATCGACAATCGTGATTATTCAGATCACAATATAATCGGAAAAAGCGGAAAAAATAACAATCGTGAAAATTTAAGACGCAAAAATAAGTATGTTTACTTTAATCTATGCTGCAAAAACTAAACCTATGTAAAGTACCTTTTATCTGGCTGTTTTGTTTTTTTTTTCGCATTTAGTTGCTCTTTTGTCTTCCAGAAAGTTTAATTGTGTAAAGCTGGTGAAAGAAAAAGAAAGATTTATCAACAACTGTGAATAATCTATAAATTGTGATGTTTTTCCTCAATAATCGTAATACTAAAATGTGTTATTGTGACATTTATACTTCAGACTTACACAGATTAATTTTTTTTAGCGCTGTTTTGGTAATGAATTAATTGCCATGCCTTCTTTAGGTAGCACAGTAAATTGTAAGGTACTATAATCTGCATTAAAAAGATCTCAGTTTACTATATTTACGATTAGGCCTGAATGATTTGGCTAAAACATATACTTTCTGACTGGTAATGCAATTGGATTTACCAAATGTTTTAATAATGGGTTCACAGTTCACATTTTAATCGTGTTCAGGCAAATTGACGAAAAGACAGAAATAGGCCTATGAACCAAAAGAATCGCAAGGATTTCAGAATATGGTTGTATAAATTGAAACTACGGGGTTGGCAGTGTTAATGCAGAATACGACATGATATTTATTTATTTTTATTTTTTTGCAGTGGTGTTGGAACTTCAAAAACTGCGGTCTTCTTTGTGATTTGCTAAATGCATTCACTGAAATTGCGATTTCAGTTAATTGCGCAGTTCTTTTGACACAATTATTACATCAAGATTGGGGCTAAACTTGAAACTAAACCTGGACATCAGGACTAAAGTGGGCTCAACATAGACCAAATTATTCAAATGTGAACGTGCCTTGTATTTATTTCATTGTGTTAATTTAGTGAAGTGGAATTAACTGACCATATAAAACATATTACTTGTAAACGTGTATGCTTGGAAGAAAGAACATTATTTATGAATTATTTAAGGAACTTTACACAGTGCTTCAGAAAAGTTATTTGGCAATCGCGGCACAAACATTTTTCTCAAAACAAGAGTATAGATTGTTTGAACAAGGGCTGCGCGATATTGGAAATCTTTGCGATATCAGATTTGGCTGCAGTATTGAGACTCTTTGACGCCATATTTTCTATTTTATTTGAACAGACATGAACATACAATAGTGTATTAGTCAATCTGTGTCAAAAATGGAAAAGAAAAAGACCAAAAACAAGACTTCATCAAAGCTAATTAAGACTTAATTAAGAAACTTGACTGTCATTAATGATTATTTTAGTAGTCGACAAGTCAGCGATGATTTTTTTCAATCAGTTGACCAGTCAAACGAGTCAGTCAGACTTTTTAAATACATTATCAGCCGAGACTGAAGACTTCTAGATAGAGAATATTTACGAATAAAGTGTATTATTGATAAAAAAGCAGCAATGATTTATTCTTTTTTGACATTTTGATGTAATAATGTCTTTATTATAAAAGATGTTATTTCTTATTAAACTCGATTATTTTTGTTGCAGCCCTATATAGAAATATTTTTAATGTTTTCGTTCTTTTCTGTCAGATGGATGGTCTTGGTGTTATATTTAGTTTGTTATCGATATCGACACTTTTGTGATATATAACAACCTTTTTGTTCTAGAATTAACATTGATTAAAGTGTTATTGCTGGTTTAATTGACTGATATTCTCAAGTAGGCATCTTTAAAGTAGTCAGTATTCAACCCTTGTTTAGATGATTTGACAAGATTTTAAAATCTGTTTTAAATTTGAAGTGTATTTTCTGCCTGTGGTCATACATTTCTCAACACAAAGAAAGTTATTATGTAGAGACTTCATGTACCAGGGTCATAACTATACTATATGGCATCCTACTGTACAATGAATAAGTAAACAACATGTGAAATTGGATTCAAAAAAGAAAAGAAAAAAAAATGGATGTTTTTTTAATCTTCAGTTTTTTCTTCAGACAGTTTTTTATTATTAGGTTTTATTTATTGTTTTAAACAGTGGATTTTATTTCACTATGTGCAGCTACCATCGCAGCCGCCTTATCAACCCCAACAATCCCTTGAGGCCCCCCAGAAAGAAATTGCTCTAGATTCTAAATAATATACAATGTTTTACCTTTTAAATTGACAAATAATACACAAATACTAACAGGTGCTGGTTTAAAACAGAGTAGTGAATAAATAAATAAATAAAAAGTGTTTTTAAAGATACATTTTCTTTCAGGGCGCCCCTGCATTGCCTCTGAGGCCTCCCAGGGGGCCCCGGACCCCACTTTGGGACCCACTGTGATAGAGAAATAAAGTGGCTTGAACTGGATTATGGCTGAAACAAGGGTTATTCGATTAATCGCAACTAATCAATTATTTAAATCATTGTCAACTAATCTGATAATCGAATCATCGTTTTAAAATTACTAAACCTCCAAAACTTGTCATGTGCTGAGACAATATGTTTAGTCACTCAGACGAAGCAAGAATTCCCATAAAACAACACAAAGAAGCATGTCAAATTAAGGGTTTTTAATCATGATTATGTCAGGTAAATGTTATAAAAATCTCATTTTCACTTTTTTTTTTGCGGTTTGAACAACTAATTGATTAACTGAAAGAATACATCTCCAGACTAATCGATAACCAAAATAATCTTTAGTTGCAGCCAAAAAGTGGATTCACACAAAACGGTGCGTTCACAATTGTCTTTGTTTGGTATTGGTTTGAGCCCAGTTTAGTCCAGCTATAGACTTGGTTTGGTCCCGTTCTGGTCCTGGGTTGGTTCCGAATTGAGTCCAAGTTTTGATGCGTTCTATGTGTAAATTTGAATGTTTTATTATCATTTTTTTTATTCAGTATTTGTTATTAAGAACTATATTGTCATTTGTGAGATACTGTGTCAAAGTAATGTCTTTTATGGATCAATAAAGTTTGTGTAAATCATTCAAATCTGTCTCTAAAGTTGCATTCACTTGAAATCATCTCTTCAGTCTCCGCCAACTTCAAAATAATGACTGCACGCTTCTTAAGAGCCGAATTGTTTAATCAAATTTAAATATTCCCTCATGCTTTTGGGAGCCCGTTTTTTCTTCCACTGATCCGAGCGCTCCTTAATCGCGCCTCCTTTAATTCTTTGCACATGGATCTGCTGCCCTGTTGTTTTTGCGATTCTTTAAGTAGGCGGAAACATAATGAAGGCGCCCTCTGATGTCGAACAAACATTTTCCAACCCAGCGCCCAGAGCCTGTAGTTAAAATCAGCGCGCAGATTTACAAAGTAGAAGGCAAGGAGTCCTCATAATGCGCGTTTTGTTTATGACCGTCCACTTCATGTTTCATCTGACTCCAAACCCTTTTATTCTGCTGTTTAGGCCCAGTGGGAAGAAGGGACAAACAGCATTTATCATCATAAGTCTCACATTTTACCTGAAGTCACCCTCTCCATGGGAATACACGGAATATTCAAGTTGGAAAGTAAGAAAAAAATGTACAATTTACTAACTTCATGTCCGGCTGTCATCGTCAGCTTGATGTCAGGAAGATCTGGGGGATTTCCAAGGCACTGCACCGCTCCAGACAGGTATCCAGCTTTGAAAGTTGACTAAAAGAACAAAAAAAACTGTCAATCTTAAAGCGAGACACTACAAGCAAAACATTTCTTTCTTTATTGTCACTTTTTAGTTTGCTTTTTATCAGTTTACGTTCAACATATAAACTTTTACCTGGAAATAACAACGCATTTTCCAATTTACACCTAAAGATCTTTTATTATTATTTTATTGAATCCATTTTTGTCTGTATGATATGTGATATTGTAACTTCAGAGGCCGTTTTCAAAAAAAAATATGCATTTTTCTCCCACAGAGCCCTTAAAGTAGCACCTACACACACCAAACTTTACAAACTTGTACTTAAAACGTCCAATGTCACAAGCAACGTTTATCTAAGAGCACACTAATATATCTAAATAAGTATTTTACCATCTTATAAATTGTACACAAACAAGAAGATTTGCATTAATAAACTGTAAACTGTAGACTGAGCCAAAAATATAAAAAACATCTTGCTATTTCAACCAATTAGACAGTTATTTTCATTCAAAATAAAGTGCTTCTTAAACCTTGTGAACTGAGAAAATAAAAATGAGCATTATCGACAATATGTCAAAATGTATATATTATTTAAAATGATATCAGTAACTTACATAATGATATTTTGCCTAGCTCTAAGGCAAAATTAGACTATTGCCAATTTTCAGCTAAATTTAGTTAATTTAAATACACGGATATTAAGAGGATATTAAAAAAAAACACTGTATTTTTTCTTTATCTAATATGACAATAAAGCAACAAATTTAAACTTGGTTCCATTAATTTTTCAGATTTAAACGCATCAAGTAAAGTACAGAAGGAGTTTAAAAATTGAAATCTCTAAACTTAACAAGAAACCATTTTATAATAACATTGAGATTCGGTCACTTTTCATCGTTGGGCCTTTTTAATCTACAGCCTCTCCTCTGTCCAACTATGAAGGAAGAAAGTCGAATGTTCAGGAAATTTTGAAGTTTTGAAGGACGTTTTTATGTGTTTTTAATAAGACGAAATAAAACTGAATTGAAAATCTAAATTGATCAACATGAAAAAAGTAATGCCATTTCTTTTTTTGTCATAACGTACAGCCCTAATTGTAAGTACATTGTGCTAAAATATGAAGAAAAGACAAAGTAGCTGTACTATTTGTACTAAAAAGTGAAAAAAGTACGGTTTGTATTTGCTTATTTTACCCGCAAAGTTATCTGAAAGAACCTTGTTACATGTCGCAGCACTATTCCACCTTTAACCCTATTGGTGTCCCATTTATGCTGCATTTAAAACTAACCCAGGGCAACAAACACAGTAACTGCAGCCAAAATTCTATATCTGAATTATCGAGAGTTTATCTACATACTTACATGATGTTATGATAAGCGAACCCTACTGAGTACAAATTTTTTAGACAATGAGGCATATTGTTTCAAATTGGATTGAACATTAAATTAGTAATTGCAATATTGATGTACTAATAGTAAGAGAGTGGAGGTAATCTAGTAACATTGTGTTGTTAAATCGATGAGAATGAACAGGGCCAAAGACATACAAGAGACGTTATTTCAAGGGTTCAGGTCAGAGTCTGAGCAGCAGGCCTGAGGTGCTGCCCTCTGCTGTCTCGTAATGCAACTGCAAAAAGCCTGGCAGGATTTTACTGCACATTGAGCTGGTGCTGAAGATTTAAATATGTTTTTATTCTTGCACATTGCATAAAGGTGTAGGCTATTTTAATAAACTTACTACTTTGAAACAATAACATCCCTCTGCTAAGGTCCTGACCAAGCCTCAAGATCTGGAGATGATGCAAAGAGAAATATATAGTTGTATATTGTTTAATCAAATTTAAATATTCCCTCATGCTTTTGGAGCCCGTTTTTTCTTCCACTGATCCGAGCGCTCCTTAATCGTGCCTCCTTTAATTCTTCTTCATTTAAAACTAACCCAGGGCACAATAACTGAAGCCAAAATTCTATATCTGAATTATTGAGAGTTTATCTACACACTTATATGATGTTATAATAAGCGAACCCTACTGAGTACAATTTTTTAGACAATGAGGTATATATTTAAAACTTTACTGGTTTGTGGCATACTACCTATTAACACTTTTAGAGGACAAAAAAGAATAGCTTAAGTCAAGCTCTTTAAATCATGTATGTTTATTAGTTAAGTAAGATACAATAAACACAATAATGATCCCGTTACAGTGTTACTGTAGTCATTCTGGAAATATACTATATTAGACTGACCTCTGCTGGACGAGAATATACACAGAATTATAAAATAAATAGCAGATGACTAAAATCTTCAATACAGTACATATGTTCTTCAGGGTACATGTGTTGTAGTTGTTGTTTTTTGGGGGGTCATACATTTGATTAATAGATCATACTATGTCTCTATCTCTCTATATATCTCTACGTAGTTCAATGTAATATTAATGTGCTGTTGACTGAAATGTATTAGTAACTGAATGTTCAACAAAACGAGTTAGAACGCAAATGTACCCTGTAATTATTTATTGTAAATGAGATAATAAATATCAATTCACAAAATTTACTCAAGTTGTTTCACGTTAATTATAGATTATGGAACTACAAATATCTATCTAATGTCAGGACAGAAAAGTTTTTGGAGAAAAGACAATTTTTCATTTATGCCTGTTATGACTGTTTCGTCTCAAGAAAATAGGCTCCAGTACATTGATTATATGAATAAAAAAACAAATGCATGCTAACAACCACTTTGGATGGACAACAGTTTTACAACAGAGTAAAGCATAGCACAGTACAGTTACTTTAATGTTGTTTAATTTGAGTCTATATCAATTGCGAGAGGCCCTTGCATTGAAAACCCAATAAAGAATGACACAACTGATCCCTCCTTGTAACCTCGAAGTTGACTTTGAAATAGTGGCGTGACTTCAACAGTTAGCTCGGAAATATGGACCAGAATGTTTCTGGATTTCACTTGCCCAGTTACTCTGCAGAGAAGCTCTTGTATTTTGGGATGTTTCCAAATGACTCCATTTTCCCATTCGGAGGCAAACTGTTCCTTCCCAGCCTGGATACATCTTTTAACTTCCCCCAGATGCACTATGCACTCATAACCATGCTTTTTCCCCAGGAAGAAATGGACAATAGCCTTTTTGCCATTGTATATTTGTTTCATCTCAATGTGAAAAGAAGTTTTTATTTGTGAGATGTACCTCCGCAGTTGAGTTCTTTCTGCACGGTTGGATTGTATTTGTTGCCAAGGCCATAACAGAAGAACTGCTATGAAGTAGAGAGGCAAATTAGTCTTTGGCGTTGGATGCTCAAGACATTTGTAAAGAATATTGACCAGTGATGCAAATGGCTCCACTATCAATTTCAGATCGATACAACTGAGCACAACATTCATGTAGACGTAGTTGATTTTTTCAACAGGACTACAGTTGCCAGATTGGTAAATAAGTTTGTAAGCACTGACAATATCATTCAGGATTTCAGGTTTAATGTTATTTGAAAGACAATTCAAAATTCCAGAGTATGTATCAACTTTTTCCTTCTCAATGAATTGCCTGGCTTTATGCAGCTTCAGCCCATCGTTCATGCTTTTGTTGAGCAAATCTTCTGATTCTGTTAAGCAGAAAAGCTGAGCGAATTTCCCAAAGCATCGGGAGAGCTCACTTTTGGCTATTTGATCATGGCTTTCCTTCATTCCAAACTGAGATCCCAGGTTTACATTAAATTGAACAAGGAAATCAAAATTAGATTTCATCGTACGCTTGAGGTTGTATAACATTTCAGAAAACTCCTGAAGAACCTTGTAGAATTGTACATGTTTCTTATGTTCAGGATCATGGACTTTCATTTGGTCAAGTTTTGTGTTTCCAGACAGCATCGAAGACAGAAGGTCATGGCGAACCTTACCAGTAGAGAATAGAGGGATCTTTTCCAGCACTTCAATAATGTATACACACACTTGTATCTCTCCCAGGAATCCAGAGGTGTTTAAAGGGCTGTAGTCCCTTTTGGTTTGTAACCTCTGCCATGATTCATGCTTTGCAAGTTGCTGAGTTTCTTTGAAAGCACCCACAGCAGATGTGGCCAGTTTCAAAAGTTTTTTAAGTACTTCTGGGTCAATGGGGAGCTTTACATTTGCAATGGTATATTTCAGCTCATGCTTAGTAACCTGTGCTAAGGTGTCAGAAATATATGAGCTGTATTGTGAAACATTTTTGGATCTTTTTGCCCAGTGTCTTGCCTCATCAAAATCTTTCTTTTTTAGATAATAGTACCGGGCTAGTAACTGAGCAATAATTGCATCCTTCTGAAACCTACGAGAAGCACTTATTAGAACACTTTCTTCCAGTCCTGGAGTTTCATTTTCAATATCGCGAATGAGGGGTGAGAACCGAGACTCCACTTTTTTATCCTCATTGTCCCCTGGAAAGGACGCATCCTGTTGAGTACAGCGGTCAGATTTGTGACGTGAAGGACTTGCAGTAACATAAGATTGAGAATGAGCTTCTTGGCCAAAAGGATACCTTTTGACTAAAATGTCACGGACATCCTGCATGAGCTTGTTTTTACCTTGTGTGCAGTCATGAAGCCGGTCAGTGGTCAAGATGAAGTTTGCAATCTCTGCTTTGCTGACTTTGTGTGTTAAGTTAAGTTCCTTCAGGCAGAACAGTGCAATCTGTGAATGTATCATTCTAACACCTTTGAATAAAACCTTAGCTCTTATGTCACAGGACAAGATTAAATCTGAAAACTGTTGAAATTTCTCTTCAACCTCATGGTTTCCATAACATGGCTTGGGCTGCAGACTAAGATACTCCTCGCACAAAGAGACAGACAGAGCTGCATGTTTGCAGTAAACACTGATAAGTACTAACACTGCTATAAGCTGTGTATGTTTTTGTTCCATGTTGAAACCCTTAAAGATGTGCTGTACAACACTTTTAATGTACTCTGCGCTGAAGTTGCTTTTCATGACCATGAATCCATAAAAGGTTGTAGTATTCATTCGTTTATCTTCCATTTCTGTGAGTTTTTGATCAAACCATTTCTGCTCATCATCTGTGAGTTTATTTCCAATGAATACAGTGTCTTCAGTTGGATCAAATGGTCCAGAAGTGTGTTCAGATCTCATGCAGTTGAGAAGGATCACTTGTGGGGACCTGGACTGGACATTGCTCTTCAAACACTGTTTTTCAATGAGCTGTTGTAAGTAGAAGACCCTGTCCATGTCTTCAAAATCATCAATCATCAAAAGGACAGGCAATTGAGGTTCCAGCTCTTTACAGCCACACTGCAGCAGGGTGACCACATGTTCTGCCACTGTAATGGGGTCTGCGTCGTTGTCAATAAGCACAGCACTGCGGAACCTTTCTCTGAGAGCCCACAGAGTATGTTTGGCCAATGTGGTGCCACCACAACCTGGTAGATGTAGGAGGTTCAGGAGGACACATGCTTTTGTCAAAGAGCACAAGCCTGGGATGAGAGTGTCAACTATGTAGACAAATTTGTCCCTTTTAATAAACTGCATAGAGCCAGGCTGCTCGGAGAAATAGAAATTCCACCAGGATACTTCTCCTCCTCTGTAGAAGTTCTCCTCGATGGAAACATGGTCTTCATTTCCCCCTTCACACTGGTTCACACACACAACATCCAGTGTGTTGAGCTGGCGCTCCACTTTCTTTTCCAGAAGCACTCTGCCCCCTCCAGCTCCTGGGAGGAATCGGCTGCTCCTGCGGTTCTCTGACAAAAGGCTGAGGATGGTGCCATTGACCTCTGCAAAGCTGAGCTCATAGATGCATCTGTTTGAGATGTCCACTTCGCATCGAGCGTCTATCAGGTTTTTCCAGGAGGTAAATGCATTCTCATTGTCACAAATACAAAGGATCTGCTCTGTGCCTTTGAGCTCCTGATAAAATGTGCAAAAGGTCTCCACCAGAGGATCCATTCTGTCATTTACCCTTGATAATAGTAAAAAAACAACCAGAAACCTCTTGCTTCGAAGAACATCTTTTCGACATAAGAAAGAAATCACATTTCGGACTGAGGCGCCTTTGTCTATCAACCACAGATGCATGTCTGAAGGCTGCTCATCACCAGCTCCTCCATTGCAGAACACCCAACTAGTACTTCGGGTTAGCTGCAATTTTATAGCAATGTCTTCAACAGATTCAGTGATTTTATATTTGTCTGTTGAATGGGGAGTAACAGGACTTTTCTTTTCAAAGGACTTACATAGCCCATTTTGAAATGACTGTGGGTCGAAGTCCAGCACTGCTATAGGATTGAGTTCAACAAGGAATCCAATGGAGTCCAACTGAATGGGGTGGGATTTATTGACCACTATAATGAAGTGTTCGTAGCAAGATCTGTCTAAAGAGCCAGTTCCCCCAGTGATCATCTGACACAGCTTAGAGCCCTGCATGTGGCTTTTTACCACACACAGGTGTTTCTCCTCTGACTGCCTTCGAAGTAGGAATAACTGTGGCACACTGGCAACAAACGTGTTGTATTCATGCATTGGTTTGGCATTGGTAGTTGAAGCCAGGAGGTTTCTACTGCTGCCCCCCTCTCGGACAAAAAACTGCTTCTTTTCACCTTCGGATGTTTCATTTACTTTTTTTTTGTTCTTTTTGGCATTACAATTGTTTGTGTGATATATGTTTTCGCCACATAATAACGAATCAGGGACTATATCTACCTCAATCACAAACTTTACTGATGACGTCAAGTTTGTGTTGAGTACACTAACAAATCGAGGAGGTTTAATGCAAGTTTGGGCTGTGTCTTTGTGTTTGAAGTCAAAGCACTGATCGATAGCACGTCTTAAAGTTCTGTCATATAACTCTCGATCTTTTTCAACAACTACACCTAACACTTGGCCATGAGTAAATCCTTCTTGCACATCCCCAATACCAAAATGGATGGTACCGTTGGTGCGGCTGTTCATACAAGCAGCTGCAAAGCGGATAACCTCATATGTAAACTTGATCATTTTAGTTTCTTCTGTAGTGCTAGTAAAAGCTTTGTATTCATGACATGGTTCAATTAAGTCTATTGCCCCAGATTCAGTTACATCAAGAAAGCTACCTTCCATGTATCTATACGTATCATGACTCCTACAAAAGGGGTATGGTTTGCAAGGTCTTTCGGGACAGCTTTCTGATTGCTCTTTCTTTAATTTGAGCATTTCATCTCTGGCATGAATGAGGACTTTTGCTGGGCCAAATTTCACATCCATATTTTTCAGATCTTCTGTCTTCAAAAGCATAAGACTAGGTCCTGTAATATCTTCATCAAACAGTCTGTTAGCAGCTTTGTCGTCCACACCTTCCAGTGAGAGTGCCCATCCTCGCACTTGATGTTTAGTCCAGTGCTCCATGTCAGTTGAAGGATCCTGGTTGTCATTCTAAAAAAAAAAAAAAACGTGCAAAAATTAAAAACTTTCCTGAAGAAAAGCGTGTTTTTTGCTTTGTTTTTGGCAATAAAAATAAATAAATAAATACACAGCAAAGACCAGATATGCCTCGGATTTGTCTTTTTTCTTCATAGAAAATAATATTTATTTATTTTATACATTTTAAAACAAAGCTGAAACGATGTTAATATTACGTTTTAATCAGGCGAAAGGTGCACCATGTAACTTTTCTGGTGGGGGTCCGCCACATGCTTGTGAGACTGTTCTCCATTAGCAGTCTTTACAAGGGGGTGCACACTTTACAGTGCAACACTCATACATTCTCAGTTATCAGTTATTAAGACATAGTAGCAACCACTTTGTGTTTAAAATTACAGTAGTATCTATAAAATATGTAGTTTTAGCAGCACAATTTACAAGTTGAAAACGCAAGTACAATTCTAAATGGGTTTTCTATTAAAATGACAATGACATTCATTACCTTCAAAAGCATATAAGCACATTTTACAATTTCCACAATCGATAAAAGACTTATAAGCTGTCAGTGTCTATGGTTTTGTATACATTTCTTTTTTACTCCTCTGTTATTTTCATTTATGAGCTCAGTGGAGAGTTTATTATCCCGTTGCTATGTACCATGGTATGAGAAGGCAGATTGGGTAAGGCTTGTTTTACACTTGGGAATAGTGCATGTACTGCATACGGTGCTTAGTCTGATGAATTTAATGGCTTAACACTTTATATTTATGCATTATATGGCAATGATGATAATGCTGCATTTTTGTCAAGGATTGTTAGTGCATGTTTGTATATTAATTCTAGTGGCTTCAATGTAGTTTTGCTTTTGGCCAGTTTGAGACGCAAAATGGGAAATGTGGGTTTAAGTGACCTTTAGCTGCCTAGAAAGTGAGTTCCTTATGCTTTTCGCAGTTGCTAGGTTGTATTTTACAGTTTTAGATGTTAACAATTATTAACACTTTTTTTAATTATTAGGACGGGGATCTTATATGAGCCCTAGGTATTTGTTTTCACTGGCAGGAAAAATTCCAGAATTTAGAATGTTTTTCAGTAAACATTTTTAAAGGGTCTATTAGGCTCTCTCTCTCTCTCTCTCTCTCTCACACGTGCTCTCAAAGCTCTTCACTGCCATTCTTCATCCACTGGGTGGAGCTGTGATCAAACCATCAGGTTATTGAGCAAACAAATTAACTACTGCTACCCCTGGATTCTGCTGTTTATGTAACTAATTAACTCATATACTATTGATGAACTCCATCAGACAACTGAGTTAACAACCGAAATGAATGTACCAAACACCACCTGAAAAACCCACTGTAACCCACATCATGCCACAAAAATATTGCCCTACAGTATTATATTAACAGTAAAGTAAATATATTTTTGGCTCATAACCAGGTATTCTTGTGTCTGTTTTGTTACATTAGACCTGATTTGGGAGGCATGGAAGCTATTATGTTTCATGTCTCTATATTGTCAGCTTTGCCTCACATCATATATATCAGCGACATATATACAACAGTAAAAAGTTTAGTTGGCTGAAAACCTACCTTTACTTGGTCTGGCTCTGCCATTGTAGCTTTTGATTTGTCATGTGTGATTAGACTTGTAGGAATCTAAATCAAAGACGAATCAAAAATATATTTTCAAAATAAATAGTAAGTTTTGGTCTATGGCAAATGTTACACTATTTACCCAGTTTTTGCAGTTAACGTGCTGCCATTGTGTTGCAGGCCATTTGTAAATGCATCAGCCCTGGAAAAAGAAGTAGATTTACAACAAAAACTGTCTAAAAAGTTAATACTTACATTACATCATCAATTGCAACATAGGAAGTGGTCAGGACAAGCCTTTTCTTTAACCAGGAAGACAGAACATGATACTTAAAAACAATTTTTAAAAAACCCAAATAATAAGACCATACAAGGCCAGATATTAACAATTTATAGTAAAATAACAAAGACTTATCCAATGGAATTAAATTACGTATTTAGGACTGAGGAAGTACAATAATTTAGGTAAATATGTAATGTATGTCATCTGCATTCCAAGTAACCTACAATTAAGACATTTCAGTGCATTAAAGCTGTAACAACTTACACTGTTCCTGTGCTCTATCGGGAAGGTTTGATGACTGAATAGTCCTTTTTGCATCCAACATCCCAGTCTCAATCCAAGTGTGGTATCTGAAAACGGAGCTGTGCAGAGTCTTTTAAGGCCAGTGGGCGTGACTTAGGAGAAAAGGAAACTCAAGGAAATGACAAAGGCAGTCTTTGTGCAAGCTGTGTGTGTGCAGTGCACTTTCCAAAAAACAAAACCTAAAGCGTCTTAGATCAGGAAGGATAAAAAAAAAGATATATTAGGTGACAAATATCCTTATCCGTGAGCATCGTTAAACAGTAGCAGGAATCATCTTTCGATATTTTTATTAAAATACCTAGACAATCACTCTGTATAGACACACCTTTACTTTGTCTGTCACAACCTCCCGTGTTTGCTCATATATTTGCTTTGTAAATCAGCACTAGGGCGTGGACAGCTAGGCAAATTCATCCTGCACATGCACATCTGCCCTGCAACTAAACTTATAACGTGATAAATATTTCCACTATATACCGTAGTTTCATTTTCTGATAATTAATGAATGCTAGATGCTGCATTTTAAACTTGCAGACACAGTAGGGAAACAATAATGGAGTATGAAGAAGTCCAACAGAGTTCATTTGTCTTTACAAGTTCGGAGAATTTTAATAAAGTAATAAAGATAAAAGTAATAAAGATAAAAGGTGGTATGGTCTGGGTAATTTTAAGTACTCACGTGTGTTTAGTTGAAATGGTATGACCTTCTGATAATTTATATCTAATCAGCTTTTGTGGTGAGAATTAAACAAACCACTGGGTAAGCCGAGGAGAGGGAATATTACAGTCCAGGGTGTTTTAAGCTTTTGCATCATCACGGGTCATGATGGACGGGCTTAAATATATGTTTTGAATTGTGTTGCGCATGAAAGAAATGATGAACATCTTAACTGAAACCATGTACAGTAGGTGTGTGAATGGGAGTGTGTTTGTGAGAGTGAATGCAGGACAGCGGATGAAAAGTAGCCCATGACTAATTCCGGAGTTGCATGTTCATTTACATGTCCTGTCCTGACCAAATAAACCAATAAATTTAAAAAAAACAACAAATTTTATGTAAATGGAATTAAGATAATTTGGGGGGAAAGTGAACTAGGCTTAACATCTATTTATTCAGACTCAGTAGTGCTGTGACAGTTTATTTTGTATTTTTTGTTGTTGAATGGTTTGTATTATGATGTTATTCATTTTGATTTTTGTATTTTTTTGTAATTTATTGCAAACCACTTTAGTCATCTTGTGTGTTGGAAAGGGCTTTGATTCATTGATTAAAGATTTAGATTAATTAATTAATCTAAAGGGGTGAGTGATGCCCAGAATATAATGTATAAGGCCGGTCTTGAAATATCTATCATGATGACATTGTATTGATGTCTGACTGTAGCTGCCTTTGGTACTATTGCTGTATTTAAAATGGACACTTGGTGGCACCATTTGCATATGTTACCTCCATGTGGCCATAATCTTACACAGCAAATGTTTTTGATATGAGAGGACAGAGGTGGAAAATAATGCATCAAAATGCACTTAACGTTTCTCAGTTGCAAAATAGTTTTATCATTAGCAGCTGGTGTATTTGGAAGGACAAGCATTAAATAATATGATAGACAACACAAACAAAAAAGAAGTATTGCACAACTGTAATAATTTTGTTTTGTCACTTCGAGCACTGTAATTTAACTGTAAAATAGTACGAGTGCAAAATTGTATTAGGTTACTAAGTAGGTGAATGTTAAAAAACAAAAACAAAGTCTGCAGAGGGATTACTTTTGGCAGGCTGTAGATACAGGAACATAAAGCTGCTGCACATCACATTGCAGGTCATGTGACTGCTGGCCTATCTATGACACTAACTTTCAGTCTTGGCATAAGTATAATCAGTTTTGAGGGATTTCTCAGTAGCATATTGTAAAGGAAGAGGGATTTTCTGTAGTTTTGTTTTAAAATAATTAAAAATAAAATCATTTCACGTACACTGCTACATTTATCAGTTGTTTATTATTGGGGATGCCAGTTTAAATTCTTTAGTGGACTTAGAGGTTGCATTCACATTCTACAATTTGATGTGATAATCTCAGATGGTGGAAAACGGCCAATGTAACTCTCGGAGATTTACTGTTTTTGAGAGAATTACCCAAAATAGAAATCCACAAATGTTGAACGTTCTCATTATTTGTTTGGAACTGGTTCCACAAACATATTGATTTAACTGAGGCCCTTTCTACTGACAACAGTCACGCCTTTGAAGAGAAATAATGGCACCAATTTGTGAGGCTATTGTGAAGAAAAAAAAAATCACTTTTGTTTATTTATACTGACAGAGAAGAATTCTGACCTGACCTCCAGCTCAGTCTAAAGTGTACGGATTCTAACAAAAGCATTTTAAATTTATAAAGTGCCTTGGTTTTTTCGTTTTTAGATAATCATATGATATGAAGCTGTAAATTACAGACTACTCTTATTTTATCTTCATATAGCTTATGTTTTTGTGGTTATAAGAAGAATTAAATAAAAGCATATGAAAATGTATATTACATGTTACATGTTTGCAGAAAAAAAAGGTGTATGCTTAATAAGAAACAAGCGGCTGAGAACAGCTTTTTAAAGTAGTAGTCTCATTTATAGCAAAAACCTCACTGTAGTTTTTCACAATTTTCATAAATTCTTTTCATTAAATGTTAACAAAAAATACGGAAATCTATTTTTTCTAATGTTTTATGTTAAAGCCATTATTTTTCTTTATAAAATCCACTCATTAGGTTCACAATCCCAGAGACTTAAAGAGAATCAGAAAAAACTAACTCTGCCTTTTCATTTTATTTCATGAAAATATAGTTAGTGTGGTTCATGTTATGTTAAAAAGTTTGACAAAGCTGACCATGTAAAATGGTACATCATTATCCACAAACAAGTTCAATAAGATTATAGAAAATGTCAACTGTCAAAGATACAGCCAGTGATTACCTGAAATGCCACATGACTATGTGGAAAACCTGAAATTAAATATACAGTACAGAAACTCAAGTATGATTTCAAGAATAAAAATCATGGATTGAATCTTATATCGTCTATGCATCTGTCATAATATTTTGAACAGCGTTCAGATAGTGACTCAAAGTATTTGTCACATGGCTGGGGAGCTGAGGTGTCAGATAATGAGTTCCGAACAAACAAGCAAACAAATACGAACGAAAAGCACAGTAGAACAGTAAAGATTAAGGCCAACAGTAGATTGTGGAAAGAACACTCTTGTGTATTCTGACAGTGGATATCGCTTTTAGCCTGTTGATCTTCAAATATATCTTGTTCAATGAATACTGTGTCTTCAGTTGGATCAAATGGTCCAGAAGTGTGTTCAGATCTCATGCAGTTGAGAAGGATCACTTGTGGGGACCTGGACTGGAGATTGCTCTTCAAACACTGTTTTTCAATGAGCTGTTGTAAGTAGAAGACCCTGTCCATGTCTTCAAAATCATCAATCATCAAAAGGACAGGCAACTGAGGTTCCAGTTCTTTACAGCCACACTGCAGCAGGGTGACCACATGTTCTGCCACTGTAATGGGGTCTGCGTCGTTGTCAATAAGCACAGCACTGCGGAACCTTTCTCTGAGAGCCCACAGAGTATGTTTGGCCAATGTGGTGCCACCACAACCTGGTAGATGTAGGAGGTTCAGGAGGACACATGCTTTTCTCAAAGAGCACAAGCCTGGGATGAGAGTGTCAACTATGTAGACAAATTTGTCCCTTTTAATAAACTGCATAGAGCCAGGCTGCTCGGAGAAATAGAAATTCCACCAGGATACTTCTCCTCCTCTGTAGAAGTTCTCCTCGATGGAAACTTGGTCTTCATTTCCCCCTTCACACTGGTTCACACACACAACATCCAGTGTGTTGAGCTGGCGCTCCACTTTCTTTTCCAGAAGCACTCTGCCCCCTCCAGCTCCCGGGAGGAATCGGCTGCTCCTGCGGTTCTCTGACAAAAGGCTGAGGATGGTGCCATTGACCTCTGCAAAGCTGAGCTCATAGATGCATCTGTTTGAGATGTCCACTTCGCAGCGAGCGGCTATCAAGTTTTTCCAGGAGGTAAATGCATTCTCATTGTCACAAATACAAAGGATCTGCTCTGTGCCTTTGAGCTCCTGATAAAATGTGCAGAAGGTCTCCACCAGAGGATCCATTCTGTCTACTTTAGACAAAATTAGGAAAACAACAAGAAACTTCATGTTCTTAAAAACATTTTTTTGACACAAGAATGGAATTGCAGTTTGAAATGAAGCGCTGCGGCCCTCTATCCAAAGATGTATGTGTGAGTGTCTAAATATTCCTGTGCACAACAACCAGTGTATGAAGTGCAGAGGACCATCCTTTGCCGCTATTGAGCTTTTACATTCTTCAGGCACAATTTCATTTGAATATTTTTCTATGTGCTTATACAGTCCATTTTGAGCTGATTGATGGTCAAGGTCAAAAATGATTGCTGGGCTGAGATCAAGAAGAAACCCCAATGAGTCCAACTGAGTGGGGTGGGATTTATTAGTGACTATAACATACTGTTTATAGTAAGACCTGTCCAAGGAGCCAGTTCCCCCCGTTATCATCTGACACAACTTAGAACCCTGCATGTGGCTTCTTACAACTCTCAGCTGCTTCTCTTCTGATTGCTCTCTGAGTTCTGACAAAGTTTCCACATTGGAAATAAACCTCTGGAAGTCTTTCATTTTTTTGTCAAATGTTGTTGGAGCTTGGAGGTTTCGGCAGCTGCCACCCTCTCGTACAAAGAACTGTTTTTCTTTAATCATTGTGGCGCTGTAAGTGTAGAAAAGTTTGCTTTTGCAGACAATATTATAAGGAACTATATCAACCTCAATAACAAATTTGCCTGATGTGGTCAAATTCAGGTTCAGCACTTCCACAAATCGAGGAGGTTTAATGCATTTTTGAGCGTCGTCTTTGTGCTTGTACTCAAAACGCTTATTGATGGCAGACCTTAGTTTTTGATCGTATTGTTCTTTCTCTTTGCTGTCCACTGGAACACCCCGTACTTTACCATGTGGTTGGTCCAATATTCCAAAATGTATTGTTCCATTCGTATGACTGTTCATACAGGAAGCTCCAAAGCGGATAACCTCATCTACAAACTTGTCCATTTTTGTTTCCGCAGTTGTGTTTGTAAATGCTTTGAATTCATGACAAGGCTCGATAAGGTCTGAAGCACCAGATTCCGCTACATTGAGAATGTCGCCCTCAATGTACCAATGAGCTGCCACATACTTACCAAAAGGATAAGGGGTGCATTGTCTTTCTTTGGCTTGTATTAGTTCATTTTTTGCTTGAATGATGAGTTTGGCTGGTCCGAATTTCACACCCAATGGAGTCAAGTCTGTAGTATTTAAACATTTAAGGCTTGTCCATGTAATGTCCTGATTGAAGAGTATTTCAGCAGAGCTCTGGTCGACTCCTTCAAGATTGAGAACCCATTCTCTTACTTGATGTTTGCTCCAGGACTCCATGTGCGAAGAAGGCACGGAGTCATTGGCCTGAGAAAAAAAAGTGTTTGATTCAATCATGGATCACACTTCTTTAGATTCTAAAGGGTAGTCTGGTATGTCAAGCTGGCAATATGCCCACTGGCCATTCGTTCATTCATTTCCTACCGCTTATTCCCGTTAGGGGTCGCGGGTGACTGGAGCCTATCCCAGTGACTTTGGGCCTTAGGCGGGGTACACTCTGGACAGTGGCCAACTCGTCGCAGGGCTGACACTGGCCATTGGTTTTGAGAAATATAATTACGCAGTTCTAATAACCTGTTTAAGAACTACAAAGTGTGTAATATGTGGTCAGTTATTGAATATTATCAAAAACTCTCACTGGTGGGTGTGATAATCATTTACATTTATTCATGATGAACATTCATGATATACATTCTGCTAACAGGTTAGATTGCATTTCCATCTGTTGTCCTGCTTTCACTCTTTCACACACAGTGTTTGTACACAGACACTAGACGAAATGTGTCTTGCACATCAACAGTATGCAGTGGACTAAGCAGAAATCAGACCAGCTTGGTGGACATCTACCGCACTCTACCCACAGAGTCACTGCAACTCCACTACAGCACCTGGAATTCCCATTACTAACCAGGCCCGACCTGCTCAGCACCGAGATCAGGTATTGTCAAGGTGTTAAGGCCAAGCTCATCCTGACTTAGGTGTATTTATCAGTTAAGTTAAGTAAGACCAGGGTAGAGCTGTACTATACTAATCTAGAACATGGCATAAGGCTTATTTACAAAAAGACTATGCTTAAACTTTTAATTTTTTTAGTACAGGGGCCAAGTATATTTCAATAATACAGAATAAAACTGTTGTTATTATTACGTCTGGCATGAACACTGTTGATTCATGTCATACATGCCATACAAAGCATGGCTGCAGGTGGCATAAATAAATATATATATGTACAATGCATGACTGCAAGGCTGCATATATATATATATATATATATATATATATATATATATATATATATATATATATATATATATATATATATATATATATATATATATATATATATATATATGTATATGCACAAAAGTACAAAATTACAGCTGCATTTTAAGAAGCTAATATGGCTTCATTATTATAAGCTATGCATAAAATTGTCAGGATCCATCATGGCACTGCACTGAATGGCCCTATATATGCAGTGACTGAGTGATGTTAAATGCTGGCTGAAACTGATCATTTCAAACTTCTTGTGAGATCCATGCAGAACATCCATGATACAGAATCATGTTGAAGAGGGCATCTGTGTTGGGTAACATGCTGCACCAACTGGTGTTGCAATTGGATGCTCTTTTACGAATTTCATATTTACATATAGGTGAAATGTCAAACAAATATTGACTCTTAGTAGTTCATGAATATTAATAGAGTAATGTGTCATCATTACATCTAGCACAGACATTAGCCAACTCAATTACCTGCAACTCAGCCATGACAGAATTTGGCAGCGGTCACTGGAGGCACTGCTACAAGAGATAATGCACAAATAAATTATCAGAGTTTAGCGTTTACAACAAAGACATTTTGGCTAATAAACTGCTTACATAAAAAAGGCACATGGTGGTGGACAATGATTCATCCAATGCAAAAAGCTGCTGATGCAGGAGATACGTGTCTCAGGACGTCTCTGAAATCTGGGCTGCAAAAAATGAAGGCTTGTTTTAAGATAACAGACACTGACAACATAAAATAAATATGAAAACTCTTACTCACCTCATGTTTGTCTGAGTAGTCCGGAATTCCATGGCTCTCTCACGTGGCCCATGGAGCTCCGAGGGAAAAAGCCGACTCGACCCTTTCCCCAAGACTGGCATCACATCATGCTGCTTTGAGTGTCGTGAAAACGTTGCGTTTAACCTTCTGAGGTCGACATGCCGCGCCTCTGCGGGACCGTCATTGTTCGGTTGCGGTGGGACTATTGCACTGACGCTTCCTCAGTGTGGCACACCGGCGTCACGTGACCACGCGAGCTCCTCTTATCTCCCGTCTGTGGAGAAATGCATTCATACCGTTACTTTTAATGGCGGGTTAGCGGGCTGGCGTATTCAACATGCCGTTTACCCCAGTGCTGTCAGTCGCCATACTTGTTCCATACGTTTTGGCTTACGACAAAAACAGTCAAAGTCAACGATTGGCTCTCAAACTAAGGATCGCGTCAAGGAACGCTGGATGCTCCTTTCACCGCATCACAGGGAAGGATTCTTGCAGACAAATACTGTCCGATTCCCCCACACAGATAAACACCGACTTATTCTCAAAACTGTTAATACAGAAAGTTTTTTTTTAAGTGAAGAGACCGTCAGTGCGAGGTTGAGGTGAGGTTTGCGCATTGGTAAAAGATCAGGGATGTTTATGAGTTTTATGAGTTTGTCTCAGATATAACATGATCATATCCCATATCACATGAAGCCTTTTCGAGTGGAAAGAGCCCTGCAGGTGCGGGGCAGCTAGCCTCTTGTGCTGCACGCGGAGCAATCACGGCGCTAGCATACACTGTACTACACGTATCCACGAAAGCTATTACAGCCGCACGATCCATGTTCAGCACGTGCTTTTGTTCTTCACCCGAGTATAGAGAAAAATGCTAAAAAGTTCTGATTTTCAAATATGTATATTCATATGACGTACCTGTTAGCGGCTGTGCTCTTGGGTGGCTGCGGGCTACTGTGGGCTGCTGGATGTTGGGTCCCGACTGTCGTGCGTGATGCAAGCGGTGCTCCCTCCGCCTCTTCCTCGTCCATCCTTCGTCCCGATGAGGAAATAGCTCAGGGGCAGTCCGTCCTTCAAGTGCACTGACTTATAGTTCTATGACTGACTTATAGGAAAAGTATTTGGGGAATCTATCAGTGGTGGATAATAACAAAGTACAAAAGTAAAAGTACTGTACTAAAGTCATTTTTTATGTATCTGTACTTTACTTAAGTATATTCTACAGTAGATACTTTTTACTTTACCTTCACTACATTTCACAGCGTGTATCTGTACTTTCTACTCCACTACATTTTTGAACTGGACTGAAAAGTAAAAGTATATTTTCTTAAAATTTTAAACCTGCTGAAAAGGCTGAGGGGTTTAATTTTTTGGGTACATTTATGGAGAGACCTTTCCTGTTTTTCCACCTAGTTGGCCAAAACTCAACAGAATAAATCAATCAGGATTACGGTTTATCTCCCACATAGTATTTTAATACTTTTAGTTGAGTAGATTTTAAAATGTGATACTTTTACTTGAGTTTTTTTTTTTTTTTTTGGTGCTGTATCTATACTTTTTCTTGAGTAACCAAATGGAGTACTTCATCCACTACTGGAATCTACAGACCCTTTAAAACAGTGTTTCCCAACCAGGGGTACGGAGACCCCAAGGGGTACGTGAGGAATTACCAGGGGGTACATGGAATGGTTTCAGGTTTTAAATAAAGAGTAAATTTACTTTTATCTGAATAAAAAAGTAAATTTAGCATCGTCTTAGAGTATCTTGGACCATAAATATAATTGAAACAGAAAATATGATAATAATAATTTACTATATTCAGTCAGTAAACACATTTATTTGGCTGAAATTCAAGTTAAGGGGTACTCAGAGTGTGAAACAAAGCTTAGGGGGTACGTGAAGCAAAAAAGGTTGGGAACCACTGCTTTAAAAGACACTCTAGATTCCAGAATGGATCAAGTGAAGTGGAACATAATGTGATTTCACTGGAGAAACTGGAACAAACCTCAGAATATCACAAAATATGAAAAATTGGGAAGATTTTTGAAAATGAAAACCACTCAGAAATATGTGAGTGACATCAGAGCTGCTTTAATGACGTTTACTATTGTATTTTACATGATTTGTTTATGTTATGTTCCTTTTAAATGTCCCAAGAACTTGCCTCAAGACTCAAGCTCTTTCTGTGGCTCCTAAATTCCGGAACAGTCTGTGACTAAATAATAGAACGGCACAGTCTCTTGACAGTTTTGAATCATTACTGAAGACCCACCTCTTTGCACTGGCCTTTAATAATTAAAAGCTGAGCACTTCAAGCAATACATGTTCTTGTTTTTATTATTGTTTGTACTATTTTATTCTTTGCCTCCTGTGAAGCACTTTGGGCACCACTGGATGTTGTAAATGTGCTGTATAAATACATTTGACCTTGACCTTGATAAACTCTTAGCATTTTCGATGAAGGAAAAATCCAGATTTTTATGTTTAACTGGACAAATACTGACAGAAATGATGAACCCACAATCATTTTTCCTTGTTTCTACAAATATAATCACATACTTTAGCATAAATTAAACGACTTAAAACCTAAATAGTACTTAGATCTGATGTGAGCGAATGATTGAAAATGAATTATAGTTTGCTTCATTTTGCCTTCATTCCGAAATGTTGATGACACAGCATTTTAAAGGGTCTATTACTTAAAGTCTATGGCAGGTTCTACAGTTTTTCTCATTTTAACTAAGTTTGGTGGGATAGAACCCGTGGATAATACACTTTCAAGGATCAACTGACATCAACTCTAAATAGTAATGATTTTAGGTCTTTATATTACAAAATAAGCAACAATATTGAATTTCCAAGGTAGAAATGTCAGTTAATTTGTTGGTTTTTATTACAAATAGAGAATGGATGGAAAATATGAAATCTTTTAGCCTTAAAATTGTATTTGAGCTTCACAAAAAGTATAATTTGTGATAAAGTATTGAATATATGTGCAGTTAAAATTTAAAACTATGGAGGGTTCAACATTTCTGTCAGTGTCTGTCCAGTAAAATCTAAAAATCAGGATTTAACCTTCATCAATACGCTTGGTGTCTGTCATAAACTCTCCTTGTATTGTTCTCTCATGTGTCTGAATGGTTATCATTTGCAGAAACCACCTTCATTTCATTCAACACTTAAAACCAGTAGAATTTAGATCTAACGTGAGCAAATCATTGAAAAATTTACAATCAGCTTCAATTTGCCTCCAGTCGCCTCCGTTCTAGAATTTTTATGACATCACAATTTAAAGGGTCTATAGACAATCATTCAACAAAATAAAGGTGTTATTTCTTGCCGTGTCATTTATGTGGATTTTGGGCCTTTTCTTGTATGTTTGTCAGGTAACAATGCTCATGTTCAACCAGGAAGTAACACATAAACTTCACAAAAACTGTCAAACTGTTTAGTAAAATCTTAAATGTAACCATGTACACTACGTTTTAGTGAAATGTGTGTCCAACATGTCAGATAGACTTTAAGTAATATCTCGGCATAACCTTTGATTTTAAGTTTTTGTCGGCTAATTAGAAAGAGAAAACATTTAATAGAAACACATAAATGAGAAAAACAAAATCATCTTTGGAGGATCTGTGCAAAAACCCCAAATAAACAAATGATTGCATATCGTCAACATAAAACGTTGGTCACGTATTGACTTACTCACCGTGGAAAGAGGAACTAAAGCCTTCCCCATTTGGTTCAAGTAAGAGTATGCAATATCTGGGAAAAATTGTTCTTATTGTGTCCAAGCCAAAAGGAAGAATAGAAACATTCGTTCATAAGGAATTAAGCCTTTTTCCTGTTTTATTAAGGCTAAGTAAAGTGCTGTTATTATAAAGTGTTACCTAAAATCCTAACTCCAAATGATCTACAGAATCGGAACTGCAGTTAGTGTCAAAATGCAAATGCAGTGTTTCAAAACTACCAATAAAAATAGCAGCTTTCTATAAACAGGCGCTGATTGCGTCGAAATGATGTCACAATCACAACTGCAGAACCAGGAATTATGATAGTATCTTGAGCAACTGGATTAAAAAAATCTGCCTAGAATGTCCCTAATAGATGTGGATACGTGGATAAGTATAAAATATGAAACATTTCTGTCAAAATACAGTATATTTTCCGATTAAATCAGAAAATACAGACAATAGTCATGCACTGTATTCCAGACAGGCTCGTCCAATTAATGAAGGGCCATCAAACACAACCACAACCACCATCTTCTAATACATTTCTTATAAACGGTATAGAATTTATGAACAGCATCACATTACAGTGTAACTATACACTATACTAACCCTAAGTACACAAAAGTTTCAAATGATACAACCAAAATGTGAATCCTACTGGAGTGCACAAATTATTAACATCAATCAACAATAAATTCTGCATATATCAGACAAAATAAGGGAAATTAAAACAATCTAAATTCTCTGATCTGGACAAACAATGTAGTTTTGGCAAGACATAAGATTGTATTTATCTAAAAAACAACAACAACAACATTCTCTATTCCAAATTCTCAATCAAATCCCAGTTTCAAGATTTTGTTGCTGATTTTAAACTCACAGAAGATAATCATCATGTTTTGAGCCCTGCTGTGACACAATATACATAGATAATGTATATGCAATAGACTTGCAATAACACTGACTGTGGAGGCTCTGCAGAAACTGAAACTCTAATAATGACTGAAAAGGCTGTGAGAAGTGGAAGCAGATATATCATAACCATGACTTAAGTAAGTAGTAAGTATATGTTATTTGTATAGCACTTTTTACAGATAAAAATCACAAAGTGCATTACAGAAACAAACAAATAAACAAAAATGAATAACAATCTTGTCAACTAAAAGCTGTTTTGAATAAGAGTGTATTTAGCTGCTTCTTAAGCGTCCACTGAATTGGCCTGACGAAGGGCCAGGGGCAGGACATTCCAGAGTCTGAAAGGACAGGTCCCTCCGAGTTTTGAAACGTGTCTTTGGGACCACGAGAAGGCTCTGGTCTGACGACCGAAGAGTGCGGCTGGAGGTGTAAGGGCACAGCAAAGCAGCAATATACAGGGGGGCCTGACCACCAACAATCGGAAAGTAAGAACACAAAGTTTAAAATCAATCCTAACCAGTGAAGGGATTATTTGGGCTGCTCTGGGAATTCCTGTTAAATCCTTGCAGCAGAGTTTTGCACATATTGAAGTATTTGAAGAGCTAACTTATTAAAGCAAGTAAAAACTGAGTTACAATAGTCAAGATGAGATGAGACAAAAGAAGGATTCATTCATTCATTCATTTTCTACCGCTTATTCCCGTTAGGGGTCGCGGGTGACTGGAGCCTATCCCAGTGACTTTGGGCCTTAGGCGGGGTACACCCTGGACAGGGGCCAACTCGTCGCAGGGCTGACACAGAGAGACAGAGACAAGGACAGACAACCATTCACTCACTAGGGACAATTTAGAGTTGTCAATTAACCTACACAGTCATGTCTTTGGACGGTGGGAGGAAGCCGGAGAACCCGGAGAGAACCCACGGTAACACGGGGAGGACATGCAGACTCCACCCAGAGAGATCGTGTGATGTTAGGGTGGTTCGGAATTCGAAACCACGATGTTGGGGTGGTCTGGGATTCGAACCCACGATCTCCTTATTGAGAGGCAGAAGCTCTAGCTGCTCTGCCACCGTGCACCCCACAAATCAAATCAAACTTCATTTAGAAAGCACTTTTTATACATAACATGTAACACAAAGTGCTTTACAGTGCACTGAAAACATTCCCCCACATGACCATTTCCCACCCAACCTCCCCCCCACCAGGCAAGCGACCCATCCACCGTCACACACGCACACACACGCACACGCACACACACACACACACACACACACAGAGAATCGTCTGCAGCCACAGGACACAGACTCAGGGCCCAGAGGAGAGTTGAGGCCCACACCAAACCCCCACCAGGGGCCCATGAGCCAGGGCCCAGCAGCCACAGACGACAGAGGGTCCCTCAGAGGAAACACTGGAGAGCCTAAAATGGATAAAAGAATAGATAAATAAATATGGGGGAATTAATAAATAGAACTAGAGTAACACCTGGAAATAAATACACAAAAATAGTAAGCCTAAAATAAGTAAACACAATAAATAGGATGGATAAATATAACAAATACATAAATTAAATATTAATCAAAAGCTAAGCTAAAAAGGTCGGTCTTGAGCCTGCTCTTAAAAACCTGAATGTTCTCTGCAGCCCTGAGGTTCTCCAGCAGGCCATTCCACAGACGAGGGCCGTAGTACTGGAAGGACGTCTCGCCTCGGATGATCATCTCAAGATCAGTCTTTGATAGCAATCTCTTCACTTTCGCAACTCCACAAAACAGGCCGGATACATCAGACATTACATTGTTTATGGCAACACTGAAGAACATGGAGGACAGCCCCAGAAAACACTATCTCAGTTTCTAGGTAGTCGATCAGAATCAGTGTCAAATCATGACTTTGTTAACAACCTTAAGTAAAGTACTCAGTTGAGTTTTTGGAACCCAGACTGGAATTTTTCAAACAAATTTTGCTGTGTCATCACACTGGTAAGTTGTCCTGCCACCACTTTTTCCAAAATCTATGAAACAAAGGGGGGTTTAAATATGGACCTGTAATTTTTTGGCAACAAAGGATCAAGATTAAGTTTTTTAAGAATAGGGTTTACACCAGCGTGCTTGAAATAGCTGGGGACTGAACCAGTTTCAAGTGAGAGATTTATCAGTTTTACAACCCAGGGACCAAAAATGTCAAAGGCATTTAAGAACAATGATGTTGAGACAATGTCAACAGGACTGGATGAGGGTTTCATCTTCCTCACTAAAAGCTCAACACCTTGTAGGCTGGCAGGAGGAGCTGAAGGTGCAACTAGATTTTGAATGGTGTCAAAAAGGACTTTTGGATTTTTCTTGTTACATAAGACAATGTGCGAAATATATGTGGATCGACAATGATTTCACGTTTCATTTAGCTCAGTCATCATGTTTTTAAGGAAGTCTGTGCACCTCTAAATGTGTAGTTTTCCATAGACGTTCCACTTTTTGGCAGCCTCTTCTAAAACCACGGAAGGCTTCGTTCATCCAGGGACATGGCTTAGTGTTTGACGCTGTTGTATTTTTATCAGGTGCTACAGTGTTTAGAATAGTCAACTGCGCCCTGACAACTGGATCAGTCCGTTTATCCAGACTGGAGTCCGCCTCGCCCTCATGAACCAAGCATCGCCACAGAGGACATGCTCACTCTAACTGGAACAGAAATGACATTTGGGCAGCAGCGTTACTGTTCACGCTGGATATTCTGGAGTACTGCAAACTATTTTTAATGAGTTGTGCACTCAGAGGGACCTGTGGATTTAAATGGACTAAATCTGAAGGCACTCTTAGGAGTTTGATTTGCACGCCCTGTCCCTGCTCTTGTCTTGCTGCATATTCCATAAAGGAAAGAAATATCAACAAAAGCATTCACATACATGTAGTGTTAATGATAAAGGCATTACACGCCATGTTGGTGTGTGTTGCCCACAGTGTGCTCTTGTGGCAGGATGGGGGGTCGCCGTTTGTACGTCCAGGGCTTGTTTGGACCGTCAGTGCCCCGTGTGTCTGCGGAGGATTGTGCACAGGACAGAGACACAGACAGGCCATAGATACAGCACCACCACGCACTGTTGGGCGACACATTCAAATTGCTTCAACCTGGTAGAAGCATCTTTCCTCTTGTAGGTCAGTTTTTTTATGTGCATTTTCCCTATTAAAAAAATACATCAAAACTACACTGAGTACTTCTGACAGCGTTGTGTAAACAAGGTTTACAGCGTTTTGGCTCTTCTGGAAGGGAACAATAGTCATAACTATAGATGCTACTGTCACATTGTGATGGAAATCCCATAGACAAAGTATGTCCCATACTCTTTTAACCTTTGCTCTGAGGTTGTCACAGCCTTCCAACTCTATGTGTGAATATAACAGTGGATCAAGATGAAAATGTAATGAATATATCAACGAAAGCCTCTATCTTTCATCTGGTGTACATTTTTAGTTTCTACTGTTTTTGGTTCCAGAGTTTGAGACAGGAAAAATGTTTTCACACATGACATGACAAGAACTAAGTCCCAGAGTTCCTGTTTAGCCAGAGGAAACACCCAACTACTTTTCAGCACTGTAAACCTGCAATAAACTGTACAAAAAGCTCAAACAAAGAATGACATTTACAAGAATTTAATTTAATTGAATTGAATTAAATTATTAAAGAATGAAACCTAAACTAAGGCGAGGAGTGCTCTCAGCTGCCGCTCCAGAGCTCTGTATTTCTGAGGTGCACACTCCTTATGCCTGCAACACATACGACATTACCAAATCAAATGTAGGCACCCAGGACCAACACCGACAATATTCTATTTCATTCATTAAAGCAGCATTATAGGTGTTGGTAAAAAAAAAGTTTTCTTAGGACTTGATCACAATTTCAATTTGATCATCTTGCTATATTCATATTGCCTTAGAGAGGTAAATAAAGGTAAATAAAGTGTGATCTTTCTACAGAATGTTCACACTTCACTGCATTTGGTTAAATCCGCCTGTCACTCACTCAGACCATGACAGAGACTGACCAATAGAAGGAAAAGAGTCTGTTTTTAAGCATAGAGCTGCATTATACAGAACATTTGTGAATCACAATATGGGACACAGTATACTTACATTTGGAGGCGTTTTTGTGCCAATTGGATCAGCCACATCTTGTTTTCGTAGAAGTCATTTGACTGATCCTGTCTCTCCTGCTCTTCTCCCTTCACCCTTGCCCCGCTCTCTCTTGTCTCTCTCTCTGGTCTCTTCTTCCTAGTTTTTTCACGCTTCGGTTTCTTTCCCACCATTTTCTTTCTTGCCTTTTTCGCTCTCTCCTGCTGCTCTCTCTCCTCCTTCTCTTTCTCCCGCTTCTCTTTCTCTCGCTTCTCTCTCTCCCGTCTCTCTCTCTCTCTCTCCCGCTCCACATCATTAGTATCCTAAAGAACACACAGGAGGTTAATTCTCAGCTCCAACAAAAAGTAGCTCAACATTAACACAGTGCTTTTTTGGTTGTATTTTTTTTTACCACTGTGCATTACAAGAGTAAACTTAGAGCACAGAGATAGCGACAGGTTTTTTAACGGTGCACAACACAAGCTCCAATAAGAGAGATGAGTGACATTGTAATTACAGTCATGGCCGAAAGATTTTTTCCAGAAAATACTCCCAGAAATATATTGCAATTACACATGTTTTGTTATACACTTGTTTATTTCCTTTGTGTGCATTGGAATCACACAAAAAAAAATGTGAAAAAAACTGATTAAATTTCACACAAAACTCAAAAAATGGGCCAGACAAAATTAATAGCACCCTCTACTTAATATTTGGTTGCACATCCTTTTGCAAAAATAACTGAAATCAGTCGCTTCCTATACTCATCAATAAGCTTCTTACTCCTCTCAACCGGAATTTTGGAGCACTCTTCCTTTGCAAACTGCTCCAGGTTTCTCATATTGGAAGGGCGCCTTTTCCCAACAGCAATTTTAAGCTCCACAGGCGTTTAGTGGGACTGACATCTGGACTTATTGCTGCCCACTTCAGAACTCTCCAGTGCTTTGTTGCCATCCATTTCTGGGTGCTTTTTGAAGTATGTTTGGGGTCATTGTCCTGCTGGAAGACCCACTGTCTCGGACACAAACCCTGCTTTCTGACACTGGGCCCTAAATGGCGACCTAAAACCCTCTGGTAATCCTTAGATTTCATAATGTGTTTATACTCATTCCGTTTTCAGTAAACAGTAGAATGATGATCTCGGTCTCATCTGTCCACAAGACGTTTTTCCAGAAAGCTTAATCACATACGTTTTAGGAAAAAGCTGTCATGCTTTTTTATGTCTCGTGTCAGTAATGGGGTCCGCCTGGGTCTCCTGCCATAGCGTTTCATTTCATTGAAATTTGGACAGATAGTTTGCGGTGACACTGATGCACCCTGAGCTTGCAGGACAGCTTGAATTTCTTTGGAACGTTTCAGTTTTTCTCTTCCGTCCACGTTCAGGGAGATTACAGTGCCATGGGTTGCAAACTTCTTGATTATGTTGCGCACTGTGGATAAAGGAACATCAAGATCTCTGGAGATGGACTTGTAACCTTGAGATTGTTGATATTTTCCACAATTTTGGTTCTCAAGTCCTCAGACAGTTCTCCTCTTTCTGTTCTCCATGCTTAGTGTGGCACACAGACACACAATGTCATATTTTTTGAAAAATCTATGGGGAAAAAAGGAATAGGAATTTACTTTTGGAAGCACTGGCAGGCTGTAAAGTGGGCGGGACTGTGGAGTAGTGTCAGGTAGATGATGGTGGGTCATGGTGTGTGTTACACATTTCCGATACTGTTGACACGGTGTTGACACTGTGTTGGTGTACTCTAAAGACATTGCTTCTTATGCAGACGTCATGCGTTACTACAACACTTGGCTTGCTCATTCAAAAATGTGAAAACCAAATGACAATCAACAAATCAGAGATGAGTTAGTAGAAGGTAACTCAATGTTATGCCTAATTAAAACAAATAACAGCCTATTGGTCAATAAAATAGGTGATCCAGTGACTTGGAAGTGAATGTGAAAATGATAGTAAAATAGATAGTGCTTGCAGTAGTTCTACTTAAGACAGACCGAAACTATCCCACAAAGAGGAACATGCCGATCTTATTTTTATTCGTGACTCAGTGGTGATAAACAGAGACCCAGCGCTCAGAATGAGCAACACCAAATGATACAGTACATGTGTTTGTCTTAAAGTGATACACACTGTGAACCAGCTCGACACAGGCGTCACTCTCTAAGCTCGATACATGTGTCGACGTCTGGACTTGTTTGGCCCATCAGTATGGTTGACTCCATACATATTTACATACACAAGTTCAGTATTTGCTCAAAGAAACCAAATATCACAGTGTGAACAGCAGCCCGACCAGGGGACAATCCCCAGATGAAGGTTCTCCAGACCTTATCTATGCTCTGCTGGATGAGGCAGGCGTGTTGCACCATGCGGCTCCTGAAGTCCTTGAGGCAGTCCTGGTACATGGTCTGGGCCTGGTCTGGACTCAGGTTGGTGGTCCCGTTCAGACGCCTCAGGACCGGGGCTAACAGGTCCTTCTGTTGCTGCTCCAACCAGCGCATTTCCTCCCCCAATAACAACTCCTGTAGAACAGTCACAGCACCACATCACACTCACATTCTGGCATTTTAAAGGTGTTATAGACCCTTTCAAAGTTTGTAAACAAATACATTCTAAATTCCGAAATGGAGGAAAAGTGAAGAGGGACATAATGTCATCTATGGAGAAACTGGGATTAAACAGAATATTAATTGTCAAATGAAAACCATTCACTATGTGAGTGAAATCAGAGACTGGTTAGAAAGCATAAACAAATGTATTTGACATTATTATGTTTCTTTTACATTTTTCACTTCACTGTATCCAAGGATGCTAACTATACCACAAATATTACTAATAATACTTGCCATGTTAAAATTCAGTTTGGAAGCTCATAAAACTGTATTTTTCACTTGTTTTATAAAGAGAAACAAAGTGACATTTTTACCTTGAAAATTCAAAATTGTGGCTTATTTTTGCTGAAAATACGTAAAGTCATAGGCAATTATATCTAATATCAGTTAATAATTGAAAATGTATTATCTGTTTCATTTTGCCTCCAGTCATTTCCATTCTGGAATTTTCAAAATGCCGATGACAAACATTTAAGGTTGTGTATGTATGTAGGTCATTTTAAACTAGGATATGTAAGATTTGTATTTAAAATTTCATAAACATGACCTCTCTGTGTCCCCAAATACAATGTAAACATGTTCAAATTAAGAAAGATTTTGTTGATTAAAATTATAATGTTGATTTATTCTTAATTACAAAAAACATTGGACATGTAGGCCAATAGTTGCTAGTGCTGATTCAGCAGTAATTACTGCTGTCCACTACATTTCTACAGTGATTTATTTCAGTGCAATTCAGCTAATTCCCAATAGAGAATGAACGGAACGTAAGTGAAGATCCAAATAATCTGAACTAGCCGGGCAGTATCGTGAAAAGGGCCATCAGTGTGTGTGTGTGTGTGTGTGTGTGTGTGTGCATGTGCGTGCGTGTGCATGCATGTGTGCGTGCGTGTGTGTGTAAGTGTAGTAGGTGTGTGTTTAGGAGCGTTCAGACTGCAGCGACTACCAGTTTACATGTAAAGTGGTGTAGCGCGACCAAAGCCTCCTGCGATTTTGCGGCGCGACTGAGGCGGCGTGAATCCAGCGATTTTGTTGTGCTGCACGATGCGACCAGAGCGACTTTGCAGCGGCCGCAAAATCGCTTCATTCGCGTGACCGTCGCAGAAGATAAACAAAGCTGAAGTTTCTGCGGCCAACGCGGCGCGGATGCCAACCAATCAGAGATCACGCAACTAACGTAACTATGCATTTCATTACTCAAGAAGAAGGACGAAAACAAACTACACAGCGACAAAGAATGGATGATATCGTGTCTGTGGCACCCGGTGCTCTATAATGTCACACTGGTGAATGACAGAGACAGGAACAAGAGCCTGAAGAAGGTTATCCAGAGGATTGGATTGTCTGGTAAGTTATCACAACTTTGGAGCTGTGACATATTTGCTGTCTTTGTTCTAGCTGTGCGGCAAACGTAATTGCCGCTAGTTTGTGGTTTGACGAGTTCATATCCTTATTCAGAGGACGTGTGCAGGAAGCGGGGGAAGAATAGGGACACTGCAATACATCAGGGAGAAGAGAAAGGAGAAAGAAACGAGGAGGAGTGGGGCAGCAGCAGGGTCAGCTGTGCGTTGGTCGCGCATCTTCTGGTGACTTTTTTTTTGGCGACCAAAGCGACTGTCCTTAAAATGAACAGGTGACAAACTAGGGGCGACAGGCGCGATTTTGTTGCTGTGGTGTAAACAGGGCTTTTGTGTGTGTGTGTGTGTGTGTGTGTGTGTGTGTGTGTGTGTGTGTGTGTGTGTGTGTGTGTGTGTGTGTGTGTGTGTGTGTGTGTGTGTGTGTGTGTGTGTGTGTGTGTGTGTGTGTGTGTGTGTGTGTGTGTGCGTGCGTGCGTGCGTGAGCTGAGTGAGTACCTTCGTCCTGCGCTTCTGGCTTAGAGTGGTCCCGGGGATGGTCCAGGGACTTGTGTTTAGCTGAACGTCCTCCTGCTCCTTAGCTCTGAACTGCACCAATAACTGCATGTCCAGAATAACAGATTATTATGTTGGACATGGATTGGGTTAATAACTTTTTGTGTTAATAATATGGGTTAAAAATAGAGACACGTGCTGCCAATAACCAATAAATGATCAATATATCAAAAATGGAGCGAGCACAAATGCTGACATGGTGCGCACAAATGTATGACACCATTTTGGGGTCAATCAGGCACTATGGGGTGACCAACTTCACACTTAGGCCAGACTAAAAGCAATCAATGATCAATATCTAAAAAACGGAGCATGCACAAATGCTGACATGGTGTGCACAAATGTGGACGAGCAATGCACAAACATTGGATTTTGGGGTAACTCTGACATTTTGGGGTTAATTGGGCACTACTGGAGCCTGTGTCAGCTTCACACAGCCGCTAATATTGGGATCGCTTCAACATAAGCTTATTTTGCAAACTTTACAACAGCCTAACTTCAATTTGTGGTCCACTGCAAGCAACAAGACATGTACTTGTTATCAGTAACAACTCCATGAAATCCATATCAGACCATTGCAAGTTAAAGGTCTCATATTAGGTAAAATAAATTTGAACCTTGTTACAACAGAGTTTCCACATCATTACTTTACTCAAGGTTGTGTTTTGATTGATTCCTGCATGTTTGAGTGCCATAGGCTTAATTTGTAAACTTTACAACAAATTAGTAACATATTATAGCGTTTTACAATAGTGACATCGATATAGGAACATTTTGGTTGTCAGCCACAACAGAAAGACATTTATCAAACATTCAGCATCCATTGTCTTTGTGATTGAAAAACACTGCTATTACATTGTGAAACTACTTTAGTGGGGGACAGGAGACTGTACCATTGTCTGTGAGCTTCGGATCTCCGAGATGCTCTTCTGCAGCTCATCTATTTCTCTCCGCAGGAGCTCGTACATTTGAGGCGGTTTGAGTGGCTCTGCCTGAGGATTCACCTGTAAATAAGCAGCAGCGAAGGTTAGCCCCATCACTAGCACGTTTCGGTCTGAGATAAGAGCAAATGCCAATAATGCAGATTTTAAAGAAAGCAGGGACCATGATTTCAGTGAAGTCTCCAGCATGCTTTGACTCTATGTTCCCGATGAAGCTCCTCTTGGCTGCGAAGGAGGCATTCTCCTCGAGGTGGTAAGTCACCTCAATGCGACCCTCAGCCAAGAGGAACACGCACTTAGCGATGTCCTCACCCGCAGCTTTGGATGGGTTTCTGTTGAACTCCTTCACCACTTTCTACAGAGGTTATGAAGATGACATCACAACATTTGGACAGTGAGAGGCACAACTGTATGAGAGTCAGTGGTGAGTAATGAGATGTCCTCTTACAGTCCAATAACAAATATAAAAGCTTACAATTCTGCTAAATATTTCGTTACCCAACATCTTAACGCAGTAAACAGTGCATCTACACTCACATTGCTTCCACTCAATGCCACTCAGTCAGAATGTTGTGAATTGCATTTTTCGAATAAAATGATGGCACAGCATTCAAGGTCTTTGTTAATGCTCTATGGACATTTGCGTTGGTAGTTCACATTTAATAACTGTACACTGACAAGAAAAGTAAGTCACCCCTGATCAAAGTTCAGTCTGTGTCAATTATAAATGTGAGGTAACTGTAGTGTTCTGTTGTTTATCTGGTTTTCTTCTAGTGTTTACTTGCTTTTCTTCTTTTAAATGTTAGGTACAAACAAAATATTTAGCAGAGTTGTAGGCTTTTACATCTGTTATCAGACTATAGCAGCTCTTTCACATTTCACGGCACAGGAAAGCTAACAAACATTAGCATGCTAACAGAGCGGTTTATGTTTTTCATAGAATAAAACACTCATTTTCACCCTAAGCACTTTACTTATTATATCTGTAATAAAGTAAACTGATAAAGTAAAACTGATTTTAGGTGTGTTAGTGGGTTTTCTTTGGATGCTGGTGATATCTATATAAGTATATCTCTAAATGAAACAATAGAGGTTTCACCACAGCATTCAGAATTTTAGCAGTGAGTGGCAAAATTGTGAGTAATTATTTTTTTCTCTTCTGTAGGAGCTAAAAAACTTATCTTAATTGTGAAAGAGCTGCTACAGTATAACAACACATATATAGATCTACAACTCTGCTAAATATCTAGTTTGCACCTGACATCGCAGAAAAGTAAATAAAGTAGACAATTGATCATTTTTTCAAATAAAAGACAATCGGTGCTTAACCTCTATTGCGATGTTATCCCTTTTTTGATCCAGTATATCTCCCAATAGAAGCAATTCTAACAGAACTATTAATACAATTAAACAGAAGTGAAACCGTGTAGTACCACAATGGGCCATGTGTCATCCCGGTTTATGTCTGAGCATGCGGCTTGTGTTGATGCTAAGGGCGGTTCGAACACTGTGCAGCGTTGGAAGAGGAAGTCTCTGCGCTTATGGAATGTCTCCACCATTTGGTTCCCTTGCACCAGCATGCGCACCAGCCCGTCCACACGGAATGGAGCAAAGCGCATCTCCCTCACTGGGGTCACACAGGGGTCAGAGGGGGCGAGACAGGCCTTTGGGACTGAAGTGTTGAACCTGTGAACTGAAAAATAAAATACATTCTAATTTCCGGATTGGAGCAAAAATGAAGTTGAATATTAAGTGAATTCATTGGTGAAACTAGGATTAACCTCAGAATATCTCACAATATGAAAGATCGAGATGGTTTTGTCATACAACAAGTCATACATGTGATTTAAAGACTGATTTAAAGGCAATTTCTACTGCAGTTTACATGAATTATTAATTTAAAAGGAGATGATGAAGAAGGGAGGTGCACGGTGGCAGAGCGGTTGGAGCTTCTTCCTCCCAATAAAGAAAATCGTGGGTTCGAATCCCGGACCACCTCAACATCACACGCTCTCCCGTGTTACCGTGAGTTCTCTCCAGGTTCTCCGGCTTCCTCCCACCGTCCAAAGACATGACTGTGTAGGTTAATTGGAAACTCTAAATTGCCCACAGTGTATGAATGTAAGCGTGAATGGTTGTCTGTCAATGTCTGTGTATCTGTCTCTGTGTTAACCCTGCGACGAGTTGGCCACTGTCCAGGGTGTACCCCGCCTAAGGCCCAAAGTTACTGGGATAGGCGACCCTGGGAACGGGAATAAGCGGTAGAAAATGAATGAATGATGAAGAAGGTTGAAAACTTGACTTAATAAATTCGGTACTTATAGAAATATAGAGCCTTCGTTTTTTGTCTTAATCTACAGATACATTACATACTACAATTTATACTTTTTATAAAACTAAAACACACATTTGAGGCTAGAAATGATTTTTCTATCTGTTGTTAATGAAAAACAAAATGAAAGGCATTTCTACTGTGGAAGTTCAAAATTGTTGCTTGTTTTTGTTATAAAGACTTACAAAATCTTGTGCATTTGAATCTGATGTCAGTTATTCATTGGAAATGTGTTATGTCAACTTTACTTTGCCTTGAGTCGCATCCAATCCATAGGCGGAGGGAGGGGGTGGCTTAGGGGGATTAAGCCCCAGGTGTATTTTGAAAAGCACCGAATGTGCACAGAGCGACCCCGGTGTTTGTCGCAGCGGCAGGCAGCGCCGCGGGAACATCTGTGTGACGGACAGAGGAGCACGCTTTCTCAAACTCTTTGGAGTTTACTCTGATACTGTTTGCTATTTCTGCCAGCCTCACAGTCTAATCATTATAACTCTCACAAACAGATCAACCACCACCAGCGAGCGCTTTGTATTCTGGCTGTGCATGTCCCGTTGATAACCCGTCCCACGTCAGCTGTGGACCTGTCTGTAACGCTGGTTCGTTTGACTTGTATAATTGTTTCTTGACTACATTCTGCAATGTCCCACACCCAGAGTTATTAGTACATCATTTTTTTTACAATCAAAATCAAGTCGGCTCGCGCTGTGTCCTTTTCGCCCACCCGTTTGCTCACCTCTCTCGCTTACCTCTCACTCGCCAGCGCTCTCACTCTCTAGCTCGCTTGCCAGCACTCTCACTCTCCCTCTTGCTTGTCTGGGCCGCTGTTTGCAGCGACGGGAGAAAGGGAGAGTGGGCAGCTGAGCGAGAGGAGAGAGAGAGCCAGACAGAGCAGGGTGGCTTTACTATGGGCCGCTGGGTCACATGTAAGACGGCCACACCATCTCGTCTCCAGATTAGTCAGACCAAGCCTAGGCACGGCTCAGATCAAGTGATGATTCTGTACTTTTTTTACTACCCCCAATTAAATCCTTATAGTTCAATGCCTGTTTTGCCCTGGGCTTGGTTTAGGCTTTTGTGTTGTTGTGTTGTTTCTTAATAGAGAGATCCTTATTTTTTTGCCTTTTGGTCTGCCCTGAAAATGTCCTGGTTTAGAGATAAAGCTGACATTTTACTCCTGGTTTTACCTTGTGTCTCCTGTACCTGTGTTTGCAGTGGTCTAATGCTGGTTTTACCCTGATTATCTCCCAAAAACATCTGAGCCTGGCTTAGACTGAGAATAGTGATGGTTCTGTAATTGTTATTTTCCTTGATCTACAGACAATTTTCTCCTGGTTTTTCCCATAAAACCACCTGGTTTAGGTCTGTTCCCCTGATATAAAGTCCTGGTTTAATGCTTATTTTGCTCTGGTTCTGTCCTGAAAATGTCTCGCTTTAGCCTTGGCTTAGACCTGTATTAGTGTGTTCTTAATGCTTTTGCAGCCTTTTTTGATATAAACTGAATAAAAACTGAACTAAAGTATGTGGTCAAAACATACATTGGCAATTTAGTCAATTTATGTCTAAATTACATAAATTCACTATTATTTAAGATGCATTTGCTGACCTAAAATAGGCCAGATTAAAGTAAATAGTATCGATTTAGCTAAAGATTTCCTGTGGGACAGACCCCCGGGACGTTATGGGCTAAGCCCCTGATGTTTTCAGAGTCTGGATCCGCCCCTGCTCCAATCTAGAACTCGGAACATTCTGATGATAGAACATTTTAGTGTCTATTATTTTTAGAACTCGTGTCTAGATCAACCATGATCTATCAAAAGCCTGATATCTGCATGTATAGACCATTCTCAACTTTGAATTTCTTCTCTTTTTTGAAACAGCTGGGTATTAAATATTATTGACCCCTAGAATGTTGTGATGTCATCTGAAACCCAGCAGTACTGTATTATGTACAGATGAAGGAGAGGCACATACAGATGAGGTGTCCGCTCCGGCCCCGTCGGAAAATCTCTTTGGTGAAGCCTCCGCTGGTCTCCCTGTACATAAGCAGGTCCATTCTTTTCTGGTACCACTCCTTCACCGTCTGCACCTGTGTCTCTGGCAGACACACGCACACATAGAGCACATGTGGTATAGAGGCATGCGAACAGTAGAGACATACTGTGTGGGTCCTTGTACAGAGTGAGGCGGGTCACCACTCCATCCAGGCAGAAGAACGGAATGAAGTTCTCTATCAGAGCATCTTTGAAATGGGTCACTTTAAATCCTCCAGGCCAGAACATCTCCGTGTCTGAAACGCAGGGAGAAAATGTGTATTGTTTTAATGCAACACATCTGAAACTTTAAAGGAGACATACTATGCAGTATTTGTATTGTTTTTTTCATTGAAACTTGCTCTTGTACATTTAGTTTGGCTTTAATTTTAGAACTTAAAATATTTTCTGTACTGAAGGGGGGGGGGGGCTAGCTTGTCTTGATATGCATATGCATGTCCTCAATATATGTGCTCAGGATCATTATTTTTTATTAAGTGCATTTTAATTCGCAGTATTGATCATAAACCCCGCTGGAGAGTCTGGGTAAGCCTGAGCCCCATCAGGTTTTCCACAAAAAAAAGCTTTGCAAAAAAACCCAAAACCCTTCTCAAACGTCATTACTAACAGTTATTTATCTTTAATAGGTTCCTCTAAACATGGACTGTCCTGAACATGAATGGAATATTGAAGAACATTAACAGTTGTTCTGAATATGGCTTCTCTTGCCTACCACCAGAGATCTGGCAGAACTTCCTCCTACATAGCTGAACCACATTTGGCTTGAGGTAGGAAGCAGTTGAGATCATCAGTAAGTCTAGACCTGTACTTGGACTTGAAGTTTAAGGTGAAGAAGAGCTTTTCACACAAATATATGCTCCCAAAATAGCACATGGTCTGCTTGAACATCCGGGAATGTATATATAGCATATTTGTTGTGAAACAACAACAACCATATACCCCATTGTGATAGTATGTTCGTTCAGCTCCAGCTTGTGCAATACTGAGACATTCCACACACAACATGGTAAAGTGCTATTCATATAAAACTCGTGGGCCGCACTTACATTAGACTTTCAAATTGTTGTGGCCCGCAGGTGAGGGACACATGATCTAAAACTACTACAGTTGAAAACTACAGCACTGATTTCTGGCCTGTGGAGCTGCAGCTCAAAGTAGTGAGCAACAGACATTGACACAACATTGAAACAACTGTGTGTCAAAATGGTTCCCCAACACTGCTGAAGCCTACATGTATTATTGTGTAATACTGCATTCAGGGTCCAGTGTCAAAATCGTCCCAAGTGTCTCTGGTTGGATGCCAATGCTTTTGAGGGCAGCCACTGGAGACACGCGTCTTTGATGCCCTTTTTGTGCATTAATGAATTCTTCTTCTGTGTCAGCCCTGCGACGAGTTGGCCACTGTCCAGGGTGTACCCCGCCTAAGGCCCAAAGTCACTGGGATTGGCTCCAGTCACCCGCGACCCCTAACGGGAATAAGCGGTAGAAAATGAATGAATGAATTCTTCTATAGAACGCTGCACTACTTCCTGTCATTTCGGAGTTATTTTCCAACTTATAATCAGAAACAAATTTTCACAAATTAATTTGTGTGAAATTCACTTTTCTAATGGTAATTAAGTGAATAATTCTTTCCTTGATACACTAAAGACACATATCTCCCATCATGCCACTTCCTCCCTCTTTGTAATGTTGTATTTCCCAGAGTGTTCACATGTGTAAACAGTACCTCTGTCAGTGATCTCGATCATGGAGCACCAGGACAGAGGCATGTCAAAGCTGAACGCAGGACCTGCCTCCTGAAAACACAGCACAAGTCCACGAAGTCCAATCATCATCACTTTGTTTTAACAGACATTTTCACAAATTTCATCTCATACTGAAGCCAGTAGTAGCAGTAACAATTTAATTTGAGCTGACAGAGGCTTGTTTTTGTTTTAATTAGATTGACGTAATAGAGCTTTCACTCTAAGAGCAGTGCCTGGGCAAAATACTCACAGAAATATTGAGCCCACACTAGTTATTCATTTTATCTACAGATATATTCCACAATGTAAATGCTCTTGTTTTATTTAGTTGTCTTGTTTTTATTTAAGTGTTAATCTCTTTGTTATGGATTTTGTGATATTTTGCACTGTTTTTACCGTTGTGTGTTGTTTTTTCCCTTTTGGGCCAGGACTCCCCTGAAAAGGAGATAATAATTTCAGTGGGACTATCCTGGTTAAATAAATTTAAATAAAAAATAAACTAAAATAATTTTACGTACCTTTCCACAAATTAAACTTTTTGTGATGCTCAAATACAATATTGTTTTTAGTGTACAGTATTGTTGCCATAGTTTGTGTTGGAAAGGCAAACAAACTGACATTTCTAACAAACTCCACAAACATTTGTCCCAGGCTAAAGCTGCCACACTGACCTCTTTTTGTTCCAGCTGGAGTTTCTGTAGTCTCTTGAGCACCTCTGCCTGCACCTGCTTCTTGGAGGCGGTGCCATAGACCAGAGGCTCCCAGTGAGTCTTGTCCTCAGGGTCCCACACCAGGTCCTGCAAGGAGGACAGTCACAGACACATGGTAGGAAGAGTCTATACCTCAAGAGGCTATTTAATGTCACTTTTAATGTATGACATAAGATAATAAAACAAACGTAATGAATGTAAATATGGATTTATGAATTTCAGATGACCACCAGAGCTTTTCTGTCATTCAGTATCCTTTTCCACAAGAAGATTTTACTCATCAAGTCACACAGCCAACTCACAACAGAGGACACACTCTGGACCTGGTCATCACCCATGGCCTGTTCGCCAGTGTGTCTTTTGTTGTCGAATTGGCTGTCTCTAACCATTACTGTGTCTTTTCTTAATGTCACTGCTTTTATTCAGCGAGAATCCTCTGTGAGAACTGTGAGGAGGCATCTGACCCCTGAAGTGGCTGCAAACTTTATTGAGGTTTTAGAAAAAAGTCCAATTGTTTTGACTGCCTCCTGTGATTTTATTACTGACAATTTTAACAGTCGACTTCAATCAGCCCTTGACAAAACCTACACCCCCATGAAGAAATGAGGAACTCAAAAAGTTAAAGAGAGCGTGTAAGGACACAGAAAGATGATGGAGAAAAAACAAAACAACAATAAATCACCAACTATTCAATAATTAACAAAGAATATATAACAATGGAGTTAGCAATTCAAGAAACAACTGCTTACAATAAAACAACAACAATAAAAATAATTCCAAAGTCTTTTTCTCAACTACTGACAATATTTTAAACCCTGAATTTAGCACATCTTAATTTACTCCCACAGACTCTCTCTGCGAAGCGTCTGCAGACCACTTCATCGGTAAGATAGACACAATCAGATGTAACATTTTATCTAGTCAAACTTAATTTAGGTAACGAAGTTTTCGCCTCAGTCAGGTCCACCACATGTATTTTAGATCCAATCCCAACACAGTTTTTGAAATCATTTTATGGATCTTTTTAGAGATGAGCTTTTAAACATGATGAACTGCTCTCTTCAGACAGGGGTCTTTCCCACTGCCTTTAAAGAGGTGGTGATGAGGCCCCTGCTGAAGAAGAACAATTTAGATTGGAATGATTTTAACAATTATAGACCACGATCTAATTTATCATTTTTAAGCAAAATTTTAGACAAACTTGTTTTTACTCAGCTTAATTATTTTTTAAACACACACAATATTTTTGAGGAGTGTCAGTCTGGTTTTAGGGTAAACCACAGTACCGAGACAGCCTTGACAAAGATTTTAAATGATTTTAGACTAAGTTATGATTCTAAACAGGTGACAGTGTTGGTTCTACTGGATCTAAGCGCTGCCTTTGACACAGTAGACCACACTATTCTTTAAACAGACTGAAGCACCTGGTCCGGCTCTCTGGTACTGTGCATAAATGGTTTACTTCCTCACAGACAGAACATTCATGGTAAGCTATCTGCTCCTCCAAGGTCCATAAAATCACATGTGGTGTGCCCCAGGGTTCCATTTTAGGTCCTGTGCTCTTTAACCTCTACATGCTCCCTCTTGGTGGTGTCATCAGGAGACATGGAGTCAACTTCCACAGTTCTGCTGATGATACGCAGCTTTACATCTCCATGTCTCCTGATGACACCAGGCCAATGGATGCTCTTTTTAACTGCATTTTAGACATCAAATCCTGGATGGCAGAAAACTTTCTCCAGCTTAACCAGGACAAAACTGAGGTTTTAGTCATCGGTTCTGAGGCCCAGAGAGAAAAACTTTTACTCAAACTACAAGTACAGTCTTGTACCCCATCGCCACAAGTAAAAAACCTGGGCGTTATTTTTGACTCTGAGCTCACTTTTATTCCACACATTAAGAGGATTCTCTCTCGGGCCAACACAGAGACGCTGATGCATGCTTTTATCTCCAGTCGTATAGACTACTGTAATGCCCTGCTCTCTGGTCTTCCCAAAAAGACCAGGGGGCGGGGACCACATTACACCGGTTTTAAAATCACTGCATTGGCTCCTCGTGTGTTTCAGGATTGATTTTAAGGTTCTTTTACTGGTTTTTAAATGTCTTAATGGGCCTTCTTATCTTTCAGAACTGCTTTTACCATATGAACCCTCGCGGCCCCTGCGCTCCTCCTTGGGCCCCTGTGCTCCTCCGGCAGCTGGCTCCCAGTCATTCCCAAAGTCAGGACACACACTCACGACGAGGCGTCCTTCCAGTTCTACGGCCCTCGATTGTGGAATGCCCCACTGGAGGAGCTTAGGGCTGCAGAGAACGTTCAGGTTTTTGAGAGCAGGCTCAAGACCCACCTTTTTAGCTTGGCTTTTGATTAATATTTAATTTATGTATTTATGATATTAATTCATCCTATTTATTGTGTTTACTAACCCTAACCCTATTTTATATGTGTTTATTACTATTATTATTACTCTATTTCTATTTATGTATTTATTTTATTAATTTAAAGCTTTATGTTGATAATATTATAGGGCTGAATCACATTATGCATTTTTTGAATATACTTTATGACACAGTTATTTAATTTATATTAAAGCTAAAATCTACATGCCTTTATGTATTAGTCACTCAAAATAAGTCAAAATAAAATCTTAACCAAGTCAAAATCAAGACATATTTAGACTGAATAAGTGGAATGATGAATAAAATCTGCCTTTTTCAATGTTCTAAATTGAAAAACAGTACATTTCTGTCAGATGTAGGACCATAATGCTGTTGTGATATATTTATTAGTTTGTTTTGATATTGTGCAGCCCTATTAAAAAATGTGTGTTCCTTCAACTGTTCCTTGGGATATTATTTAACTTGTCTACTTTTTGTGTCTATCCTTTGAAATATATAGATTTTGTGCATTATTTAATGTTTCATGTTTGAAGTTATAAACCAGATATTACGTCCAGAAAGTGACTCTTAATTACTTGGACTACTAGTGTACTTCTACCTGACTGAGTAATGTTTGTTTGATGTAACTGTATAAAACAATTTTTGGCTACTCTACCACGTCTGCTGTACATTCTTGGGACTGTTTAAGAGGTCGTTTGTACTTGCAACTAATAGACTAGTTTTATATCTTACTTGTAATGTATTTATCAGTCTTGTGTGTTTCAGACTGTTCAACTCAACATGTGTGTAAGAAAATGAAGTGTGAGCCCTTAGTCTAGCGTGTGTGGCCTTGCGAGTACCTGACACCCGTTGGCGCAGTCCTGCATGTTGATGTACACGTTGAGGTCGTTCCACACACTCTCCACGCCCAGGAAGTGTGGGTGCTGCAGAGGGAAGGTTTTTCCACTCAGGGGCTCGATCAAGAAGTCGTTCTTCACACTGCCAGAACCCGCTAGCACCAGTACCCAGAAGTGAACCCTCGAGCCCTGCAGTGGGTCAGGGGCCGGGGAGGGGCCAGGATCCTACAACACAAGCAGAGGTCCGCACACATCTCAACCAGGATTGGTCTGTTTTAAGCCCCTAAAGCCAGATGTCTCTTATGTGCGATAAACCCAGTTAGGCATTAATCCCACAATTTTGTTTCTAGGTTGTTAATTATTTTCCTGTGAATTATTTTACAGCACTCATTTCCCATAGGACAGGTATGAGCTGCAGCCTGATGGAAAAAGCAAAACTGTCCCATATACAGGAGTTAAACTGTGGTAGAAGGTAGGTTACATACACTGTGTGACTGGCTGAGCTGCTGCAGCCTAATTTTCTGCTCTTGTTTCAGAAGAAAGTCACAGTAGAGTTTCATCTCTCCCATGTTGTACTTGCTCTCCTCGCCCTGAGGCTCCTGGACTGGGTCTTGGGGGTAATGAAACTGACAACAACAAATAAATGTCATTTTACATAGTATACTAGAACAGTAAAAGTAAAGAGATTTTCCACTTTCAGTATAAAGCTATAAATAGATCTTGTGTCAATGGTGTCAATTGTTGGCAAATGTTGTAGTCCGCTGTATTTTGGGTGCCTATTGCATTCCTGATTGCATTGGACTTTGCCATGAAATATCTCAAAGGTAGATTCACAAATGTGGAACCTGTTGACTTCCCTTAGTGACTAGACCTTAGGACTCATTGTGTTACAACAAAAGTCTGCATTTTAACAACACTCATTTTAGCTGCCCACCATCTGTGTTAAATATCATTTGTAATGTTGTGATGTCACATGAACGCAACCTATTTGAGTCATTTGCTGAATTTGAGTCAGTCATGCTTGTTGTTAGCTTGTATACATTTTCATAATTTAAAGAGCCAGAAATGGTTAATAATGATATCTGTCAGTTGTAACCTTAGTTCACCAGTCATTTAAGTTAAATACTGTTTGTTAAGATAGTTTCCTAACGTTTGGCCTGTCTCAGTCACAATAAACATTAAATATTACACTAAAATCAGCTGAGCTCTGCTCTGATGTGTTTGTTCAGGTTTACTAGCAATTCAGTATTGTGTTTTCACAAAGTTTGAGCTCATATTTAACTTAAAATACACTTTAGCACTGACTTAAATAGGGAAATCACAGTGCTAACACATGGAATAATACCATGCTAATAACGCAGCAATTTGCTTTCAAAAACTGGAAGCGCGTGTAGTAGTAAATGCAGCAGGGCTGTCGGGCCTTTTGTCGTTTAGTCAATCAATCGTTCAATGGTGCTTTCGTCAAACAACATTTTTATTAGTCACCTAATTTTTTCAGACGGAGATGAGAAAGGAGAGGACTCTTTTTTATAATCTTTTGTTTTTATCAATTTCTTTAGGCTTGAGTGCGCTTTATAATTTTACAAACTTGTACCCTCTTAAAGTCCTTAGTCGACCAAGAATTTCTTTAGTTGAGTACAGCCCATGAATTTATGTGTTTGGATAACAGCAGAATGGATAATGCTTGGAATGAGTTTGCTGGAGATTTGGGAATTAATTGTAAATGTAATCTTTTTACAGATAAATTCGAAGTTTTCTGTATTTATTTGTTATTTGTTGTTTTATTCTTAGATTTTGTTATATTAGATTTGATTGTCCCCGTTGGGAAGTATGTCCGCTACATTTGAGGACCTGTCAGGAGCAGTGGTTGCTGCAGTGGACCCATCTCCAGATCTTGAGCTTGGGCAGGACTACTTTCGATGGAGGATTCTTACCTAGCGGAGCATGTTTGGGGTTGATGGGGTAAACTGGAGAGCGGAGGAAACCCACCCAAATGCTGGGAAAAACATGCAAACTCCGCAAACAAACTTGCGACCTTCTTGCTGTGAGGCAAAGTGCTAACCACCGTGCCAATTCTTGCTATCTTTTAGTTGTGTCAGCGCACTTTGACAGATACAGGGTCTACTTCTAGAAATAACTTTGCCCTGTGTCCACAATGTTAAACTATTTCTATGGGATTGTATGTGACATCATTAGTTGTTTGGGTCCACAAGTTCCATGCACAAACAGTAGGAATAGGGACTTTGTCTGAACCTAGTGATGAATTAAATACATCAAGAACATAAACACATTAAAGAATATCAGTGGATGTAACCATTTTTCCTGTTAAACATTTGAAAACACTGTTGTACAAACCCTGGAGCAAGTTCAAATCTAACAGACTGCCATTATAGTGAATGAGGCTGAACTTCCATTGAATCCGGACGTAGACAAAGTACTGTTCTGACAACCTCACAATTCACACAGTAAAATGGTGCACACCATTACTGTGTTTTTGAGCTCCTGCATAGTTTGTCTACGGCCTCTTGCTTTAGTGACTGACCATGTCTGATTCCTTCATGGGGGGACAACACTCCAGACTGCAGTCCAGCTCACAAAGGTGCTTGGAGGCATAGCCGCTCACACAGTAAGCATTGTAGTCAAACCCCAGCAGCAGACTGCACAAGAGCGTGGCATACTCCAGACTGGTGCCCCACTGACTGCTCAGCACTGACTGGGGAGAGCGCAGGGAGCTGGGCTGGAAACAAGAGCCACAGTGGACACAGCAATTCACAAAGACAACACAAGATGTGAGTATGACAGGTTTTTATGATTTTCTAGCTTGTAGACATTATTTGGTGGGATAATACCTCTTCTAAATATTAATGATAGTTTTCACCAGTCAATGGTCAGTTTGTCAAGAAAAGTGTAAGAATCAGTGGGAAACGACTGAAGTAGATCAAAGTTCTGATTATTTATCCTTTAGTTTCTTCTTGCTCCTCACAAGTGCTTTGGGGAGAGCTTTCCGCAGCTTTTTGCTGTGTCCGTAAAGCCACGCCCCCTCAGCCTAATGTATTTCCACCACTGTTTTCTGTCTTTCTTAAATAGCATTCTATTGAAATGATTTACAATGATTATTTCATGAAAGGGCTGTATCTGATTTTCACTGTTTTGAGTGAAAAACGGAACTAGATCATGTACCTGATGTTTTGCATGTAATAAAGTTAAATCTGTTGCCATAGTACAGATATATTATAAAGCATCTATTGATTCTCTGCATCAATGTATAGAGCATTTAATTTTCTGAGATGGAGGAAGTGTGCCATTAGCATGCTAATGTTTTTTACTTTTACCCGGGACAGCAAAACTGGCTCTGGGCTCAGAAACTAGTGAAAAGTGCTTATATTAACTCATGGCGGTGAATATTTATGATGCTGGGAGTGCATTAGGTAAGTGAGCGATACATGTGACTGATGTAAAGAGTTTAAAACAAACTGGCTGTCTTTTTCACGTTTCAAAACTGTAAAAATCAGGTAGAGCCCCTTTAACCTTTAACCACAGCACTCTTGCACTCAAGAGGACGTCTTGATATTGTGTTGGTGAGTTACCAGTTCTGTGGGTGGGTCCAGCGGCTGCAGGGTCAGGATGTTGGACACAAAGAGGGCACACTCCTGCCACGTGGAGACATCCGGCTGTGTGGTATAGGTGGGACGCAGCGTAGTTGGCACCAGCTTCTGTAGGACGAGATGAGGCACTCAGCTCTCTGGCCAAAATGAACGGATTTAAGTAGTGAAACATACAGTATTTCAAATAGCACATCTGAAAAGGTTTGCCAGTTTTAATTATTTGACTGTGTAACTATTCATGACCTTCTGTTCAACCCTCCGATTTAAGGGTCCCAACCAGTGTAAATAGAGAGACTGTTCTATAAATTACACAGCACTAGTCAGTCTGAGATTAGGCAGGTCAAGCTCTTGTTAAGTGCCAGATGATTTTTAGTGACCATAGGAGTCAGGTAAATAAAGGTAGGTGGAAAAAAAACTAATAACCTATTTATAAAACCTAACTTTTTACTTGCATAGAAATTGTACCAAATAATGGCATGACAGGGAAATTTGTCTTTGTGTATTTTAATGCAAGAAATTATAGCACAGCTCAAACTCATATATAAAAAGATAAGTAAATATTCCACAGACTATCGTTGTGTCACTCTGCTTTGGGTAAGATGTCAGCTGTGACACACATACTGCTCATAAGGGACAGACATACTGCTCATAAGCGAGCTGCTTCTTCCTCTACCACTCCCTGAGAAGTTTCCCTGCACCTTTCAAAGATGAAAAAATATAATCCTTTAGTGACAGATACCTCTGTATCTGTCACTAAAGCCACAATAGCCCTGCGTCCTCCTTTCCTGTGAGCTGGGAGATTTTGCACAGTCCTCTTCTCAAAATCCCACTTCGGCACCTTGGACTGAACATCTGTGTCCTCCTCTTCAATTTTATTCCTTGATCCTAAAATCTCCCAGAATTCTTTCTGTCTGATCCTTTTGTTTATTTTATAGACTGATTTGTGCAAAATGTTCAGTGTACACTAGTGCACAGGTCAACAATGCACCGATTCTCTGGGAGGCCTGAAAAGCGGTTTTGTAGTCCGTGTAGAACTTATTTGCTGTTGAGATCTGCTGCCTCATGTAAACTAATATAACCAGAAGGAGGATAATAAGATATGACGCCGCTCACTGCAACTTCCAGAATAAAAAAGGTGACTAAAGGGTGAGTTTGTGTCAATTTCAAAATTTCAATTTGTAGTTTCTTTTATATTTTGCATTTTATTAAAAGTTAACATTAGCTTTGAGGCATAATGCACAGAACTTATTGCTAGTGCATGAATTAATCTTGTCATTTATTGTAAAATGGAGGAATCCTGCCACCATGGTCCAGCGGTGCTCCCCAGAGACTGGTGGTTGTGGGCGGGGCTAGTTACCTTGACTCCACACTCGTTTTGGGCGTAGAGCAGCAGAGGCCTCCTTTCAGGGTAGAGTAGGCTGAAGTGTCTCTGGAACCTCTGTGCAATGTACAGCATGTATTCCTCCTCTGGATAGTTCTCAGTGTAAGTGCTGGGGAACTGCGGCTGGGCATCCACACAACTCCTGAGGGAACATGAACAATCAGGGAACAAATGACCTTGGTACGATCATGCTTCAGTAAACGGGAAATAGCTTTGTTTTGCTAAGCAGTTAAGCATGTGGGCTCTATATGACTTAACATCTCTGGAAATACGACAGTTTATCACAAGATCAGCGTTTAGTGAGAAATTATTATTTTCAGTTTAATCTGCTTTTTGCCATCTGTATTCCCTCTTATTCAATCATCTCGTGCACAAGCGTTCCAGGAGCTGAAAGTCAGTCAGACCACTTTGGAAACTAGACCTCTCATGCCGTACCAATGACTCCAATGTGAACCATTCCAAAGATTATATATATGCTTAGAGACGGTATTTTTGCATCTTCGAAATTCGGTGTGATGAAATCTTGATTTACAAAGACAATAGCGAATTAAAAACACCAGGATCATGTAGAGATTTTTAAAACAAAACTTTTAAGGCCAGAATGATGAGTCAGACAGCAGCCGTTACAGTGAAAGAGGTGTTTCAACAGAAAGTGAATGGGAGCCAAAGCTGAAGGAGCCACTTTCTATTTGGGAATAGGAAGGGGCTAGCGGGCAAGCCATGTCATTTATACAGACTAAGGAAAAGACTTTTTTTTCTTTTGCATTTTGATATAAAAATGCCACTGTGTTTGTTATGAAAGGTATTTTCATGTGTTTTAGAGTTTGTATCCAGATAACGATTACCATTATCAAAATACGTCTATGATTATTTTTATAGTGGACTTGTCACAATAGTCGATTAATTGTTGCACAGCCCTGTGTACATTGTGTCACCATGGCAACTGTGAAATTATCCTCCAGACATACAGGCAGTTGATGTCACTGTAAAGTGTCCATAAGGTGTTATTTAGTGTTTGTTTCCTAACTCACATGAAGTCCTCTGGGTCCCTCGGATGTCCCTCTGTCTCCATCTGGACACACCCACACACACACACACACCCACACACACACACACACACAAAAACAAATATATATCAAAGTTTTGTGTTTATTAACAAATGTGAACTATACTGATAATACGTCGATGTAAACCCTCATTCGTCCAGGTGTGGTCCATCGTAGAAAGGGGTTCAGAGGTTGTCATCCGGACGCCGTTTAAAGATCGAGACGTTTCGACTTTTATCCAAAAGTCATTGTCAATCATTGACAACAATGATTGACAATGACTTTTGGATAAAAGTCGAAACGTCTCGATCTTTAAACGGCGTCCGGATGACAACCTCTGAACCCCTTTCTACGATATACTGATAATACATAAACTTCACAGACATCCAGAGATTTTCAGTTTTATTTTTTTTTCCAACAATATTTTATTTTTACTACAACATCTTTGAAGTTTTTAGAATAAAATAACTCTCTAAATTGAAGACACTACATATCAGAGCGCGCTTGTGTTCTTCCTTTGTTCGTTCAGTAATGCTAGCGATTATTTAGTGTCAAAAAAAAAAAAAATCGCACAAAAGTCTACAACTATTTAGTGTAAAACTAGCAAAAACATCAGTGTCATTGATCATACTTATCGTAGGCTGGCGTTGACCCTGTTCCCGCCGAAAAAGTTCACTTTATAATGCCAAATAAATGTTGGGACATTTTTAGCTCCGTTAACGTTTTTATTACTGCACGTTAATTTACGCAGCTCAGAGCCCAGGCAACGTATGTCGTCTCCTAACTGCTTGTGTTGAATCCCACGGTGCTTAAGATAATTCCATACACATTTTTGAGTGTAAAACGAGCAAAAACATCAGTGTCATTGATCATATTTGTCTTACCGTGGTGTTCACCCTGTTCCCGCCAAGTGAGAAGCAGAAAAGGTCTAGCTGTTACCGGGGAAACCACGCAGCTCAGAGCTCCGGCAGCGTCATCCCAATCCAATCCCAATGTCCTAATCCAGTTCTGTAAATTTGGATATTTCTTGCAAAAACAGTGAATCTCTCATAGGTTTTCATATGCCACCATCACCAAATTCTATAAGAATGTAAACAAAACCTATTGATTTTTTTTGGTGTACCCAAATGCTGCCTTTGTGTGCTGTGCAAAAGATGATTCTTTCTACTTGTGAAGTGGTAATTACGAGTGTGTTTAGTTCAAGTGCTTTTGTGGTCGTAGAGCGTAGACTGTGATAATTATCAAGTAGGGTTTTACAATAGTACAATACAGACATGTTTAGTTTAGTATACATATAACCTCAGATCGAGGGCCAGACCACTTTTCCCTATGGATAACATTGGACTTTCAAACGTAAATTCACTAATGTTGAACCTGATGATTTCTCTCAGAGACTATACATAAGAACTCACTGTGTTACAACTAAAGTCTGCATTTTAACAATGTTCAGTTGAGCTGCCCACCATTTATATTTAATATAATTGGCTGATAGAATGTTGTGATCACATGTGAATGTGGACCTATTGTTTCCTCTTTTCAGGTGTTACTATCCGTCACAGCAGATGCATCTGTCTATATCCTCTTCGCTTAGCCCTAGTTTACATTACATCAGCTTCCTGTTCTCTTCTGAATGCTTCAGCCTCGGTCTGCCGTCTAGTAAGAGTCCACATGGCTCATGGGTGTCCAATAACTTGCCTATCAAACTGTAACTATTACAATAATTCCTTCATGTTCTATTGTCTTCTCTACACACAAAATCATTTTGATGTCCTTATATTAAAAAAAAAAAGTATTATATAAAAAATATTATTTACCTGTTAAATTGGGCAAAAAAGCCTCACATGAGCCCCTCTCAAATACAAATCACTAGGAGGACTCAATTGTGGGCCCCTAGACCCTGGGGCCCAGGACTATTGATCCATACTGATGAACATCTGTAACAGAGTGTAAAGTGCTCTGTTTTCCTCATGGACCTATATGGTTGTCCTTAGGCAGCTAACACTGGAGACAATTACAAAATATGTTTCACAACACAAAACCACCAACCAACACTTACAGAGTCCCTTTTTATTTAATTACAAAGCAATTCAGTTTATCTGAAATACAGATGTGATAAGAACAAAAATCATCGGGTCCGGCCTTTCAATTTTAATGTTATAGACCAACAGACTAACCAATTTATATATAATACAATGCATGACTGTACAGATTGTTGGCCCCCTTTTTACAACATTGTCATTATCACTCAGTTAGATTTTCTGCTATAGTCTTGTAGTTGCAATACTGAAGCCAAGAGCAAAAGTGAACGAACCTCTGAGTTTAGGCGAAACTCCAAAATCCTCCAAGAAATAGAAATAGAAATATCACATACAAACAGAATATTTACAGGCTGTACAAATGTTTGTGATCATTTTAAAACAACGTGGTAGCTATCGGTGTTTTCGTCTGTAGAAAAATAAAAAGTTAAGATTAGATTCATTTAAAAAAAAAACACAAAATAATGGACCTGTTTCTATCACTAAGTTGTTTTAGATCAAAATTGCTATTTACAACGATCAAAAATGTAAAAAGATGATCTAAGTACATGGAAAAAAGCATGATATATCTCTAATATTAATATGTGGTCCTATTCTAAGTCAGCTATAGATCAAGAAGAGTCAGGAAAGATACAGCTTTGTCAAATCTGTGCAGTTTTTTCATTACAAATATTTTTTTGTTTTGTTGACCTCCATAATGATCATGTAGTTTTGATTCTAGTTCAATTTCAGTATCAAACAAAACAGATTTCATAGTTATTAATTCATTCATTTTCTCCCGCTTGTTCCCGTTAGGGGTCGCGGGTGACTGAAGCCTATCCCAGTGACTTTGGGCCTTAGGCGGGGTACACCCTGGACAGTGGCCAGCTCGTCGCAGGGCTGATACAGAGACGAAGACATTGACAGACGGACAACCATTCACTCTCACATTCATTCTCTACGGGCAATTTAGCGTTGCCAATTACCCTGAACACATGCATGTGTTTGGACGGTGGGAGGAACCTGGAGAGAACCCACGGTAACACGGGGAGGACATGCAGAAACTACCCAGAGAGAGCGTGTGATTTCATTGTTAGTCACCTCGGATTGTGCTGATGACGAAGCTAGTTTCCTCTGTAAAGTTTTGCACCATCTGTAAAGTAGTAGAAGTAAAAAGTAAAATCACTGTCAAAGTAAGCGTCAGAGTCAAAGTAAAGAGGAAGTGACAGACGTCAAAACAGTTGCTTGAGCTGAGTATACAGCGGTATGTCACGTGTGCGCTGTTGAAAAAGTACCTCATCAGTGACTAAGATGTGGATCCCCGTGGGCTTCTGTCTGTAAACCTGCATGATTCTCTGGGGAGCGATGTTAAACAGCATGGCCAGTTTATCTGTCAAATCTAACAACGTCAAGTCCTCCAAGTACAGCGCGTGGTAGACTGAAGAGAGCAGGGAAAAGGTTACGATGTCTTTACGTTAGCATATGAAATCCAACTTCCTCAATCAAGAATGAATGCTGATGCAACATAAAAATCCATTCTAAAGTAAATTAAAGGCGTTTGTACTTACTGTCTCCTCCCACAGCTTTAAGTGAGGCTTGACTTCTGCTCTGCTGCTGACAGACATAGATGGTGAGACGTGGCTGTATAGACCTACAGGAAAAACAGTCTAATTACTGCCAAGAAATGATTTTATATCACGTACAAATTACAAACATACAGTGATCTTAAAGTGCATATGACAGTTTCTCGTGTTTCTCAAATGATTACTTTGTTTGGTGGGAGAGTCCCTGCTGTGGTAAGTATTTTTTTGTTTAGGGCTCTGTGCACAACTGCACCCGACTAGCTCAGTGTAGGCGTCACTACTTCCTGTCCAATAGGCCCTTTCCACGAAACCCTGCTGGCTAGTTCCAACGTCCGTACACGTGCAGGGCTTCACTTTCTGCTCCGTTCATTCCTTATGGGGAATTAGACGAATAAATAATAGAATAAATCAATAATCACTGAAAAGGACGTGGAGTCAGAGAAACTGCAGGATAATCACTGGCAGTATGTTAAGACCTGTACTTACGGGATAAAGCGGGGAAACCTGTGTTTTATAAAATGTTGTGTTTGTGTTCTTGTCTTTTTTCACAAAAACACTCGAGTTGGCATTCTGTGTACTTTTTAATCAAGTTTGTCTGCTTTATATTTAAGTTCATTTGTGTTAGCCTTTACCAAAAATACTTCAAAAACAACAGCCCTTCTTCGTCAGATCTTTTTTAATTTAATTTTCTTGCAAGACTCGGCTAAGTCCCATAGAGAATGAATGGAGCGAGTCATGCTAAAATGAGTAAATATTTAAAGATCACACTGTGAATGTGTCGAAGATTTTATGAATGAGGTAAATACTTCGCCTGCGTGTTGATAAAGGGAGGCGTTTGTGGGTTAGTGCTAATGTATGACATAGTAAAGATAAAATAAATAAATAAAACAAATTAAAATAACAAACTGAAGTAATTGTCAGGTCATGTTTACTTGAAATTTTATTTGTCTAACCAATTGTCTAACCAATTATATGCACTTTAATGCTTTTGAGATTATATAAGCAAAGTGTGTATTTGTATGGAGAGAAAAGTCACATGTCAGTGCTTTATCTCCTCTAGAACCAAGTCTGACTAGACCGACTGACTTGGAAATATTGTAGATAATGTATAATTGTTATAGTATCTTATCGTTTATGCTAATATGTAAAGCCTCTTCTTCATGGCGTGCTCTGGTGACTGACCTTCCTTTCATGGTGTTGAAGAGCCGGATTCCGTCAGCCGGGCCACAGATCTGGATCAGATCATCTCGGCTCATCCTCAGCAAGTCAGCTCCTACAACACACTCAAGTTTACCCCTGTGCCTTTTGTAGAACTGTGGACAGCCTACTTTTACAAGAATCGTAATATTGCAGGTATGTCATGATTGTTCTTCTTATTTTTTTGTTTTTATTTATTTGGCATGGACAATGCAGTCATAGTTATGAGTGCTAATTTTCAACTCCAGTCCCTGGTTGGGCTTTTCTATACTTTCTACAGTCAATAACAAAAGATATTTAGACATTTCTATTATATAAATACACCAGTGCACATTTTACACTCATTTTTTCTTGCTGTTTGACCTTCAGATAAATAATAAGCCAACATCTGGACTTAGCTAGATCTTAAAGGGACATATTATCTAAAATTGACTTTTATTAGCTTTTTTTAAATGTTGTAACAGTGTTTCCTCATCATTAGTGACTCAGAGTTGTATTCTGCTAACCATTTTATTAACTGTCCGTGACGCAAATGACACATTCTAGAATCGTTTGAAGACCTTACAGGACATTTTATTTAGTGAACCATACTTTAGATGGCATATAAGACTATTTGGTTAAGGTTGTTTTTTGGATGAAATATACTTAAACAATATATGAACGACAATTTCTGGATACAGTGGTTTAATTACATGTTTGATAGTTTGTTTGTTTTTATTTTAGGTTATTATGTTTGCAATAATGCCTGTAATAATAACAACAAGACAAGGCAGATATAGAAAAGAATATGCATAACACTGACATTGAAAAACGTGTGTGTCGTGTTGTGGGGGCGAGCCGTGTTACCTGAGAAGCTGGAGAAGAGCTTTGAGAAAGGCGTGAACCTGTGTTGGTGGAGCCACTGCAGAGTGTCCTGTGGCGAGGACGTGGCCAGAAGGTGCTACGGGTCAAAAACAACAAGAGCCCTTGTAATGAGTATAGCAGCACAGCGGTGTCTCCAAATACTGGCCTAAAGGGAATAAGAGAGCACCGTTTAGACTCCGCTCCGGACTTGTACTTACATCCGAGCAGCCGGCCACGAGCAGTTCCGCAGGCTGGTCTGGAGAACAGCTGCTACAAAGGCACGCAGGAGACAACATGCAACATTAGACAGGCTAGACGTGCTGGAGTTTACATGGTGGCAGCCTAGCAGGGCTTAAAGTGCCTATGACAGGTTGGACTACTCATGTACCTAAAATACAGGTAAGAGAAATATATTCAAAGTTTTGTTAAAAATAATTATACATTTAATCAATTTTGGCATTTTTTTTTTAGTTTTGTAATATCACTTCCTGGTTGTAAATGATGACATCACACTAGGAAATTACTTTACTTTTTTGTCAGACAAATCAAAATATATGTGAACACCTTTATTTTGTTGAATTAATGTTTTAAGGGTAAGATAAGTTGTTTATTTTGGGTAAATTATGCAAAATCTTTGGATAGAATGAGTCTCCCTAGTGTGATGTCATCAGTTTTTTACTTTGTGTAATTTTAAACAGATTTTTCAGCTTTTCTCCACAAACCCTGACTTGATTGGTGTAAAACAAAAAAAATTATGTACAATACTTATTAATACACCAAATAAAATCAAAATTAGAAAATCGTTAAAACCTGTCATACACACTTTAAGGCGAAACAGTACAGGCAAAACAAAATATATATTTTTTTTGTTAGTTTGCTCTCTCAACATATTGGCTTTCATGTAGAAACAACAAACTGCTCTTATCTGCTCTGAAAAATGTTTTATTCTTCCATTTAATCCATAGATTTCTCGGGGACATTGTAACTTCAAAGGCCGTTTACTTAAAATGCATTTTTCTCTCCTCGGGACATAAGGATCAGCACTTAAAGTAGATTCCACACACACCCAACTTTACAATGTTGGACTCAACAAGATTTTCACGAAACGTACAGAAGGATTTTTAGATATCTAATTCTAACACTGATTTATGGAAGTTTTAAGTAAAAAAACAGAGGTGAAATATGAATTTTTAGGACAATTTTCAGTCCAATCCAGTTTTCGTAAAAACTACATTAGATATTCAAAAAAATGTTAACTAATATGTGTACAAAATGAACCAAAAAATTTAAACTCGGTTCTGTCCATTTTTCAGATTTAAATGTCACAAATATGAGTATTTTTGGCCATTTTTACACCTGAAATGCCTTATTTCTACTTGAAAACAATACATGATGAAAAACTTGTAACATATTTTTTTCTTACATTTATGTGAGTAAACTACAGGAGAAGTTTCAAATTGATATCTTTAAATAAATAAAAAAATCCTATTCACCTGTAGTGTCTCACCTTAAAGGGGATATATACAGTAATGCAAAATCATCTTTAATGAGTTTTTACCCTTGCTACAATAGTGTTTCCTCATCATTAGTTTACTTAAAGTTCTATTTTGATTAGCTTCTGCATGTTTGAGTTAATCCTGTATTGTCCTGCATTGCCCGAGTACTCAGAAAATTCCTGTTTCCACATACCCCCGATCCCTGCCTACATCCTTGTACTTAAATTGAGATTATTAGAAAAAGGAAGTGATACATGTAGGTTCTAAAATATCACGTAGCCACATGACAAACATCATGTACATGAAAATCTGTTGCTTGTTGTGAAATGTCACATTGACTTCCTGTTCTGCAGTTTTGAACAGAAAATCAATGGACTGGTTTCTATCACAAGCCGTTTTGGAGCAACATGGGAATGTTTTTAATTCACTGAAAAGCACATCTTTGTATGAAAAGCACTTTATAAATAAAGTTTGATTTGATTTGAATATGGCTGTTTACAGTGAACAAAATGCTCTACTTTATACTTCAATACGAAGTACCTGAAAGAAAGCATAATATGTCTTCTTTAAGTTTTGATGTTATGTATTCTGCTTATACACGATAGATGTATGAACAGAATAATAATATTTTTGAATTCGTAGAAATGTTTTTTCTTTAGTCTTTGTAAGTAAGATGACGCTGTTGGACACTGGGGGGCAGTCACTCCACTGGTGAATGCCAGAGTCGAGCTGCAAAGGATTCTTTTGCTACTCCATCTACCACAGTAAAATGTACTAACAGGCCACAGAAAATACCTGCATTTGCTTTACACTTTCCTTAAACATTGCAAATTTTCTTAGTTTTGTTGTAAATCCAATCTTGGGATGTCAGGATATCATTATTATTATATTATTATTGACACCATATCCAAACAACTGTGATATATCCTTAAATACCTTTCATTCATATTGTCTAATAGATTGCCATTCTTCGAGTATGTGACCCGCTTTATGAAATCAAACGATCTGAATGAGTCAGTCTGGTGGATTTTACCTTTCAGTGTAGGAGCAGGATGTGGGGGGGCTGTGGTAACCCGGAGACAGAGTGATACTTCGGTTACTGTGGTTTGACAGGTTCACGGCGTCAGGCCATGGGGAACACTGCACACAAACACGTACACAAGCATATCTAATACAGATGTCTTTCACTCAGGTTCACACCGAGCAAGTTTAAAATCAAAACTACTGATTTTCACTTGCGAGAGATTTTAACATCCTTAGTTTATTGTCAATAAGCTAGGAAAGAATGATAATATTAAATAGGATAATGAGTTAATAGGTGCTTATATTAAGTAGTAATGATCTTGAAACTAAAATGGGATCGCCAATGGAACATAAAATATCTAAAAAAGTTGTTTGTTCACTTGAAATTAGCAAAAAAAATGCAACAGCGGGAAAAATACTTGCACTATTTTGGTAAGGAATATAAAAAATCAATCAAATCTAGTCAATATAGCTTTTCTTGCAATATGGACTTATTAATGATCATGTTTTTTTTTCTCCGGAGTAGACACAGACATAAACTGATTGTACAGATATGGATAATTAAACTACAGAGCTCATGTTGGGTTTACATATGTTTCGTTTACATAGTGCTGACTTACATTCACGAAGACCAACCCTAACCTGAACCATCATCCCTACTTTCCAAACTTGTAGTGTTAGTGAGCTGCCTTTGCGTGAAAGTTCTGAAAAAACAAAGAAAGTGTAGTTTTGTGTTGCGTTCCGTTAAATTTCAAACCAGATTAACTCGGCCCGTGTCGCTTTCAGCCCCAATCATTGACAGACGATACAAACTTTGAGGAAACATAGTGTGTTGTGCAACATATTAACCTGTTACATGAATGATGCATGAACATGAAGGATTCTGCGTGTACTGTGTGATGTGTCAGGTTTTAGACTCGTGGAAAGTGTCAGCGAGGTCAACGTACATACTATAGTTGCTAATGTTGTGTTTGCTAACCTCTTGCAAACAACAGTAAATGCACATAGCCTCGTTTAATATTTAGAGTAAATCCGATTGTAAGCCAAAAACAATAGGAGTGATCGCAATGACGTCATGGCTGGCTGCGGTCGCCCCACTGTCGTAACAGAAAACAATATCGTTCAATATGTGATAGATATGTACATTTTCTTTGCAATAGTGGTTTGATATTGTTCTTTGATACCATAATATTTGAGCTGTACAGTGTGGAATAAGTAATGTTTTTGACTCTGTATTGACCTTATTCTGCCCCGCCCACTTTTGCACTTTTGTTGTAAACGCACTTCCGTTTGACGAGAACTCCGTTAAAGCTAATGACGAACGAGGGAAAAGTCTCGCCGCTAAAATGTTACATAAAGTAGGTTAATTTGTGTACAATGTTTAATGAACACGCGCAACAACAAGTCAACAATGCACCGATTTCCTGGTCAGTCTGAAAACGGCTTTTTAGTCCATGTAGAACTTATTTTCTGTTGAGCTCGTCTGCTCCATGTGAACTAATACAACAGAAACAAGACGGCGGCGCGTAAGGCAACTTCCGGAATAAGGTGAATAGACACCAACTAAGTGTTTATTTCTGCTATTAATTTGTTGCAACTCATGTATTTGACAATAATGTATGTTTAGAAAATTGTTTACTGGGATAATCCTGCTTTAAGGGAACGTGTCAGTAGCAACAGGTAGTTTCTGTCTTACAATCAATCGTGATATTTTTCTGTAGCAATGTATCGCATGTCAAAATGTGTTATTGTGACAGGCCTACCATAGCATAGCGTCACATCAGCGTCTCTCTACCGGACTGTACAATCAACAATGCCCCTAGAACGTAACTGTTAAAACATGCAGAGCACTTTTAAACGTAACAGTGGAAGTCTCACTGAAGAAGCTGCTCTCTTGTCTAGTAGCGGTGGTAGACAGCCGGCCCTGCTTCTGCTCCAATCCAGATAAAACTAGCAGGTTACGTCCGAGTGTGACTGCTTTATTTTATTTTTGTCTGTCTTTTAGAGGTTTTTTCCTCATAGTTCCACGGTCCACATGCTAAAGCCTACAATGATAATTGTTGTGGCTCTGGTGATAGATAAGGGCTAACGTGGCGCTGAGTCATAAGTGCTTTTCTGCTCACTTCTAAGTTTGTCTTCATATCTTTTCTGACACTATCTAAGCGTAGGTGACGTACTCTGTTATGTAACACAACGTCGACAGAAATCTCGGTCATAAAAAGGCAAATAACATCCCAAACGGACCTTGCTCTTGCAATGCTGCTCTCACTTTCTGCATACCAATGAGCTTGCAGGCACCAAAAATCCCGGAAGAGAACAAAAATAACTATCGCTCGTATGGAAGCTAGTGTCAGAGTTGCTAAGCTGTGCTAAATCTGTGCAATCATTACATGTTGAGCGCTGCCACTGGGATGTTCACAACAAATCTGGTGAAAGTGTATGGACTTTAAAAACATGGAGGGGCATAAACCCAAAAGTTGTACCTCTTTAAGAACCGTGGTCTCGTGTGAGAGTTGGTACTTTTCTCGGTCCTGAAGGTCCTTTTTGTGGATCTTTTCACGGTCAGTCTTCAGTTTACGGTCTGCTCCTTTAGGCTGAGAAAAACATGAATAGCAAAAAGATGATTATAAAGTCATAACATGGCATTTGAACGGCAGCTTATGTAGTACTTGCAGTGGTGGAAAGTACAGAAGTTAAGTCAAATGTAAATTTTTATAACCTCCACAAGAGTTTTAAAAATCTGAAACATCCTTTTGGTTGAATTATTTACCACATATGTTTGGTTGAGTGCCCTATGCTGGCGGTTGTACTGAACACACCCCATAGCTGTTTACAGTAAGAAGTATCTGTTGTTAGTTAGTGCCTATGACAGGTTACGCCAGGGCATTTCAACTTAAGGCCCGGGGGCCAGCTCAGGCCATCTTTCATGAACCATCTTTCAAATGTAACTCTTTTTTTTTCTTGTTTAATGGTTTAATTCTGGGTTGGTATTTTAGACAAGGTTTGGTCTTGATTTAGTCCTTGTTTAATTCTGCTTTAGACCTGTTTTGATTCTGGGTTAGTCCTGATTCAGACCTGGTTGGTGTATTGTTCTAGATTAGTTCTGGTTCAGTACTGGATTGGCAATTTGACAGAGCAATGTTGGTAAAGCATAATACCAGTCGTTATTTTATTTATATTAAACCATATCTAGTGTTTTGTTGTTGTTGTTGTTGTTGAAGAGATGTTACTAGTCCAGCCCAGGAGCCTCCGAAAAATTTGACCCTCCGCAGTCGAATAACCCTAGGTTGGACTAAACATTTCATTAAACATAGTGAACATACTTATATTTAAGATTTTACACAGAAAAAGGCAGCCTTAGTTTGACCATTTTTGTGAAATTCATAATGTTACTTCCTGGTTGGAAATGACATAGGCTGAGGAAATTCTAAACTAAAACTAAACTAAACTGTCTTTGCATTTTCAATGGAATGTCACTTATTGATGACATAGACAGTGGGATCCTGCTTTAGAGCTTAGCTCTACGTCCAATTTTCAACTTTTGTTTTTTCCATTTCACAAACTACAATTTTACTGATGTAAAACTATTACAAACTATTCATAAAGTCATAATTAGAAAAACACAACAACCTGACAGAAGAAGGATCTGCAAGTTAAATGTACAACCAGAGTGTGTACCTTGAAGACTTTGATTTGACAACTGGCCGACTGCACATGCTCCATATATTCCCCCTGTTCATTTGTGGTAAAAGTGTCCACCTGGATCCTGAAGGGCACTCCTTTTTCACCTCCATGTTTCCTCGGGGTGAACTCTGTGCTGATGCAGTTCACCTGAGACAGAAAGGGGATTTTAATAATGAGTTTTCTGAATGTTAAGTGATGGTCAAACGGCTGGATGTGTGTACCTGGATGAAAACAGAGGCGTTCTTGATAGGGTCCCAAAGGAATTCTATAGTGTTGAGGTGAAGCGGGTGTGAACGCGGCTCTAGTACGCCCACTGATAGAGGGATGTCTGCCAGAAAGGTTACATGCATTGTTTAATCACATAAACATTTACAAAAAATAATTCTAGACCATGGCAAAAGGAAATTGGATTCAGTCAACAAGATAAACGTTTCTAAGAGTGAATGCGTTTTTCCACTCATCCAAGTAGCTTATTCAGTTCCTTTGACAGGGTTCTGGTAAGTCACTGCCTTATATCTGTCTGAAGGGAGGAGCTTACTACTCTGAAACTAACACATGTTTGGCATGAACTCTGTTCACACAAGTGACGAACAAGGGAAAAGTCTCACCGCTGAAATAATACATAAAGTTGATTGATTTGTGGAAAATATTTAATGTACAGGTGCAAAAACAAGTCACAATGCACCGATTTCCTGAAGCCTGAAAATGGCTTTGTAGTCCGTGTAGAACTTATTTTCTGTTGAGCTCATCTGCCCCGTGTAAACTAATACAATGGAAAAAGATGGCGGCGCCCACAGCAACTTCCGAAATAAGGTGAATACAAAAGGTTAGTGTTTATAAATATATGAAGTGTACAGTATAAAATGTGCGAACTATGTGGCTATATATTTGTAGCACATATAAAGGAGAGGATTACAATAGACAGACAGACAGACAGACAGACAGACAGACAGACAGACAGACAGACAGACAGACAGAGATCTGTTGTCAGGATTAAAACATGTCAGTTCAGTTTTTAGCAGTGTCAGTTTTTTGTCAACTCTGTTGGTTTTAGGAATGTATTTAATTATTATTATACATTTTTAAATCCATGTTCTCATAAAAGTGTAAAATTACAAATTAGGGTTAAGATCAAGCTCAATTAGACCTAACAGTGAAAAACCCATTTTAGTTGAATTGGAATAAATTTTGTGTCCCTGACAGAGTTGACAATAACTGAATTAAATTGGGAAGTATGATATTTTGTAGAAAAAGGGTTTTTATTTAGAACCTGTCCCATTGGCACAGCTCTGACTTTACTCTACAAAAGAACATAACTCTCATAAATGTAAAATGCTTTTGAAACAAGTCATTTTCAAAACCTGTTTTTATACTTTCTCTATGTGTAGCGTTAGAATGTAGAGACTGACCGATGTCGAGGATGCGGTCCCCGGGGCGGCTCCACCTCCAGCCCTCCAGCTGCTGGTGCTCCATGTACTGCAGCCTGCGGTCGTGAAACACCACCCGCACTATGCTCTGGGCACAGGGACACTACATCAGCACAGAGCAGTACTTTCACCCACATTAAATACACTGTATGTACATTCTGCGCAGGACAATACATCACACTTCCTCTTTTGTAGTCCCATTTGACAACACAAAAATTGTAGTTTGTTGTTATTTGTGTTACTCATTGGCAACCACAATTTCTGATTTGCCATAAACATAAAATTGTCCTATCACTAACTGCTAGGGTCCTGTCAATATAAGCCCATATGCTCGGTCAATAATTCTCCTGTTTACATTTAAAAAGAGGATTTGTGGCCATCTCTGGTACGGCGTTTGACAGATAAGATGACGACAGACTTGTGCAAACACAGTCTGGGCTCATAAATGGCGTCATGCGTTTGCTCAGATCCACCTGTGTCGTTCTTGTGTTTCTGGGATGCTAAAGCTTAAAGTGTGTGGCATCCTGACCGCAGAGGCATGTCCAAAGGGTTTACTCTTCAAAAATTAACCTAAGTGTTGACAAAGGTCCCTTGGATACGCACGGTGCAAAACTAGACTATGTGTGTGTTGTATTGTCAAAAATGAGCTCAGCGTTTAGCAGTTTTGTGACTAAAATCTGACCAATTATTTCAATATTTGGCATTAGATTTCTACACCGTAACAGCCAATGAATTTAAAATTGATACAGAAAACTGCCACCTACCTTCACAAATTTGCTGCTTATGTCTGAATACTCCACTAGTTTTCTGTTAAGCATACGGATTTCATAGGACTGACCTACATTTTAAAAACAAAACACCTGATTAAAAGATTTCCAATGTCTCTTATAAAGTACAGGCAGAAATTGGAGCAGGAGTGAAAACTAAAGGGGTTTATTTCCCAAATCTGAATTACATGTGTCAAATCAACATATAGCTGGCTTATGAAATGAGCTGCCTGATCAAGATGAAAGATTATGGAATGATCGGAGAAAATGTAGAGTGAACAAAAAGCTGACAGGACAAAGAGAGTTACAGAGGTCGTTTTGGGAGATAAATACCAGCTCTGATATCAATCATCTGAATGAATACACAACTGCATATTCAATAATGTCATGTCCTGTGGTTGCCAAGTGGCCCACCATTACCATGTGTTTTGGGACTGTCCTGCTCAGAAATACTGGACTGAGATTAAACAAAGCACTCCAGACTGTGTATTTGGGCCTCAAAACTCCTACCTTGGACATAATAAATTGATAACTTTTAACCAACATTATAACTGGTATACGTAAAAAGGAAAAAATCCCATTTGGACTTTATTTGAAATTAGACAAATCTGAAATACTTTGGGCCAAATGGGACATTTACTTTGGATTATATGTGCTGTAATTGTCTCCGGATGTCTTTTGTTGCCCTTTAAAAATACACACATATAAAAATGTATATCTCTGGTGGGCTCTTTCCGGTCGTGTTTTTGTTTTTGTTCTGTGTTATATACTTGAAAAAAATGAAAATAAAAATAATAATGACACGTCCAAATCATCCATGTACTAAAGTTTGCAGCTATACTCGACTAGTACATCTAATACTACAGCAACCACAATCCCTGTAACTGCTTAGCCCTACTGTTGTGTGTCTGTTACAAAGTAATAATTACTGTAGTCAGATTACTTTTATAGTAACGCAGTAATCTAATGCATTACAATTTCAAATTGAATACTTACATTGCAGTTACTTGCCCTAATATCTTTCAGTTACTTTTTTCCCAGCCAAAAATGTGTATAGTGTAGTACTGTGTTGTTAACAGTAAAAATATGAACAGGTATAGCACGCGATAATCTTTTGGTGACAGGCGCAAATCACCTGTAAACCAAAACAAATACAACTTGGTTTATGGAGGACTGCAGAAGTCAACTCTGCGGCTGTTTTTTTTTTACTAGGTTAAATAACAAGATGTTAAATAGGCAGGAAGATTTCATGCTTTTTATATATATATTTTTTTAATGTTTTTCTTATTTTTAGAATAAGTAATCAGATTAGTTTTACATCTGACCAACACTGGTTGTGATACCTGAGGACCAGAACTGTACCATCAGTCATTTTGCATTTAAAACTTTCTCTAACTTTTCCATCCCTGCACCATAAGATGGACCTATTCCGCAGCTGGTACTCATCTCCAACACGACCTCTGGTGCACAGCGGACAGTGGCACTCATGAATACCTTGGTTGAGGTAAGTGAGTGTCTCTTCTGTCTGCTTGACGGCTGGAGACGTAGCTGCGCACAAGACGTACTGGAATGGGCTTCTCCTGCTGCTACTGCTGCCGCTCTCTGCCATAAGACGCGCTTCCTCGTTTTTTAGGAACGGTGCCAAGGCCTCCCTGTGAGTCAGAAGTGACATGTTAACAACCCGTGAATAAGGAAGAGATTCCAGTGGCTCTTATCTAATCGTTTAATCCAGAGAACAAAGGGCATTGTCATATACTCATTCTAGTTTGCAAAGTTTTAAGGAAATGGCAAGACTAGAGCAAAGAGAAAAAGAGTAAAATGGAAAAATAGGAAATAATTAGGAAAATATTCGAAATACAAATAATATTTGTGGTTTACAATAATTGCCATATTGGAATTGAGCGTGTAAAAATGTATGTTTGTTGACATAGTAAAGTTTGCATTGTGATATCCCCATGCCACAACTCCAAATTAAGTTGCATTCGCTGAAATACAAAAAGCTATTTTGAAAAATAAAATGTTAAAAACACCAATAAACCCAAAAAAACCCCACAACTTCTTCTTCTTCTTTTTAATGCACCAAAATAGAAAACAGCATCAAATCAAAATTTCCAATCAACAGAAAGAAAATTTGTAAAGCATAATTTATAGTGTAGGTCCTTTACAAAACTGGTTGTGCATTTGAAAGTACCATCTGACAAATTGAACAAATGCAGAAATGTGCTTTTTGACATTCTTAACAGCTCCTCTACTTCTTTTGCGTGTCTGCCAAGTGTCTGTGTGCTGTCTCGGATTACTATAAACTGGGTGCTGCTTTACCTAATGTAACTAGCAGAGTGCTGGTGGAAGGACTCCGGCTGGGAATGGCAGAAGAGCATGTTTTGGAGTCGTCTGGAGTCCCGGGAGCACAGGGAGACGTGGAGAGAGACGGGCTGCGGGCCTTTTCCTGCTGCTGTATCTGGAGAGGTTTGAAGAGCCAACACACACGCCTCGCTGCCTTATATACGCGGCCGTGTGACGTCGTGGGCGATATTAGCATACCTGGGGCGACCTTTGGGAAAGCCTGCCTACCACAACTGCTTCACCCGGGTTTTTGTATTAATAGTAGCCACACACTTGAGCGGTTTGTTTACGTTGTCAACAGCAGGCTCTTAAGCAAGACTTTAAACTCTGAAGCATAATGTTGTTTGGAGTGATTTTAGACAATAGTGCGTGAGGGGAGATAAGAGCAGTGAATGTGTAAATATAACAAGGTTTAGCAGGGGCGGTGACAAGTAGAGGAGGAGGGGGCTAGGATGGATTTTTGGCTCTTTTTCATGGAACATACAATGGAACATACAATATCATGTCAATATCAACTATAAGGCTATACAAACAACTGTGTCTGAACTGAAACATTTTGCCTATTTGTCCCCAGTTTGACAATTTTCATGCTTTTTTATAATTGCACTTCCTGGTTAAACATGGGCAGCAAATATCAAATAGGTGGAGGTAATTCTGCACCTGTTACCTAGCAACCATTTTGAAAACAAGGGTCAAAATCCATGTAATTTACACAATAGTTATGAGTTGACAAATAATAAAACCTGTCAACACCTTTATTTTGTTTAAGGAGCATTTAAACTGTCAGAAAAATGTGTTAATGGTCTCTTTTTTTTCAACTGTATGTCGCTTTTTAATGACATAGGTGGAGGGATTCCTTTTTAGTTCCTGTCATTTTAAACTTTTATTTATGAAAATTTCTTAAAAATTCTTTAAAAACTTAAAAATGTAAAACTAGGCTAAATATTTATATATTATATTATTTATATATTCATATATTCTTTTGTGTCAATAATGGAACATAGCATATTTGGAGAGCAGATTTATACATTTACAACAGCATTGTTTTGTGTTTTTTTCCCCTTCAGGTTAGATTCATGGTAAAATAATGTTGATATATATTGTTGAAAGTTTTTTTTTTTATTTGTTGTTGCTGAAGAACATGCATTCTCAGATGGAGGAATGGTTTATATAACAAGGGAATTTCACTGTTTTTGAAAGAGATATCCAAACAGAAAATCCCTTGCTATCCTGAAGAGGACATATTAAAAAATCCACTCTAATAAGTGTTAAACCATGTTACAATGGTGTCACGGTCATTTGTGTACTCACAGTCATAATTTGATTTGTGCATGCTTGAGTAATCCTGTGTTGTCCTACAACTGAGGCTCGAGTGCTCAGAAAACTCTTGTCTTCACCAACCCCCTATCCCCGCCAAATCACTGTACTTAGCTGTGATTATTTTAAAATTAAGACTTTGAGTGTGTATGTATGTAGGGTTCTAAAATGTCAAGTAGCCACTTTTCATGTGTATGTAAATGACAATCCATTGCTTGGGGAAACGTCATTATGAAGAGGCGGGGCTTAACAGTTCTGCAGGGTGAAGTCAGTGGACCTGTTTCTAATACAATGAACAAAATGTAAAATTATGATCTACTTATCTTATATTTCAATACTAAGCATCTGAAAAAAGCATTGTATGTCCCCTTTAAAGACATGACAACCAACAACGGTGACAACCACCGCATTAATTACAGATATTAATCTGCATTTTGCCAATTAGAAAGCAAATTATATCCTGCACTCCAGCTCAAGGCTTTACTATGAGCAGCGAACTCTTCCCTTAGCTTGAACCCAGGGGCCCGGTTAAATTGGGTCAGACATTGGGTGCATACACTGAAGTCACCTGACCAAACAGAGCCAGCTGCATGTCCACCTGGAGCTTCACAGGGTTCCCGGAGCGAGCCTGGCTCATTTCAAAGTCTGGTGGTGGTTAATGTTTACTCTGGGGGGACTGTGAACACATGTGCCTGGACACGGTTGGACACTTGCGCTGCATCAGAGCTCAACGGTCGACCTACACAAGAGCAGACGTCAGAAAGGTTCACAATATTAAATAACATTAGGTAAAGGATTATGACAGTGTTTCCCAAGCACTGGGTACAGGGACCACTGAAGGTATACATCGGACTCTGAGAACATAGCTCAGAATGTAATCCCTCGGTCGACCAAATAACAAGAACATTTTATTCTGGCAAGAGGAGGAAGGGAGTGAATGCGATTCCCGAATTTGCATAAAAATTCTGACTTTGGACTCTTACTATGGAAACATTGTAGGTGGACAAACTACAACTAACATCCTGTAAAATTTCTATAAAGAGCTCAATGTTCGTGAAAACAACATTTAACTGCTAATAGACTTGAGAAAACACAACACAGCAGAGAAACATTTAGGCCAACTGACTTTAGCGTCAAATTTAATACTTTGTGATTTTATTAAAACAGTAAATTATGCAAACACAGTTTTTAATCAATTGATACTAAAACTGCCAATGTACAATCTTGATAAAAATTTTGAATTGTTTTGAATGAAATCATCAGCCAAATGAAAAGCCAAATCAACGCAAAATAATGTGAGGTTTAACTCACTGCGAGCTTGTTTAGTTGCAGAATACCACTCAGTCAGGAGCTGTATCAATCAGATAAAATGCTCTGGCTTTCTTTTGTACATCTCGATGCGTAAAAATAATCCACAATTCCAATAAAGTTTGTTAATTGCAGCAGACGTTGTTAGTTTCGATGTAGTTTAATGTTTTGTGACAATGGCAGGTACGCGATTTTATGTGTCTTTGTCGAAAATAAATGTCATGAAACTTTCTTAGCGATCTCTATTTAACTTAAATAAAGTGAACTCAGGCTACAATTGATATTTCTCACTGTTCCTGGCATTTATGATGAAAATATAGTCAAGCTAACTAGTAGCATGACTGACTCAAATTCTGCAAATGACAGTGAAGACATCCTAAAGTGTGGTAAGCTCCTACCTTTAGCCAGATATAAGGCAGTGACCCACCAATTCTTTTTCAGAGGAACTGAAGAAGCGACTTGGATGAGTGGCAAAATGCCTTCCCTCTTTAAACGTTTGTCCAGTTGACAGAATTCAGTTTTCTTTTTCCATTTCAGAATAATTTGTTGAACCTGTCCAAAAACGAAAAAATTCAACAGAAGAAGCACACCGCAGAGTAGATAATGACTTCGGTGTAGTGCTTTGAGAGGCTTGTCAAGATTATGAAGCGCAAATCCATAATAATGTAAGGACATATTTGTATTGCTAGACTATGATTACCTTTGTTATATTCAGCTATTTGGTGGTAAAACAAGTTAAGCCAGGCTAAATGTAAGCTAAGAATACCACAAGGGAACATCAACTCTCGGTTTGTTTATTTCTAGAGCAAACATTTGATTTTTACATTGTTGCAAACCTACCACGTGTGGGTGTTAACAAAAGAAAACGTCTGTACAGTTTTATCATGAGGAGACAAAATAAAATATATAAATACAGAGGAATATTACATGAGCGGTTAAGACAAAAGAAGGACATGCATAGTGGACAGGTTTTTGCTTCCAGAATCCAGCGGTTTGATGCGTCCATTTTGTTCATGAGCGCGACCAGACAAGGCTTTGTGAAACGCTTAAAGGGAAACAGTCAGACGAGCAACAAGACGCTCAGCATACTCCGGTACCAAGACCAAAAACAACTTTAAAATAGTACATTTTTACATTCTTTAACTTAAATAAGCAGTTTGGCCCATTCAGATAAAACCCAAAATGTCTTCTTTAGCCATAACATAACCCCAACAGAAATACAGACAGTAATACTTTCATTATAATAAATTTGCTTCAAGTCGGCAAATGGCAAATAACAGAAATTTTAAAATAATAAATAATTTATAACTACAAAATACATGAGCCTAAACACGAAGGACGCAAATTACAAGACAGTTTTAACAGGGCAATTTGTTATTTTTGACATTCAACTGAGAACGAAATTGAATTAGCCCTAGGTTAACGTTAGCTTGTTAGCTAGCATCTAGTCTAATGTTGTGCAGGTCTTGTTTTTTAAAGTTTCATACATATTAAAAAGAAACAACATTCAAGATATTTACTGACATTAGTAATTCACAGCTAAAACATTAGATTGTTAGCATTGTAGCCCTTTAGACACTCTCAAGCTATATTCCAAATTTAACAATGATTTAAAAAATGTGTAAAAGATGCTTACCAAGTTACAAGAAAAAGCAACGTCTTGACAGTATTTTCTTCCTTTCAAGTAATTTCTGGAAGAAGACTAGTTTGAGGTTGCCAGCATGCTAAGATAACTAGCTTGCATAGCATTCTGACACATGTACGGCTACCAGGATGGCCAAAACACAGTAATGTTGCAAATTTCACATACATTTGACCAAGAATTAAGGCTGAAGTCCATAGTTAGTGGTTAAATGTCATTTTTTTTTTTTAAAGCTACTAATTATAGCTAAATTCCTCCATGCATCAAGCTAACATTTATATTCAACAAATTGCCCTGCTAAAATTCATGATCATTCATACTTAACATTGAAATTAGGCTATTTATTACATTTCATAAAGTATAATTCTACCATCTTATTTCGTCAAAACCTTGGTCAAATTCTGAACATGTTCCCCGGCTGAAAACCTCTTAACTTAATCAGATGTTACAAGTGCACTTTACCAGCCAAAACCACGGGCTTGTTGCTGCGGGCACATGCAAACTACTCGGCTAAAGTCCACAGTTCTGAATGTAAACTTTAGCGTAGCTGTGGTCCAAAAGTGTATGTACAAAACGTATAGTTGTGTGGTGGGGTTATTGCAGAAGCTGTGAAGGGAGATCCGAGTGCGGAGCAACTAATACTGGAATCAGTGTTTTCACATTTAAGCCAACAGTTACAGTGCTGTACATCCTTTTTTATTCAGTCTCCACAGTCGGTACGCGCGGGTAAGGCCAGGTTTTCTTTTTGTCTTTCATAGCGGATTGCTGGTTTCGCTCCCAACTCCCGAGCGTAAAAAAGAAAGGCTATTTACAATAAAAATAGTAGACAGTCAGTCGTCATTGTTGCGCACAGCCTTGCGGATTTACGATAAGAAGGACGCTGCTGACAAGAAGCATCGTGAAGAGAATTTTTCAAGCTTAAATCCAAGAGTACGTACATTTTGTTGATTGGTTTAAGGTGCAGCTTTACGCACAATTTTCACACAGAGTTGTAGAGGATTGTCAATTTTGATGCTGCAAGACAAATTTCGATACATTGGGCGCTACTCAATCTCGACTACAATCTCTGCGCAGGCTTCAAATACATGTTAACTAATGTAACTTAGGCAAAACCGCTCATACAGTGATTTCATTTTCACATTGTTCCCTTGACATTTTTGGTTTTATGCTCTCAAACTTTCACGTCAATGTGTTGGTCCAGCCATATGACAAATGATCCCAAATAGCCTCATTCAGAAGATCCGTGACAACCATTCCTCCTTTCAGCGCTGAAACCTAAAGGCATTGTGGATGTGTCGGTGAACAATGGTGAGTGAGAAATTGCATGTCCTCGCTATCGTCGCCAGCGTCGTCCTCCCACAAGTCTGGAGACATTTCAGAGTTACATTCAGACGATTCTAGAAGAGTGGAGAGAGGGAAGAGAGGGGTGGAGAACATAGGGTGCCCTTGGAGATGTGTTGAGTGGGTGATTGTGAAGGAGACAGGCTCCCGTCGGCTCCCTTTGGGCTCCTCTGGTTCATTAGCTGTGAGAAGAGACGTCCGAGGAGCTGCTGCTGTTGCTGTTGGTCGTCTGTGCTCGCTTGATGTACAGGTTGAGTAGTTTCATCTGCGGAGGACAAAAACAGATACATTTATATAGTATAAAGTTGTTTTAAAATGAGCTTGTGTTTAAAGGCACAGTATGTAACTCTCTGGAGGTGGAAATTCATCTGCATAATGCCATGGAAAGAGAAAGTTTAAATCATACTTTACATACATACATTATCCATGGAGACTGACAGGTTTTATGTCATACTGTGGAATATTATAGCTAAAAGAACAACATTTCGAAGCAGAAGAGGCTTCTCCGGGACAGGTACGAGTCAGGTTTGTGGAGATGCAAGCCCACTCATAGTAAGGACATTGGGTTTTTAAAAAATACATTTTTAGTGTAATATACTATTAAAAAACCAAATAAATAAATAAAAACCCAAAACAAACCATGCTGTTGTTTTAGTCTATTTTTGGCTTAAAAGTTACGTACTGTGCCTTTAAGGAAATAGTGTGTCTTTTAAGGCTTGCTTACGTTCAACAAAAAAACTTTTCATGACGTTTTCATGACAAATTGTCTCTCTGGTTTTGTGTTCTTTGTTCTGTATTATCAACTTGAAAATGAAAAATAAATAAATAAATAAAACATCCAAAACTGGTGAATTTTGATTTAATAATGCCAATTGTTTTTATTTTCGTATGTGTTTTAGAGTCTGTATAGTTCAAATAACAATGACGAAGATCAAAACACAACTAGGGCTATTTTTTAGTCGACTTATTACGATTAGTCCGTTAATAATTGCAGCCAGACTCAGCTGTTAAATTGCTGCTAGTGCATCATAACCGGTCAACCCTGTGCACGGAGGCGACTTTGACCTGTGAACCCTGCCCCCGACCCTTATGCAAGCCAAGGGCAAAAGTCAAGTACAAAATTAGGCCAAATATAATTGATCAACCGGTGTGAGCCAGTTGGGGGAAACATGAGAAGACGATAAGCCCTAGCGCCTGTCCTGACTTTTTTTTTTTTCGCGAGTGGAAAGTGTCAAAAGTTGCTGCCGTACCTTGCTGCCCGTGAGCTGTGCCAGGTGGGGCTTGAGGTCCTCTCCAATCACAGAGTAGATGGCCACCAGGCAGAACACGCTGGCCTTTCGAACGCTGCTCTCCGTGTTGTCATAGCCCTGTGTGTGTGCGGAGACAGACGCACAGTCAGGGAGGGGCCAGTAGGAGTTGGACCGGTGCAGAGTACACGCAAACATTTCCAGGGACAAATAAGGCTAATAATTCCCACTGTCCAAATATGCACATTGTCCAAATAAGCCCTTTTGGAGTTACAGATAATACAGTCGCTCAAAATGCCCCCAAAGACCTGTGTTTTTTTCCCCCTTTTTAAGTTACAAAAAAAAAACCATAATAAATAGTACCAGAAAAGTATAGGTCTTTTATTTGATCCTTTTTGATAACTTATAAAAATGTGTTGGCAAATTTCATAAAAACTATCTCTAAATTTGATTCATTATTTGTATTCTCCTAATAACAATGATCAGATTCAACTGTTTGTAATGTACTTTGTAGACATCTGTACTTTACTTAACTACATTTTACAGTGGATACTTTTTACTTTGACTTCATTACATTTGAAAACAGGCATCTGTTTTTTTCTACCCCCCTACATTTTTGAACTGGACGGAGGTTTTTTTTTAAGCAGCCTTATGGAGACATCCTGCTTATATTTTTAGAGTTACAAATAGCGGCTTTAACAAACAAAAATAGGCTGGATGGAGCACAACAATTCTGCCCACTTCGAAGCTTGCCACGTTTTGCCAAAGAAGTTGACAAAAATTCAAATATTAAGAGTTTAAGGGCACAACGGAGGCTAAGCAGCTTTGTAGTAACTAATGTTCATAATGCAGTTTTCAGCCTATAAAACACATTTTACTTAAGTATTTATTTGCTCCTATTACTGTATTTTTACTTAAATAACAAAATGGCTAGCTTCTTCCACCACGGGATTTCCTCTTATATCCTTGTTTAGAAGTTTATATGTAACAGGGTACAAATAAGGCAAAGGTTTCCAGTGTCCAAATAAGCACATTGTCCAAATAAGCCCTTTTGGATCCGGCGATAATGTGTCGGCGCTTTCCAGGAAAACAAGCAAAAGATAAAACACAGCAGAAGAGTAGACAGTTATAACATAAATATACTTTTTTCCTTTTTTGATTCCATCTTCTACACATATTATTGAACAGTATAGTTGATGGGATTTTCTCAAGGAAGGATTGATTGATCCTTTTTTTTGGCACTAAAAAGAGTTGGATTTTGTGTAAGCCTTTAAGAATTGTCTTCAAACGCTTTCAAAACTTCAAAAGTCTTCAGAAAATCTGCTTTTGTGCTGTCTGTTTTAAATTTGAAGTCTGTTTCATCACAATTTTTTTCATTATGGAAAAAAAAATAATAATAACTTTAAGTGTGCAATTTCACAGAATAAAGAATACAATTACTGCCAGGTCTCTAATTTAAGTAAGTGTTTTATAAATGTGACCATTCTGACAGACTTTTTAATAGTAATTTTTGACTCCCAAACCAATAGCAATCTTTTAATGTTTATGATGTCCGAAACAGATCTCCTTACTTTTGTTTTCATTAACACCAGTTTACTCTGATGCTGTGCCTTTATAAACATTTAAGTATGTAATACTGAAACTATCTCCATTTGTATGAAATTATTACCTGAATAAAATAGGCCTGATAACTCAAATCAGATTTAGTGGTTTGCATTTCATTTAATCTGAAAGTTAAAGGTCCAGAAATCAGATAATAATCAGATTTTAATGCCACTGTGAGAGCTATTAGGTTATCTTTTAGCTCTCTGTATCCCTAAAGGTGGGGATGGGTGATATATTGGTTGCAGTATCAATTTTTCACCAATAAACTGGTATCGGCTGATATTTATTTGATTTTAATGAGTAAAAATGGAAAAAGTTAAAGGTTTCTTGTTAATTGTTATTTGCTTTTACATGAATATAGATTTGAGGTCCTTGCTATGGATTTTTTGGATGTTTTTTCACTACATTATTTATGTTTAAGAACTGTAAAAAGAAAAAAGCTGGCTCCAGTGCACAGTTCAACCCTGACTACACAAACTGAAAACCGTAATGATATTTGCCTCCTCTTGCACTGATTGCCGTGGTTTACCTGTAGGAGACCGGGGATGATGTCTGGCAGCAGCTGCACTAGTGACTCTTTGCCGATGCGCTCGATGACCTTGGTCTGCATCTTGATGGCGGCCAGGTTGATGGGGTAATCCGCCGTCTGGACGATGGGGCACAGCACCTTGATGCACTGCTCCGGGTGGATGGAGCCTGCCAGCGTGGCCGCTGCCTCTTCTGCCGCACGCACCACCTGCAATACATGTGGTAATGTGAAAATGGAAATCAGAATGGTTGGTAATAGACAATTGTTTTTTTTTTCCCCTGGCAGAGAGAGAGAGATAAAAAACAGAAAATAATGGTACAAGACATCCACGCCATAAACTGTCCGCCAAAAAACAATCAGCAATCCAGTATTTCTGAGCAGGAGGACCGTCCCAAAACACATAATAATGATGAGCCACCTGGCAACCCCAGTTTCTTCAGCAACTATTTTCCTTGTGAATAGTGTGTACTTTGACATGGTGTTATTAAATGCTGTGATATGTTTTTCAGGTTAAAAAAAAAAAAAAGTTTTAATTAGACCCAACACTAACCTTACAATGTCACAGAAGCTATTATGTCCCTTTATCAGAATAAAATAAGTGACTTCTACAGTTGCTAGTTAATGATAACAAGACCAGGCAACAGTAAAAACTACTTCTCACTTTCACATGACTGAAATGGAACTATGAACGGACCTTTCAAGAAATATATATATATTTTCTTAAGCGTTTAAAGGCACATCGGAAGCTAACCATATTGCCAGACTCTATACAGAAGATGACAGTCTGGTCACCACCTCCTCTGCAGCGTCTCAAGCTAAACTCACACCAAACTGTGCAATCAGGTGTATTTATTTCAGTGGCATATGAGAAACGAAGGAGCTCATTGGTCAGTTATGATTTACAACAAAATTAAACTTCTCTGAAGACTCAGTCCATTGTAAAATTTTCTGCCTTTCTTTCTTCCTCATAAGCAGCCATATTTGTTTTGGATGGGCAGTGGATTGGCTAATCCACCTGTCTATCTTGGGGAGATGAAACAGTGGTACCAGACTATATGTCATATACGTTGTAAAGACGTATAGTTAAATTTGTATTTTTTCCTAGATGATGATAAAGTTATAGGCCACAGGGTCTTCATTTGCTTCATAGCATAGTTGATAAGCCCCCATCAAACTATCAACCTGGAATACCCACCCACTCTTGAGCTCCATTCAAATATAATAATCTAGTGATGATAAAGCCTGGACTCCAAAACACAAATCTGATATATTGCAGCCAGATTAGACAAAAAACAAAATGTAATTGTAATCCTAATTGAGTACAATAATTTACCTCTTTGTGTGAGTCTTTATGTGCCTCTAGTGTCTTCATGATGGTGAGCTCTGCGTAGTTCTTGAAGCGAGCAGGCTGGTTTCTCAAAATCTCCTTGAGTACACGCAGAGCCATAGCCCGGATGGTGTGCTGTACAAAACATCGCAAATTATTGATATGTCAACAACATTTATAGCAGACAAGTTATTTTCTATACACAAATCCGCATTAGCTTTCAAAACTGCATATATTGTTTTTTTCATCAGAGTTGAATGACTTAAGTGATGATAGGGCTGTGAAATTAATTGAGCATTGAGATTCAGTCAGTTTTGATTGACAATGATCATCTTAAGTCTTTTTTAATCTGTCTAGTCATCTGTCAGTAAAAGCATGTCGTTTTGAACAGAGTTCAGACGTTCAGGGAGGAAATTTCATTCATTTTAAAGGCGCAGCAACAAAAAAAAGCCTACTATCAATATCTAACATTTAAGTCCAGTTATTACTGTAGTTTTTGTGATGCCTGGTGAAACAAACACACATTTTCTTATCAATCTGTTGCGTCACTATGTTTTTGATGCAACGGAATGGTGATGGTTAATGGAATTCAGGCATTTTGTTTACAGACACTGGAAGGGTTTATAAGAATGTGAAATATAAGACACCACATTTAACCTCTAGTCTTACATCTTTGTCCCCGAGCGTCTCCAGCAGCAGCAGTAGGATGGTTTTAAAGTGCTCGTCCCACACTGCTGCACTGTCCTCTCTGGTGATCTTAAGCAGATCCACCAGGGCCCCTTTCCGCTCCTCAGACCGCTCGTTGTGATTGGACAGCTCCTTCAGCAGATCAGCCACCATGTCCGAGTGGTCCTGACCAACTGGAGAAAGGAAATGACATGTCACACTAAGCAAAGAATATATGCGTCAGAATAACACGGTGCTGTTAAAGACTGTGCTACCAAACAGTGTTTTAGAAGTTTTTACACTACTTTGAACACCTCGGCTTTTTTAGTTACTAAAAAACTGAGCAGCACCAACCTCTTCTTAATGTGCACTTTAAAAACATGAAGGGGCTTCAACATTTACAGTTTGTTGACATATACATTAAGGGCAAGTGTTTTCAGCTCTGGAGATGGGGGTGAAATAAACCTGCAGGATAACCAAAATGTGGGCCAAAGATTTGATTTACATGCAGCACGGAACCCCTATACAGATCAAATAAGGGCAAAATCACAGGAGCACCTGACCCTTGACCTTTGACCTACAGTGCAGATGCACAATGTTAATTTGACACAGGGTATTCATTGGCTACTGGACTGTTTTTCTTAAAACAGTCTGTAATTAAAATAAACTACAATGGTATGTTAAGATGCCAAATTGTGAACTTTAAATAGGGAGCACATGCACACTCGACATGGGAAGGCTCAATCCTGTCTGTGAATTGAACCAGGGATCTGATTGCTGTGAGGTAAGAGTGCTGCTACTCATTAAGCCATTGTCAGACTGAGAATATTCTATAAATACCATGCTGATTTTCATTGAGAGTCTTAAAGCTGGGGTACCTGATTTTCACATCGTAAAAGGAGGAAGAATTAAATCTGGTTAACTAGTTCCTTGCTCACACAATCCCTTTGGCACATCATTAATATTCACATTCATACAGTTTCAAGCATGTGAGCAGCTTTAGAACGTTTTTTCAGATAGCTAAGTGAAGTCAGGGCGGCCCACCAAGCGCAGCCAATCAGAGCGCTGTTTTGGGCTCTTACTTCTAGGATATTAAACGCTTTCATTTTGGTTGCTGACAGTGTGCAGCATTTTTATTTTGTCACAAATGCAGCTTTTACAATATACCTTTATAAACACATAATATACTCATTTACAGACAAAAAAGTCAGATACCCCAACTTTAAAGGTGCATTACACAACTTTTCTGGTGGGGGGTACACCACTTGCACGTTTCCATCAACTTTTTGATCAAGCATTTATTAAGTAGTCTCACCTGCGTATCTTCATGGAGACTGTAAAGTTTCATGCTATACTGTGGAACATTGTAGGTAAAGCAAAAACATCTCGATGGAGACAAACAGGTAAAGGGCCTCTACCAGAAAAGTTCTTCCTTTGACATACATTAGTGAAGATTTACGATTTCAGAAAGTGTTTCCAAATCTAGTTAGGTTAGTTAGACACGCAGGTTTTTAGTTAAACATTTTGAAGAAGGGAGTGAGATGTTAATGAGTGGTCAGTAATGTCAACAGAAGAATGCATGTGGAGTGAGAGAAGAGTGAAGTGTGAGTGAGTGGGGGGAGGAGGGGGCACTTTACCGGGAGCATACGACTTGGGAAGGGTCATCTTGTTCTCCGCACTTTCCTGTCGGCGGGCTGGTAAGGAGAGAAGGAGGGAGGGATGAGAAAGAGAGGGAGGGATGCGACAGAGAGGGAGGAGGGGAATGCAGAACAGACAATGTGATGACAACACCGCCGCACAAGGAGGCCTCTGTTTATGGTAAATGAAGCGCCCTGCTGCAGCTCCGCTTGATGTTTAGACAACGGCCGCGAGCTAAAAACGGAACTCTTGCAACATTTGTGGTTAGCATTAGCATGTTTGGGGATGCAACAGTAGTAGTGGTTTGACTCTGTGAACTTGAGATAAGATACATTTAAATTTGATGCTAGTTTTAGGTAGATTAGTAGATCTTTACAGAAAAAAATTGTTGAGATAATGCTTTGATTTTATTCTCTGGGTTTTAATATGTCTTAATTAATTATGCATCTTTGTTTTGCATTATTTATTTTTGATAAATTGTACTTATTTATTGCCATTTTGTGGTTTTGTGGTTTCGCTTTGATTCAATTTAACTGGTTTTAGAACTAGCAAACAAGCACAGATTTTATATATATATAGACAGTTTGTATCAGTTCACCACTTTTTTGTTTATAAAATGTTATATAAATGAAGTGGATTTGGAAGCTGAAATGCTGGTTTGTTTAAAAAGTACAACTCTTTTACCTGGATTAGTAGTTTAGTCCTGGTCCAGACCCAAAATTATTCAGACTATGATTCAATCTTGTTTAGTCTAGGACCCCTAGTTTAAGAATGCAAATTTTTCCCTTTGGATTCAAATAAAATCTACTAAATTTCCATTTTAATAAGAAACGAGTAAGTAAAGCATTTCTATTAGAATAAATAAAGAAAATCAATACTAAAATCTGACTATTTTACATTTTAAATTTCAAGAAAGAAAGTAAATCTCTGTCAAATGTCATCCCATTGCATTGTAACATGTTTAGGTTTTTACAATATGGTTTGCGTTGACACATACTGCAATATTGATTATTCTGTGATTTATTGTACAGTCCTACGTATAAGGCATTTTTTCCACATTCAATAGAATAGACCTTTTAGCTATATACTTAAATCGTAGTTCATTCTAAGCATAAATACCTAATTATGTCTAATGTCTACATTGGTCAAGGCTTGTTATACTGAATAATCATCATATTATGACTGAATCCCATTCTTCTGGGACACTCACAGTCTCTGAACTGCTCCACGTCATCGTCGAAAACAGCCTCCTTCAGGGCGCTCTTGTCGTAGGTGCAGATGGTCTCACCGTAGCCGTAAGGGGAGAACTCGCGGGTGCGGGGCCCAGCAAAAGAACGTGGGGATGGGGTGTTCAGCAAAGAGGTCTTGTTGTCCAGAGCCGTACGACCGCCTTCCACCACGTCCAACCCGAGCCGGGCATCAGAGCCTGGGGAGGAGGCCACACCTTCTCGTCCCGCCTGAGAGGACAGGTGAAACAACATTAGCCTGGTGAAATTAATAGAGAGATATTATATTTATTGCGATCTCAATTAGCATCTAGAGCCTACTTTATCAGCTACCTGCAGCCATTTCTATGATTTATTTTATTACCTTTAGAACCACTTTGGTACAACTAATTGTATTTTTTTAGCCTTGTTTTTTCCTGGAAAAAGTTGCAAAACATGACATACAAATGGTAGGGTGGACATGTTAAGTTTCTAAAGTTTAAAAACTATAAAAAAAATATTTAAAAAAGCCTGACAACAACATGATGAAGACCCTTAAATAGGCAAAAATAGGCAAAAAATGATGCTATCTGTGTGAGCAAATTATAAAATGGGTGCGCCTTGGTATATGTGTAAATACTCACTGCGTCGTCCCTCTTGCCGTCGCGTCTGATTGGCTCGTTGAGGTCCTCCTGGCTCCTGTAGCTGAAGCTCTGGATGGCCTCAGTGACGCCGCGCAGGGAGCTGTAGATCTCCTCTGAGTTCATATTCTCTGTGTCGTATTCCATCATGCTAACACAAACGCACACACAAATATAATAGGTTTTAGTGCAGTGACTTTGTATAGTGAGGTATTTGTGCTACATGCTTTACATTTGTTGTTTGGTAAAATGAGTTAGTTAGTGGAAGTGGCAGTATTAGTATTGGTTTTGTAATAGCACGCAGCGCAGCATCAAGTCCTGCAGTGTTGACAAACAGGCTGTTCATGGTTGGATAATACAATTATGCACTTGAATATTTGTGAAGAAAATTCATGCGCAAGTTTAATAAATTCTCAAATATGTTTTGAAAAGCACCTAGGAGAATTGTGAAATACAGTATTCAGTAACACTTTATAATAACTAAACTTTTAATAGCTGTAATAAAGCATGAACAATTTGTTTACTAAGAATGATTTAGGTTTGGTAACTTCACACTCTAACCACAAAATCAAGTTACAAGTTACTACGACAGATCTATTCTTAATAAACTATTTGTTAATTATTATTAAGTCATGCATTATTAAAGTTTGTGTTATCTTTGTGGCATTTTGACCTGGTCTAGATTTTTTATTTTATTTTTAATTTCCTCACTATGAAACTTTCATGGTTGGTCCCAGACATGACTCAACATACAATTTACGCAAACATTTTAATCTAAATAAGTATTTTTTTCTGATATGAAAAAGTATATTGCTCATTGACCAAAGGTGCATAGCTCATAGATACAGTCATCTGAGAGAACGTCCACTGACAAACCTCTGTGGCAATCTATTCATTTTAATGTAGAAGAGCTGCTCTACCACTCACTGTTCAGCAACTGCATGCAAATGCAGACTGAGGAGTTATGCTGCCTTCACACAAGAAGATCAAAATTACTTTCCAGTTTCCCCACTAGAAATTAGATAATAAGATAATTTCTAGTAAAATATCACTTTAATTCCCAGACCAAGTGAAGGCAGCATTATTTTGAGCAAACTACAGACACAAAGACATGGAAACGAATAAACTGGTTGAATGGCCAGAATTTGTCTCAATATCCAAGAATGCTCATGGTAGCTGTGCACTAAATGCTAAGTCGCTTGTTGTATTTTAACATCTACAGAAGAATCCAATCCATTTACTTCTCTGAGGTAACGCCAGGTCAACAACATCCATTAAAAGGGCTGTACCTGATTTTCTTCATGTAATGTATTAAAATCTATTTTTCCCCTTGAGCAGATATATTATAAAAGCAGCTCTTAGAGTGAAAATGAGTCCCTGTACACAACTAATTAAAGAGCGCTTTGTTTTTCTGCAAAACAGGAAGTGCGTTGTTAGCATGCTAGTTGCGATTAGCGTTACCAAGACGACTTGCACTGGCCTCAGAGAGTTGTGAAAGTGCCTACAAAATCATTGCGATAAATATTTAGGCTGCTATGAACACATTAGGTAAATGAGCAATGCATACATGTGGACTATTGCAAACAATTTAAAATGAACTAGTTCTTTTTTCCACCTTTTTAAGACAGTGCCTTTAAGACTCAGTTGTGGCTCAACTTGACCAAAAAATATATTTAAAAAACATAATAATACAAATTTTACCTATAACACAAAAGTGTGATTATTATATTATAGTTCAAATAAAGTTCATAGGAGATAAATCTATACAAAACTTGTATGATTGAAAGTATGATTTAATAGACACATTGCATTATGTGAATCCGTGTCCGCCCTTTTTTGAGTGTCCCTCTGGTGGTTACCTGGGAGAGTACGCTCTGCGCAGGACCCTGAGGGAGGGGGCACCAGGGTGGGACTGAGGCGGAGGAAGAGGAGGAGGAGGGGGGGCAGGGGGGTGCTTTAGTCCGTCCACACCCCAACCCCATAACCGACTGTGGGCGAGGGGCGGATGGATGGAACAGGGAACAGAATGGAGGTGAGGAGGATGAGGACGAGACAAAGAGAGCCAGAGAGCGGACACAGACACGAGAAAGAGCGAGAGCGTGAACAACAGTATGTAGGAAGGAGAGAAGACAAAAGAGCGATCTGAGCTTGGAGGAAAAAGAGAGGAAAGCACAGGTCCCACAGCTGTACACTCAAGCAGCACTAGCACATTTTTAGTATTTGCTTGATGTTGCTACTTGGACTGTAATGGCACGTCTGTGTTTGCCGATGGAGTTCTACAAATGAATGAGCTGCTCTGTCCGAGAAGATTGTTGAATGAATGTTTATCAATGAATCTAAAAAAGAAATTCTGATAAATATATATCCATATTTTTCACAAAAGATGGGGAAATTGACCTATTCAACGTGGGTCAAATCAGGCACTCAGAACGTTTAGATTTGGCCCATTTTCCAAACATTAAAAATATATATTTCTTTTGTTTACAAGGTTTAGACCTTGTTTAATTCTGGGTTAGTTCTAGTTTAGTCTGAGTTTAGTCCTGGTTTAAATTTGTTTCAGACCTGTTTGGTACTAGACTGGTTTTGATTCTGGTTCAGTACTGGTTTGGCAATTTTGCAAAGCAATCTTGGAAAAGCCTTTTGTGTTTTATCTTTACAAAAATCTGATATAACAGTTTGAATATATAGCATGATATAACTTTGTTGAAACAAATCTAGTGTTGAGGATATTTCATAACACTGTCAACGGCCTACAAAAAATATGGCATATCAGTTGAATACCCCTGATCTAGAGTCTCCTACATCTCTTTATAACTCTCGGCTACATGAATAATAAACAACAAATGTGCCTTCTTTGCATGACTAATCACCAACAACGAAAACTGTGATAAATCCTAATCCATACATTTAGTGTTCTGTATTGCTGCTTTTTACAGTATAGCTTTGTAAGATCCAGTTGGTATGGTACATTTTAGTTGCCTGGCCAGTCCAGAATGATATATCTGGAGCGATTCAGACACACAGATCACTACTTTCTCCTCGCTGCACGTCACGTGACTCTGGCGTCTGGGAGGAAAAAAAAGTCATCAAAACTACAATAAAAATGTATTTCTGTAATGAATATGGATCAAATCTGCCTGAAACGCACCTATTTATGGACTAATAAACATCACACAAGTTTTATTAACCATGGATCGCAAGTTAAATCAATCAAACGGACTGGATTATTCAACTTCTTGCTGGAAATTTGCGATCTATTCACAGCTCAAGCTAAGGTAAGTGGATAACGCCACCAACACTGCTGCTAACGGTTTATTTAAAGTGTTTTGTTCATAATCTCGGCTCAACAGTTCGTTTAAACAGCTACTCTTTCTGCTTTCATTCAATCTGCTGTAGTTTTTCCGACTCTTGCAATGCATTGTGGTCAATATTGATCGGTCTAGTAACCTGCGCTGGACACTACTTTTCAATTTACATTGTGGGAAATTTTTTGTGCACTACTTCTTCAGCTGTTGGACATTCGGACACCACTGGCGTGACCACTATACAGTAATAAGCTCTGATTGGTTTCCTCCACTTCCTGTTTGCTCGGGTTTGCTCTGCCCTAGAAATCGAATTGACTCAAATGCCGACCAGAATCATCCGCTGGTACAGCGCTGAGTCTGGATTTTTCCAGGCAAACATTTTAGCCTTGTTGAAGGAAGAAGTTTAAATTATTTCAAGTTCAGGGAGATAGTGTCTGCTACGACAACAACGCCTATCAGAAACGACAAATGTTTTCAAATAAAATATGAATCATTCTTTTTAACCCTAAGGGTGAAGACTATAACAAAAAAAAACAGTGATATATAATTCCTACTTTCTGGCTGAGCTAATGCTACATTAGCCAGAATAAACAGGAAAGTACTTCTAAATTATTATTGTCAGATTTTTGTGCATTAATTTAATTTTCGTGCTCTGATACACCTACAAACTTTTTTTGGCCAGGTGGTATATAATGAATTTACGGGTAGTTTGACTTGTCAATTTAAGTTCAGGGTTCATGGTCATTACAAGTCTGGTCTGACAGACAGTATTAAAACTTCAACTTCAAAGAGCAGCTTATCTACTACATTTTTATTGTTCCGTATGTGCCATAAATGTGTACAATAAATAACTTTGACTTCAACAAAGATTTAATAAAATAGAAATTCAAAGTGTGAAAAACGCTGTTCTCTGTCAGAGCAACTCATTCAGTTCATCCTCGCGTTAGCTTGTTAGTTATATGGACTACAATGACAATAGCAGCAGCTGAATATCTGCGCATGCTTTAGGTCGGATGTAGTGACTCTATATAGATGGTTACCTTGGAGACAGTCCTCCATGTGAGCAGTTGGTGGGAGAGGTGAGAGGGCTGGTTCTGCTGGGAGTGTGGCGCGATGGTGTTCGACCAATCGTATTACTCGGTGAGCCCTGGAAGTAAAGAAACAATTCAAATTCAGGAAAAATATAGTATCTTTTTAATATATAGCCTAAAATTATATATAATTTCAATTATCTTAGCATAGAAAGGGCTATAATGTTTCGAAACATTCCTGAACCATTAGTAACGTTTAGTCAAAGAGCTGTCAATTGTGGAAGTTGGGCAACTGTTTTTGACCCAAGCTTGTGTGGCTGTTCATGAGCACTCAGAACTCAGAATTTTTTTTCCTAGTTCAGAGAGTTCAGAGAAAGTTAAGTGTTTTTCTTGCCCATGAAACAGGAAGTAATAATGGGGCGCGGTTAACATGCTAGTTGTTCTAAGCAGTGGTGTGATGGTCAAACTCTGCTCTGACCTCTGAAAGTTCTGAAAAATCTGAAATAATGTAGCTCTGTTTTTTCACGTTTTTAAGACCGTAACAATATGGTGCATCGCCTTTAATGTAAAAGAGCTGAAGGAGCCACATAAACCAAAATCCTTTGAAATAGGGCTGCACAAAGGATTGCGTGTACTGTACGCTCTTTACAATAGTGCATAATATATCATATAACCCATCAGAACATCATATAAATGCTCATCCTTGTTTCTCCTTTTACGTAAAGTCCGACCCTGAAAGGTGGGGTGTAGTTGTACCACGGTGCTGCTGGTGTTGCTGGAGTTCTTGAGGTGGTTGTGGAGCAGTTTGGTGGCTCCGTCCTGGAAGGTCTTGGGCAGAGCTCCCAGAAGCATGGTGAACTCTGGAGTGTTGAGCTCGAACAAGGAGATCAGCACCACCTGAGCCGCCTGGACAGGGCAGGACAAACGGGAGAGTGAAAAACAATACAGAGAATAACTTTTTACCAGAGGTGGTATTTCCAAATAAGTCAATTAAATCCTGAAATATAAACGTTCAAATGTTTTCATATGTCAATATCTTAAATCAAGTTAGATAAGTTTAAGTGCTGTTGGATAGACATATAATTAAAGTACAAGTAGGAGGTCTGAAAACTCCCCACAACAAGAACCTATTACGTTGCTGAAGTAAAGTTCACTCACTATTTCCCACCTCTGATAATAAGGAATGGTTCCAGATGGATTTTTACAGAACTTTTCCTTCTTTTTGTTTCATAAACGATTTAGGGTGGTTAAATTGTGATTTAAATGTGTTTGTCATGAATGCCAGCGCACCTTTTGTACTGGAAACCCTTTTCCTACCTTTATCTCAACCATGCACAGGCAGAAACAACTTATTTTTATACCATTATTTCTAAGTGTACGGTTAACATGGTTTGTTTTTTTATTTATACTTATATGTATATGTATCTCACAAGACTAAAGACTAAATTGTTTGAAACCTTTAACTATATACAGTAAAGAAACAATTTCCTCTGCTGTTTGTTGCTTTTGAGACTTAACTTTCAAAAGCCCAAACCAAAATGTTTAGCGTGAAACTAAAAAACACAAGTTCAATTCAACCAAAGACGAGCGCAGCCTTTGAACCTTGTTTTTATGTCGTTTCACTGGTAACAAAAAGACACATTTTGGTTCACATAACCTGTAAAAAAAAGAATCTGTTAAGAGTTACAAAGATGAGTTTTCAAAGTGCAATGCAAACTTTTTAGAATGTGTTGTTTTCCATGTATACATGCAAGTGAGTATTAACTGGTAAAAAGTCATTCATTTAGGACATTCACATTTCTTTTAATTTATCACGTCTGTTTTCTAATGAACGAGTTCTGACGTACATTAGCCATTTCGCTAATGGCAAGAAACGGACAGCTATATTTTATTTATTCATTTGCATAATTTTGTACTAAATCAGAATGACAACAACACCATGCATTTGTTACGAAAAGTTGTTAGAGTGAGAAAACACACACAGTAGTCTTAAAAAGTCCAAAGCAAAAATCAATCCACACAAGCCTTTCTTAGTTGAAATGTCATCTCTTTGCAAGGCTAGCATCTACAGTTAGCTTTAGCGTCATTAGCAGGGTGAGTCAAGAGATGCCACGTTTGGTCGCCGTGGCTGTGGGGGTTAGAGACTGGAGCAGGCGGGGTTTAGCGTGCTTCTTGCTCTGTGATTGGTCGATCGGCTCTACCTGCTTACACCTCTCCTCCAGGTTGCACTCTGCCGACAGTAAGGCCGCAGCGCTCGACCTGCCCGCTAGCTCCTCACACACCCAGCTTTGGAGGGTCTGGGGCACAACGGCAAGGCAAGAGTGGATGTTATAGTGTCTCAAAAGGAAAGCAAGAATAATCAGCTGGAATTTTAGGAGATTTGAGCATCGCTAGGGCCAAAAAATACCTAAAGATGTCTGCTAATGGGAGACACTACTGGCTAAATCTCTCTTTTTTTGTTATCTCAACATATAATCTTTTACGTGGAAAGAACAAACTTGTCCAATGTGCACCTTAAGATGTTTTATTATTTCATTTAAATCAACTTATGAGACATTGTACCTTCAAAGGCCGTTTTCTCAAAATGCATTTTTGTCCCACAAAGACATAAAGATCAGTCAATATGTTGTACCTACACACACCAGATTTTACAATCTTAAACTGAACAAGATTTGGATGGATTGTACATAAGGATTTGTTGATATCTAATTCCAGGATTGATTATTATTTCGGTTTTTTAAATGCCAATTTTCATTAACGATACTCGAATACAAAATGAGATATCAAAAAAATTCTATTTATACAAAAATTAAGCAATACATTTAAACCTGGCATGATCCATTTTTCAGATCACAACTATCTGCAACGAAATGGCAAGTAAACTACAGCAGATGTTTCAAATAAATAATGCGACATTTAAGATTTTTTTCCTATTCACCTGCAGTGCCTCGTCTTATAGTGCACTTAGATTTGTGAAAGAAGTCCTTACAAGGTCCTATTGTATGTCCCTTGTCAAAACAATTTGTTTTCTTTCATTCGTCATTTTCATACTTGAATAATAATCCAGCAAATTTCCTGTCCAGGGCTCAAAACCCTCCAGTGGCAAAACCCAGAGTGCTCCTCCATGTTTTTACAGTGCATGCACCTTCACCCAAATCTTTTAAATCACTTCAGTGCTCAAATTGCTATTACTATGCAGGAACCCAACTTCAAACTTATAGCAGCTATTGTTTTTAGACATATTTAAACTGCTTCATTCTTCAGTGAACCTGCAGCAGGGGTTCTATTTGTATGCGCAACAATGAGTTTACCTTTTGCCCATACATATACATACATTATAGCTGGTGCACAAGTTACAAGTTAAATCACAAAATTACATATTGTTTCTACATAGGCAAGATGGGAGTGTCCTGCCCAAGGACGCAACAGCTACCCCAAAATACTTTTCACAACTACCAACATCACCACGACTAGAACTGTACTTCAACTACAACAATCCAAACCTGAGATACAGCCGAAAGCAGCACCTCTGGACTTGCAGAGTTTGAAATCAAGCAAGAATCACTGCTCGTCACCGTCATCTGTAGACAAACATCAGTTTTGAATAACAGCTACACTGACCAATCGTCTAGCTGTATTTGAATACTTAAAGAGGGGGAACTCAGGACTTGGGGACGAGCAGTTTGGATCACAGCTGACCCTTCTCACCCTGGACATGGACTATATTATAAACTCAACACGGTTAATAATTAGGCTGCTCTGAATGCATTTCAAAAGTGAGAAGTAACTTTGGACTAGTTCTGTTTTTCATGTTTTTAAGGCAGTAAATATCAGGTATAGCCCCTTTAACAGAGATGTATTTTGTTTGATCCATGCATGTTTGAGTAATCCTGTATTTTTCTGCAAATGAGGGTTGAATACTCAGAAAATGTTGTTTTTGTGTGTTTTCACCGACCAACTTCCTCCGCCCACAGCACTGCTCTTACTTGGGGTCATTTGAAAAATTCAGACACTGACTAATATACAAATGTTAAAAACTGTTGCATAATCATTGTCCTATGGTAAAAGCATAATAAAAGAAAAAATCTGCAGCCTTCCACAGTAAATTGGCTCTATATGAACAGCAATCTACATGAATCTAGGCAAGTAGTTCAGTTACACGAGCGCTGATGGAAAAACAAACAAAAGCACGTGACGTGTTTCATACAAAGAAAATGGGGCCGTTGAACCAAGGCCATCAACACAACCGGGGCCTATTATCAGGTTTACAACTATGGCTACGCAAACAGTTACTTTTGAAATGAATTAGACAAACTAAACGACCTTCTTAACGCACTATATCATCAAGTTTAAAGCTTATCTTAAAGCTTAAATAGTATTATGTAAAGCTTATACTGGGATGAGATTATATAAAGTCCACTATAGTGAGGATGAGCTTAAAGATCAGTAAATGGATTAATTGCTTTCTTCTATTAAAGGCTTCTACATGGGCATGAACCCTATATACATTTGAAATATTTTGTCGTACTATTTTACTCTAATTTAAAATTGAATAGATAGTCTTCAAATAGGGGTGGGCGCTACTGACAAAAAATAATATCTTTAAATATGTTTTTGGAGTATTACAAAAACAATATTCAGATGATATGATGTCAATCTGAAAGAAATTAGTTAAACCATGTCTTCAAACGTATAAATTGAGGTTTATTTATCAGACAAAAGTGAAATGTCAAAATGGCACTTTAAACACTGATTTGAAAGTTTACAACATAATATTTTTCAATGGAATTTTTAATCTGCTCTTTTGATGCATTTGAACAATATCGTAAACAAACAATAAATATCGTAATATATCGTATCGTAATATCGTAAACATGCAAATTATATATATATTTTGAATGTTTATCTTCAAAATATTCGATATTATCTAAATTTCAACATATTACCCACATCTGCCAATGAAGTCATTATTTTTTAATTATTATCGAATTTAATATGAAGGTACAGAACAGAAAAAACATAAACAGCCAGAGTAAAAAGTAATATTAATTTTGATTAGTAGTTTTGACCAGATTAGATCTATTATTTGCTTACTGTTATGACATGAAGTTTTTTTTTGTGCAGTGTAAAATAACACCACTTTTAAATTCAGAGTTTGAGTGAAAGACACCATAGTGTATTTTTTGATACAATGTACAGTAGCACGTTCTTAATTCAGTTTTATATTATAGTATTTATACAGTTTTCTATTCGTCCTGTATAAAAGCAGCCATACCTTTCTGACATCGGAGCTTTTGGGTTCTGTGGTCCAGGTGATGATGCGTGACACAGCCAGACGGGTTTCACTGGAGTTCCCAAAGTCTGTGGGGTCCATCTGTCGCGCCAGAGACTCTATGTACTTCAAGATGGCCACCTTCACCTACGCACACAGGAAACGTTGTATGTTGCAACGGTTACAAAAGTTGAAAATACTGTATAGTTTGTGTTGTGAAGCTATTTTACCTTTAGGTTTGGTGTCTGAGTCTGATCCACAATAAACCGCATTAGAATATTGAACTGCTGATCAAAGGGAAAAGATTCTCTGGAAAAGACAAGACAAATTAAGTCTGTACAGTTCTTACCATTTCTTGATGGCGCTAAAAACGAGACAACTCCTGAAAAGCTTCAAAGGCAAATGTAGTCTGGTATTTGGTGGACTTTGATGTACTTAATACTTTGGGGTTTTGTGCCCTTTTAGCATAACCTGATTGCTCCAGTGGTATATTACTGACTCTACAGATTTAATTTAATTTCAGATTCATTCATTTGCTACCACTTGTTGTCATTAGGAGTCGCAGGTACTTTGGGCCTTTGGCAAGATACTCCCTGGATACAAACTTGCCCTATTAATCTTATGCCTAAAAGTAATTTAAACTGACTTTGAGATTAAATAATGGCGCCCCTTTTTGAGGTTTTTATGAAAAAGATGATTCACTTTTGTGTCTTTGTGCTGACTGAGAAAACGTTGAAAATTGCACCAGTTTTTCCAGTGGATAGGCCCAATAATTACAGAGATATGAACCATTTCGTTTGAGGGCCTGTACCAGGAGCAGTACAAGCGGAAAAAATAGATTAGATGAATGGAGTATGGTATTTTCTTTTTTTCTTTTTTTTTTTCTAATCTAATCCAAACACTCCCTGTTAATGTTGACATATTATGCATACTTCCTAGCATTAATTGGCCTTTGAACATGCTTTAAGTCCCCTTGCATTTGCAATCAGGTTGTCTACATTTAGAAAGCCCATTTTAAAAGCTACACCTCTGTTTCCAGCATGGTATTTGCGTTTGAGCCCTTGATGAGACAAACCTGGTGACATCTAGCGCCTTCTGCACTTTGGCCTGCACTGAGCCAAGAAGGTCAGCACCCATCTTCTTGAGCAGCTGTGTGAGCAGCACGAACAGCCAGTCCTGGAGGTCCTCCCTGTGCACCGTGATGAAGTCCACCAATGTCTCCAGGAACATACTGAAAACCTACAAACAATGAAAAAAAAACAGCATTCCGTACCCATATTTTTGTATTTAAGGTCAGATATTCATAGATGGATGTTGAAATCAAACTTACTCGCTGAAGTTAAATCCACACCAAGGCAGAGCATGCGGTAAAAGACAATGTTAGTTTATAAAATGCACAGCAGATAGTCACTCATGCTGGTTGTATTGGTTGATAAACTGTTGTACCTTGCTGTGAGGATCTGCAAACATTCTGGTGAAGATTTCGCATAGCCTCTTTAGCTCCACTCGGCTGTTGGGAAGCAACATAACAAGTTTATAATAATTTTTCAATACAATTTTCATTTGTTTCATAATATGAAATGCTGTACAAGAATATGTCTGCTTTTTAATTGTCTGTGTGCATTCACTATTGTCCTTCTACTTGGATTTCTATAAATATATTTTTTGTAGGGCTTGAAGAGGCTTAAAAAAAGGAAAACATAACTCTTAAACTCTTAACCACTGTTTTTTGAAGATGCTACAATGCCACTGCACAATTTATCGCAGTTTAACTAACATCTAGTCCGAACAGTTCCTGTTAAAGTGGACATAATATGCATTCTTCCTGGCATTAATTGGCTTTTTAACATGCTTTTAGTCACCTTGGCATTTAGAAAACACACTTTAAAAACTACACCTCTGTTTCCAGCATGTATTAGGCGTTTGTGAGTGGCTGCTGTCAGCAGAGGGAATGAGCAATGAAAAAGTAAATTAGGTATTGTGGCTCTATGCTAATAGAGCCATGTGTTGTTGTGAAATTTGACCGCAGAAACCACTCTGAACAAGTGGGGTGATTGTTTATGGACTTCAAAACTGCACAGGAGACGTCCGGATTTCTGCCGATTGAAACTGAGTAATTTGTGAGCATTGAGAGAACACGACTTAATAAACAAGATTAATGAAACAAGCATGAATGAATCCAAATACAACTCCAGGTGTTTTTATTCACTCATTCATTTTCTACCGCTTGTTCCCGTTAGGGGTCGCGGGTGACTGGAGCCTATCCCAGTGACTTTGGGCCTTAGGCGGGGTACACCCTGGACAGTGGCCAACTCGTCACAGGGTTAACACAGCGAGACAGAGACAAGGACAGACAGCCATTCACTCTCACATTCAATCTCTACGGGCAATTTAGAGTTACCGATTACCCTGAACACATGCATGTGTTTGGACGGTGGGAGGAAGCTGGAGAGAACCCACGGTAACACGGGGAGGACATGCAGACTCCACCAGAGAGATCGTATGCAGGTGTTTTTGTTAAGAATGTTTTAACTCTAACTTTTAAGAAAATTTTCCATGTGTCATTTAAAGGGGCTATACCTGATTTTTACAGTTTTTTAAACATGAAAAACAGAACTAGATCATGTATCCAATGTTTTTATATGTAATAAAGTAAAATCTGTATTGCTCCAGTACAGATATATTGTAAAAGCATGTATTCGAGTGAAAATGAGACCACAGCGCTTTCTCTGCAGAAGAAGGAAGTGCGCCGTTAGCATACTAATGTTTGTTAGCTTTACCGTGACGATCTGTGACGCTCTGTGCTCAGAGACTCATGATAAACTCATGGGGGTGAATATTTAGGATGGTGGGACTGCATTAGGTAAGTGAGTAATACATGTGACTGATGTAAAGAGTTTAACATGAACTTGTTCTTTTTTTCACTTTTCAAAAAAATCAGGTACAGGGCTTTTAAGTTTATTTTAGGCAGGTTTTTTTTTAAATGATTGAATGAAGATATGTTTGAATTTAATCGCTCTCACATTGGAGAAATTCTCTTCACAAATGAAATACCACAGAAACATTATTAAAACATTAAACATGGTTCAGAAGCACATCAAATATGTCCGGTTTCGTGTGCATCACTGGCCCACATCCCACCTGAGTATCCTCTGGCTCTTGAGCAGGTTCTGCAGCCCCAGCAATCCCTCCTTCCTCTCAGACCAGTTGGAGCTGGCGCAGTGGTTGAGGACCTCGGCAACGTCCTCCGTTTGCCTGAGGTAATGGGGGATGCCTCCGTTTCGAGAGCTGTACGAGCGCTCCGAACAGGCGCTGGACGCATCACTGTTGGCATCGTCGTCAGAGTACATGCCCGGAGACTCGTACCTTCTCCTCATGGGCTTCCGCTGTAGAAAGACAAAACAGTGAAAATGAATGCAATGGTATGAAAAGTTATACTACTCATGCATTGTCACATGTTAAACTCTTAAAGTAGGGAAGTAAGTTTTGTGTTGAGTAGGAGTGGGCGATATGGCAAACAAATGCAATTAAGATTTTTTTTTTTTTAGATTATTTTATCCCCGCGACCCCTAACGGGAACAAGCGGTAGAAAATGAAGGAATGAATGAAGGTTATTTTATTCACAATTTATACAGAGTTAGAAGTTTTATTTGGTCTTCAAGAGTCAGTAAAGTAACTAAAACAATCTGCTTCCTCCGACTTCCTCTCACTTGATTGGTTGACTTCACCTGTCACTCACTCTAATGACACAGGCTGACCAATAGGAGTGGGAATTGGCAGATTTGATTTTGTGTTGTCGAACCACCTAAAAATTTGGGTTGTGTTACTTTCCAATACGTTATATTTTGGTATGGATCTGCCCATCACAATTAGAAAAGTACAAATTCAATAAGTTGTTGTTAATTTTTCCATCTTACACAGCAACATACTTACTACTAAACATTACTATACACTTTTGAATGAGCTATTTGAATCACTGGGGCTGCAACGATTAATCGACTAATCGAGACTAGTCGACTATAAAAAATAATCGACTATAAAAATGTATAATCAACCAACTGAACTATACAGACTCTAAAATACATGTCAAAACTTCTTTTAATAGATTATTGCTCATTTTTATCATTAATACACTTTATTCATAATTATTCTCCATCTAGAAGCCTTCAGTCACCATTCCAACCTTTATTTGGCTGATCATTTAGTTTAAATTTTTAAATATACAAATAATAGTAATAGTAATCACTTGATTAGTCGATGAATCAAAAAAATAATTGCTGGTCGACTACTAAAATAATTGTTAGAGACAGCCCTATGAGTCACCGATTATAGTTGATCTGGAAGCTTGTGATTGAAATCAAAAACACATGCAAAATCCTCACTACACACACTTGCAAATTTGTATATTCGATCAGCTACTAAAGCCAAGCAAACTAGCCAAGAATACATTTCATAAGCAGTGCACTAATATTAATCATTTTCAAGTGATGCACAGAACACCGATGGAGAGCACAGTATCACGATGAAATAAGTTGAGAGTTTAGAAGCACATTGGAGGAGTAAATGAAAACATTCAAAGTGAAGTTAAGTAAAAAATGATCAAACCACTCAAGATATTTTGGTTGTGTTAAATGTGTGATGGCATGGATTTATGCACACTTTAAAAAGGGAAAACTACCTTATTCCTGGAGTCTCCTAACAGCTGAAAGGGCAACGACAAGAGGGAAAAAGAGGAGAGAAGGAGGGTTTAACAAGGGAAAAGAACAGTCTGAGGGTGGACTTACAACATACTAATTGTAATTTTACTTTCAACGTGAAACTTAAGACACATACACTATCTTACATCAACTTTGTGTACACACTGTAACTTGGCAAGAAAAAAAAAAACATATTAGACAGTACTGACCATGGACTGTTATTGCTGCTGAGCTAAATGGAACGTTATGTAAAGGTGTTTATGACATGTTAATATGGACAGTTATTCATCCTGATCACTTCAAAAAAAGACATTAATTGTATTTAAATTAATTTTTTGACTATTGAAACATGACACCATTTTCAGTTACTGTTTTTAGCAATTCCTCATCCCATCCAATGGTCAATTGTGTTGTGTCATGGTATTTCACGTTTTCTTATGTCTACATTTAGAAAACACACTTTAAAAAATACTGTTTCCGGCACTGCAATTGGACACCCTCTAATGTCAGTAATGGGAATGAACAATGAAAGAATAAATAAATGAAGCCATTAGACATTGTGACTGCTATGTTAACAGAGCCACTCGTGAGCACAATTTGAATGCAAAAATACTCAGAACAAGTCCTGTTTATGGGCTTAAAACCGGACAAGAGAAGTTTGGATTTCTACCTGTGATGAAACTATGCTGGTAAAATTAAAACTGAGTGATTTCTAGCACTCAGAGCAGACGACCTTGTAAACACAATGAAAGAAAAAAAAAAACTGCAAATTAAGCAAAATAAAATTCCTGGTATGTTTTTGATGAGGGGACAATATTATAACATGGATAAAAGCCCAAATATACAGTATACTATATAATTACTATGATCTCTATGGACATAATTATTAGTATAGGCAAATGATACTATTGTCAACAGGTGTGATAAATGTTTTTCTAATACTGACCAGAGCATCAGCGACTGCGGCCTCCACCTCAGTGCCTGTGTTCAGGACCCTCATGGCGTTCACAGAGGCAGAGATACGAGCCTGGTTGATGAAGCCATAACGGTCTAGAATCAACACGGTACGGAAGTGTGTTAGACAGGATTATAGAAACCAACCCAAACTTACCTGGTTCAGATACAAAGAATACATTGTCAAAGGGGATAGCTTAAACTAAAAGAAAATATGATAATGGAGAAACTTGAAAGAAACTTGAAATTCAGAATACTAACCTTGATTTGAATGGGTTTGATCATATAAAAGGTCAAGTGTGTTTGACTGACTTTTTTTTTTTTTTGATATGTATAACTTCCAACAAGTAGAAAATCTGGAAACAATTAGTAAATACATCCACTCAAATCAAGATTAAAGGTCTCTGCTCGTGTGAAATGATCTACTGTAGTCATTTTAACATGTGTAGGATTTTTTTCTCTACTACTCCAAATTAAAAAGCACCATAATCCACAGTTGTGCTGCGAACCAAAGACATTATAATCACAACTCACTAAATTAAACTCAACTCAAATCAAGATGTCACCAATCAGTCACATGACATGAGCACATTCCCTGAACGAAAAACAAAACAAAACCGATAAACCTCGAAACGATTGGAGATGCTAGATCACTATACAACAAACGCATGCCAGTGGATTTCTACATGAGATCTAATAAAATGGGCACTGGACACTGGGGGGTTGAGGGAGGAGCGTGGGTCATGCAGGTCACCTGACGGGCCGTGGGGGTCAGCTGAGGACAGAGCGCTGGTGGAACGGGAATGACGTCGAGAGGCTGCAGGAGGAGGAGGAGAGGGGCACATCCACGGCATGGGAGGTTAGTATTAGTATTCACCAAAGGATCACGTAAAAGCCACAAGACAACACTGTCAACATGTGGATTTCCACCAAAATGTAGAATCCAAGTTAGATAGTGTTTTTGTGTTAACATCTTATTCACCTTATTCCGCCCCCACCCACTGTTACTTCTGTTGTTTGGGCATTTCTGGTTAAGTGGGAATTCCTTTCAATTCAATGGAGAACTAGAGAAAAGTCTTGCCTCTAAAGTATTGTACAAAGTAGTTTGATTTGTGGAAAACGCTCAATGTTCATGTGCACCGACAAATCAACCATGTGTCTTTCACCGGGCGGCTTGAGAGATTTTCAGCTCTATACAAACTTATACAAGCGGACGGAGGGGACAATTAATAGCAGTGCCATGGCAACTTCTGGAATATGGTGAGTTACAATTGAATGACTGAAAAAAGGGACAAAATCAAAAAAATATTACTGGTCTAGAGTCCACAAAATAAGTTAATTAATTTGGTGTTATATTTGTGAAAATAAAAACATTAGGTTCACCCTAATGGATTTTCTGATTTCTATTAGTTGCTTTACTCTGCATTATTAATTCACCCCAACATGGTCGGTTACAATCACTCACACACACACTCAACGTTCATACTTAGGCAAAGTGGATGAAGTGTCTTGCCCAAGGACACCCCAATAGCAGTCTCTGAAAATGGCTAGGATCAAACCGACAGACACCCTGTAGGACAACCACTCAAACTACCTGAGCTCATTTTAATCATTTAGATGTGTAAAGGAGCCCCCAACCCACACTGCCCATTTTTTTAGTTTAAAAGATACCACGGCACACCACTTATGAAAACATTTTTAAAAATCAGAAAAAAATTCGGTCATGGAAGTTTTTTTTGCTTTGGATCATAATCCATCCACTCCAATCCACTTAATCCATGTGTGAATCCGTTAAACCCAAATTGGACATTTTTAAAAGGAAAAATATTATGAATTTTTTTGCATTGTTATAAGCCTTTAAACATGCTCCTTAAATGCACCTTAAATTAGCCATCTCATGTTTTGAAACAAAAAAAAAAAGTTTAGAATGAGTGTATGCAGCCAGTAGAGGGCAACTTGCTCTTGCACAGTTTAGTTGCAGTATGTAACCCGTGATGACTAAAATCACGAACAATGTCCTTGATCAAGGGAGTTCAAATGCAACTCAGGTATGTTTTTGATGGCGGAACATTGTTAGAACTAGGGATGCACCAACACTGGTATTGAATATTGTGTTGAATTTGTTGAATATTGGATATTGGCTAAAGAATATCGGTTCAGCCGATATCCTGGTTGGCCTTTCATTGATTAATAAAGACTATTTACAGGCCCTTATTGATCCAGAACATCTCATGATGTTTGAGGTTTTGTTACATAAAGCTGTTCTGTCGATAGGATAAAGAGTAGTGGCACAACCCCTAAAAAAAACTGGAGCAGTGTATCCCTTGTTAGAACATGGCTAAAATGTATGGTAATGACAAAAATGTGCATTACCACAGACATAAGGTTAGCAACATTTGGACCACCACCTTTAACCATAACCAGCATGTTCCTAAACCTAACCCAAATCCTAATTTTAACCATTACCATAACCCTGTTTCCACATGTACCTTAGACGTCACTAAATCACGTCCACCAAGCCAAAGAGACCATTTCTTTAGATTAACAATATGCTAATAATTCTTAAAGTCACAATTTATTATCAAATGTAACATTTTACGCATGTCCACCACATGATGGCTGAATAGCAGTGAGGATTGAGAACCATCAGACGCCAACATAGACACTTAGAAGAGTTTCACACAATGAATAACACTACACCTTTTAATTGCAGTTAGTAGTACATGCATAAAAAGCCTGAGGAGAAAGACGTTAACATATTTTCAGCACTGGACAGCCACACTTTCTCGTTAGCGCTGGTGTTAGCACGTTAGCGTTACTCACCCAGAGGAGTGAAGCCCCGCGCAGGGCTGGTGTCGCGGCTGCTCTCCCTGCTGGTGTCACGACTACAGCCCTGGCTCATGCTGGGCCGGGGGATGCGGCTCCGGGCTAGCGTGCGGTAGGAAGGGACAAGACTTTTACCACACAGGCTGGCTGTCAGGGCAACAAGTGAGGCGGCCATGTCAGTGAGCGGTTATGGGAGATGAGCGATGCAGCAGGTTGGAGAGGATAGAGTGAGGGAGGGAAAAGGGAAAGGCTGGAATTGTACACTTAAAACAACTTTTAAAATAAACAAAACAATGTTGATTGGCTTGAATGCAACTATTTGATCAATTATTGTACTAAACTCAGTGGTTATAACGCATGAAATAGTGCAAACATGATTATTGGAGAAGGGGGGGAAAACAACATTTTTATTTTCAAATGTTGGAGTTGGTGAATCTATTGTTTACATAAAATAATTAATCAAAATAGTCTACTCAGAAGTAGACTATTTTGTAAACAGTGTTTTTCAACCTTTTTTGAGTCACAGCACAATTATCTGATTGAAAAGATACTAAGGCACACCAGCTACTAAAACATTACCAAATCAGACCTTTTAATATGCTAATGCTTTCTTTTTTGGTACAAAAGTATGTTCACTCCACAAAGGTAAATTATTCAATTAAATCAATGAGTGACTCCACATTGGACATTTTATCAAGGCAGGCCTCGCAACACTTTAGTGTTCCCAGACCCAGTGGTTGAAAAGCTAGGAGCGCGTCTTTTTCTTTTTTCTAAAGTAAACTGGTACAAAAAAGTGATGTTTGTAAGTTGGTTGGTTGTCAAATATTTGCAGTTCAATTTAAATGCTGCTATTTACCTTCTTACGTATTAAGAACTGTATTTGTGAGTTTATTTAGATCAAATGTGTACAATAATACACTATATACTAGAGGAACAATGAGAGTATTTGATTAGATGTAACATTAAGCGTTGGGTAGCAGTTGGCAGGATGAGTACAATCACATAACATGTTAAAAAGCTGAATTCTGAGGTTCAAACAAATGTTAGACACTGCAAGACATTCAGAAAAACGCATGCAGAGAAATAGAATAAGGACCTAAGAATGTGTTTATTATACGTCTCTCATTTTTTTCTTAATGTTCAGCTTATTGGAAATGCAATTCCAGTTTCAAGTTGCAATCTGTCAAAACAGAGACCAGAAGTTGATGTCTCTCTAATACCGTGTTATGTCATACTCTATGAACATACCACTGTTAAACACGGCTACAACATGTTTATCTCTCCAGCTGAAAGTTGAGATAGTAAAGAGATTGGAGAGTGCCACTTATCTGTACCAAGGAAGTGAATTGTGAAAACACAGAGAAATGTCATCAATATTTCAAATAATACAAGCTTCAAAAGGTATAGGCTAAGTAGGCTACTTGTATGTGACAATGTGAGGTTTTATTCTTGAAATTAGTCAAAAGATTTTTATTTTTTTATTTTTTTTTTCCAATTAATTGTATTTGTTTTTTTTTTTGTTATTCGTTGTTGTTTGCAAAATTATTACAATTAATGTAATATCAATAATCAATGTTTAAAAAACCATAGAAATAACACGATCATATGATGACTTCACTACGTTACTAGGATGGAGGCTAATGGTCTTACCCAGTCCCATCCGGCTGGGGCTGGTCTCGCGGCTGCAGCCCTGGCTGCGGGGGATCCTGCTGCGCTTGTCTGCTGGTGTGGAGGAGGTGGAGCCAGTGGCACGGGGAATACGGCCATAGCTGCTCAACAGTTTACCTGGAGAACTGGAACGGCTGCCAGCTGCAAGAAGGAGATGATCATAAGGAGAAGTTAAAAATTCCGTGAGGCTATTTGTAAAAAAATATAAAGGCCCTGATTGCTGGTTGATGGTACTTTTGTGTTTCTTGCTAGTCACGTCCAAGTAAATAGTGAGTATTTGTTTCCTTCAGCCCATTTAAGCCTCACATAATTTTTAAGTATTAATTAAGGATCTTTTAGACATCGCTGATGGTTGTCAATAGGAAAAAAATATTGCCATATTATAGGATGGCTGCGACTCATTATCAATATCAATCAGTTCATTTAGTCATGATAAGGAATCAAAAATATTTGGACCCATCGTCAGATCTTGGCTTGGCCAGGACTATCATTGCTGGAGAATTTTATCTACGGTGCATGTTTTAGGTTGATGGGGGAACCGGAGTATCTGGAGAAAACCCAACACCTTCCAACAACAACATTCCAAACTCTGCACAGAGAGACCACAGAATTGAAAGATTCTTGCAAAAGTGCCGATGTTGTGAATACTATATATGCTACCACTTAAATAAAGCAGAAATATTATTGAAATATTGCGTAACCAGGGCGTTAAGTTAACTCTTGGTCAGTATAAATAAATCTGTGTGCTGCACGAAGCTGCCAGGAGCTCCCCAACGTGGTCCCGCATTATGCCTTAACGTAGAATGAGCGTGAAAACCATTGTAACAAACACAAAACACCATGACAAATGTGTGAATGATGTAAAGCAGGTCAATAGCAAGATGGTGCTGGACAGAGCGGTGAACAACAAAACACCACATTTAACCACACACAAAATGAATATCCTGCAAATAATACGGCATGTAGGGAAAAGGGTGAGGGATAGTGCCGCTAAATGTTGAAATGAAAGTAAAAACACCAAAGACGTGACCGTGCAAAGCTCTTTTGGCTACAGGGGTGGATGGGGCCTTACCACTGATAGGATTGGCAGATCTGGATCCTGAATGGTAGAGGCAGTAGGCAGGACAGGTGAAGAACATGAGACACAGGGTTATGTATATGTAGATGCACTGAGCGCCTGTGAATGCCTTTGCTGTAGTGTTATCTTATATATTTAGTAAAAGCGTTAAGACAAGTCACAGGTAGTCAGTGTCACTAGCTACAATTCTGTTCAAACGTGGCATTAAAAAGGTCAATATTGGACCACTGAGGATAGCATGGTGTGGGTTTACCAGTATGCTATTGCCATTACTGCGCTCCTTGGGCTATTACTATGCTGCTATAACTGCTGCTATTACTAATACTACTGTTTGTTACTATTGATGATATTACTACTAGTGATGGTACTAGTACTACAACTACTACAGTTGTTCTAACTAATCCCACTGATGCTATTACAGGCACTACTACTACACTTGTTACTACAACAGCAGAAGCTACTACAGTTGTTACTACTGCTCAGCTATTACTACGTCCCATACTACTACTGCTGCTGCTGCTGCTACTACTACAGTTATTACTACAAGTTTTCTTGTTTCTGCTACTACAGTTATTACTGACACTACTACTACAGTTATTACTGACACTGCTACTGCAGTTATTACTGAAACAGTAGTTCTAGTATCAGTAATAAGTACAATAGCAGTAGTAGTTGTTGGCTGCTCAATTGCTGTGTGTCTACTATTTTTACTACTGGTGTAGTAGTAGTGTTACTACTCCAGTACTGTTGCTACTACAACCACTGCTCATATTATTGCTTAGATTATTGATAAGCTATAGGTGTGTTAGAGTTGATTCGATAGCAGCTAAGATAATGAATCTATGAACATTGATAAAAACTTCTCTTTCCATACTCTAATCTAAGAATTGGAGTAAGGGGTTTCAAACATTCAAAGCAGGTTTTAATGCCAAGTCTGAACAAAATCTATTGCACACAAACCACACATGCAAGTAAGAACAAGTACATGAAGTTTGTGACAGTTTCTTAGCATTTTATTCATTTTTATTTTTTCAGCTGAGAAATGTCACACACACATTTAGTGGAAAATCAAGTATGACCGCTGGAATTATTTGATCATACTTAGACATGTATGAAATATGAAAAAACTTTGTTCATTATGTGTGATGAGGGTGATTTTAATGTACATACGCTGAGACTGGGAGACCACTTTGGCTCGACTGCGCCCCCTACTGTCCACCACTGAAGGACTGGCTCCGCCTACACTGCCGGAGCTGGTTCTCCTGGTGCGAACACGGCCTGTGTGGAAATAAAAATGACATAACTGTTTAAAAGTAAAAATAAAAACTGGCTTACATGAGGCCTTAACATATCTGTGGATGAAGAAAAGTCTGGGGAGACAGAATGATCCAGAAGAGGAGACAGAGCTCCTGAAAAACAGAGGGACAATAGACAGCTGTGATCTATAGTGAGTCTGCCAAAAATGTGCTTACATGAAGAGTAGGTGGAATCAGTGGCTGGAATTTAATATTGAAAATTTTAACAAAAGTTGGTAGCACTTTAAAATAAGGTTCCTTAGTAAGCTATTTATTAGGCATTAGTTATTTATTTATGCACTCAAAAGGTATTAGCACTTGTAAATGTTTTTTATAAATGTTAATACGCCATTAACAAAAAAGCAGATATATTAATAAACTTGGAACGACATGTTTATAAGAACATTAATATGCTGCTTATCAACCTGTTTTCAATAACCAAGTCTTAAATGCTTCTAAATGTCTTATAAGTGCTTAGAAAAAATAACAAGTGCTTATTAACGCTTTATAAATAGTTTACTACAGATCATTTTTAAAGCGTTACCCAAAATTTTACACAGTTCACTTGTCCCCACAATGCACATTATAATGGCAAACTACTATATCCGACCCAGTTTAGAAAAAGACATACAAACATTCAATAAATGTTCTGTAATCATATTATCACGTACCATTAAAGATTTCTGAAAAGCGAGACACAGAGCCGAGGGTCACGATATAATTTCAAGACGTAATCGAATAATATTTTGCCACCAAAATGATTACAAGCGTCACTCTAATTGCAGTAGGGTGTTTTGAGTGTCAATAGTTGCATGAATATAATCAAAATACAACTATGAGTAAAATAATGATGAGGAAACACCATTTTAACAAGGTTGATTTTGCATAACATGGCCCCTTTAATGGGTTGTATTGTAGATAATATGATTTTAACTACCGTAGTAAAATTTGTGGTTAAATCAGTGTTAAGTGGAGTTGACACATCAAAAGAATATGTATTTGATAACTCTGTCTGTGAATGTCTGTTTAGGGAAAGCCTACAGTCAGTACTGGCCTTTAACATGGCTGTTGTGTTGTTTCTTTGCTATGTTTCTTCATGTTTTTACCTTTTTTGTGTCGCACTTTGAGATGTGTGGACACATGTTAAGTGTGTCAAGAGAAATCTTATTATGAAATGTTATCAGCCAAATTAAAAAGGTCATGTGTGTTCAAACATATCATAAACCTGTTACTCAACACTATGATGTATGGTCTCATAGATAAAAATAAGTGCCCTTCTCACACTGATAATGAGGCCCATTCATAAAACAGACTTTTACAACTCTGCTAATCCTTTGACATAAACAGGAGCCGTCGAGTATGATGGTGTGGTAGAGATCAAATCAGCTAAATCTTTTCAAGAAGTCACTGCTTGTGTCTGTGGTTGTGTTTTCACAAGGGATTTCAGTTCCTGTATTCTACTTACTAGGCTTACTGTTCCTTATATTTTGCTATATTTACAGTAGAGGTGGGAATTTATAAAATTTTAGATAATTTTAGATAATATCCTGATATGCAAAATCTGAATATCTTCATCTTCATATTGTATATCGTATAGCTGAGTAGAGCTGATTAAAAATAGAATGAAAAAAGTGACGTTGTAAACTTTCAAATAAGGTTATAGGGTGATATCTCTACACTTTTGCAAATTATTTTACATTTGTCTGATAATTAAACCTCAACCAGTATGTTTTAAGGCATGTTTTAACACATTTCTGTTAAACTGACAAAATACTGGCTGAATATTGTTATCAGGAAACTCCAAAAAAAATATCAAGTTATATGTTTTATTTAAAAACTGAAAAAAAAAAAATCCTGTTCAAAGCCTGTTTTATAAATCAGTATCAGATGATTAGATTGATATCTTGAATTCTTGATTTCAGTTTCAATACAGAATACATTTGATTTACACTGATATTGAAAATAATCTTTAAAATGTGGCTTTGCAAATGACAACAAACTAAATATGGCTATGGTTCACAAATATAGTAGTTTTTTTTTTTTTTTTTTTTTTAAAAATTTTTTTAACATTCTTTAATTTTTTTAAGCTGGCAGTCTAAAAGCAACAAGTGGACGCTGAAATAACATATTAAAACAAACGAAACAAAAGTTGCCTCCTCACCAGGCCTACTTTTACGGTGGTATTAACATTTGAAACCTGGCAATTGGCTTTTCATTTAGCACAAAGACTTCAAACAAATATGGCACCATTTTTCTCTCCACTTTCCTGTAACAAGACAAACATCAGATCTAGACACAGTCCTAGGGGATGAAGAATGGACATTAGGGTTACAGTCCATGCAGAGAGAGTCCATGCAGAGGTCCACAGAAGCCACTTAGTTGGACTTGAGAAAAGAAACGAGAGGTCGGGAAGTAGAACACACGATGAGGACAGAGAGGGATGTGAACCTGCGACAGACAAGAAACACTTCATTCAAGGCCTTACCATCCGCTTTACCAGGAGTGCCATCTGGTGGTATAAAAGAGGTAGTGCAGCAGTGAGGGAGAAGCAGAGGTGCAGAGGGAACACGTTAGTAGTAATCGGAGAAAACCGGGAGAGCAGGGGACCGAGTCGTCATTAGCGAGGGAGAATGTTCAGCCGTTGGGTAAGAACGGAAAGGAAGGAGGTGGGCGCTTGTACACATTTTTGGCACATTAAGAGTCAGAAAACTAATATCCAATCAAATTTTAGTTCAGTTGTCGAGTTCCAGGTGGCAGAGCAGTCTAATGATCCTGTTGACAGCAGTTGACAGGAATTAGAATACAATAAAATCATGTAATACTTGGTAATGGTGCAATGACTGAGAGATAAACCGACATTTTCTTGAGATTGCTTTCAATTAAGGATGTCAAGATTATTCGGTTACTAGATAATTGTGATTATTCAGGTCCCAATTAAACAAACTAAAAATATGTGGCCATTTCAGAGCGAAAAATAAGTTATATCAGTTCAGCCTATACTTAACCTGAGTGCAAAGTGCATTATTAACATATTAATTTGACGTTATCATCCAGCAAGTTAATTTCATTATGATGGTCACATGCTAGAGGAAATGCAAATTGAATGAGAGAATATTAAGTATTTTACTGTTGTTTGATCTTGATATTTCTTCTCATAAAAATGTGATATTGTGACATACCTACTTTCAATTATGTTTCTTAAAAAAGCTTCTTAGAATTGTTAGAGAAAAGACTATTAGGCCACTTTATACAGAACTCTCTGACCACTTTCGATATCAAGTGACTCAGTGAAAGTATTAATACTGTTATTACTAACTGTTATATTCACATACACACCAAAACTGGATTATTATCTGATTTGTGGACCTTTAAGATGACTTAAGACGGCATGAAACCACAAACTTTGATGTGAGTAATCAGAGGGATCATGATTAGAAAGAAATCAGATGATTTAGCTGATTACGTACAATTTTAATAATATAAATGATCATTCAAATCTGAAAACAATTTGATGTTGAGAGGACATGTAACTACATTACCATTTAAATGAACAAGTGACAGATCTTATTTCCTAAAAAGAAATTAATGTAACTATGTAGTCTTATTTATATTGAAGACGCCATCAAAACATTGCAATATCAACAACGCTATTGTGAATCAAAGGATTGCAATATTTAAGTGAAGTAAGGTGCCTCTTTATAATGACTACATCTGAATTAGCCTTAATAAAGGAGGAGCAAAGACTTAAATCATAATGAACAGCATTTATTAAGAAGGATTCAGGATTAGTAATAAATTAAATAATGGGACTCGGAGTTTAGGTATTAAATAAGGAGTTACTAAAGCCCGAATCATTCTTAATAAGTGGCGTTCATTATAAATTAAGTTTTTCTTCATGCTTTATTAAGGCCAGTATAAGTGTAGTTATGATAAAGTGTTAACTTCTTCAAATACTGATAACACTGCTTTTTTTTCAAATGTTAACCCTAAAGCTGCTTTACTAGTATTACTTGAAATGCCTTTTAGGTGAAATAATACTTAATAACGCTTAAAACTCTTATTGGCTGCATAGTTACAGTCGTCATGTAACGGGGCCTGGTCTGCTGTGGAGGGAATTCTCCATTGAATTTCATTCAACTTTTTCACTCTTCATTTTTAGCACTACTCATTCAAGTGGAGTCACAGCTGAGTCTAAATAGCGGTTGTTGCGTTACCTCAGAAAAGCATTGCTCTGTAGAAGTTAAAATACAGCAGGCAGCACTAGCATCGCAGTAGCATTTGGCCCCAGCTAACGTTAGCCTTCTTGGATAGTTATACAAATTTGTCCCACTCCTTCATATCTATGTGTCTGTATTTGACACAATATCCTCCTAAAGTCTGCGTTTGCTCTTGTAATTGTTGAACAGTGTGTGTTAGAACCAGATCTTCGACATTAAAATGAATGGATTGCTTCTCCCACTCTTCTCATAATTGTTGCTTCCAAACGCTCAGCGACAGTAAGAGTAGCTGTATTACCTAACGAGGCGTAGGAGCCCGGAGGTAGCGCGGCCGCAGAGCTGAACGGGGACTGGGCGGGGACGGTGGTCAGACGAGATTTGGCGGTGGTCGCTGCGTTCACGTCCACGTCACTGCGAGAACGCTGGAGAGACCCGGACTGAGGGGGCACTCGCGAGCTCACAAGTTTACCTGGAGCCACAAAGCAACAAGTACAGTCAGTGCAATGAAATATGCAATCTAAACAGGGATGGACAAGTTGTAAAATCTATGCTATATATGAAGGATTTCTACAATACATTCAATTATAAACACTTTTTTTCTTTTCTTTTTTTTTTTTTGCAGTGGTAGACGATGTATTTTTTGTTTTTGTTACTAAAATAAACGGTACAGGATACAGGCATATAAGTATCATATTCTTTTTTCCTACTTCTTCTTCTTGTTATGTTTAATTAATGTTTTTATGTACAAGAAATCTATGTGATTGATTGATTGCTCGAAATATAGAAATCATCATAATCATCATCATCATCATCATATTAAGAAATCTAAGAAAGTAAAAGTTTTGAAGTACCCAAATAAAAAGGTGAGTAAAAAGGTCAAAGTAATTCACACATTTTTAAGAACTATTTAAAAGTCCTAGATAAAGATTTAATTTTTTTGAGTAATTTTTATCTATACACCTCAAAGACTTAAACTCAAAAACTTTAGGCAAGATGTCATCATAAATATGCTACAAAAGTAAAAAAGCAAAAACAAACCTAAAACCTAAACTTTTACTAAAGTACAGCTCTTTTACTTTGTTACTTTCCACCACGGTTTATAATTTGAGACCATAATGCTTGGACTTGCACTTAATTTAAACATTGCTATATAATTATATAATACTATACAGATTTATCCTCAGTAAAAGAAATAAATAAATGTCAGGTTACTATCATAATACCATTGAAATAACTACATTTCTTTAAAAAAAAAGAAAAAAAAAAAAAGAAAAAGAAAAGTGACTTACTTCTGGTCATGCTCCCTCCAATTACACTTTTCACAGAAAGTGGGCGACTGAAAAAAAACCAAATAAAACATTTCAATCAACACTGAAAAAAGCAGAGCACAACATTATTAGTATACATATTGCACATAATAAAGAGGCTATTCCCATTTTTTCCCTCCATGTTGTTGACAAAACTGTGTTTTGCCCCAATACAAATATATAGTAAAACCAGGACGTGTGCTGTTAGTAGATCATCGTGGTGAATAATTAGGATGCTCGGAATAACTTTGGATTTCTGTAAACTGTCTAAAATGAACTAGTTTGTTTTTTTAAGTTTTAAGACAGTAAAAATCATGTAAAGCACCTTTAACAATGCATCGTTCGCAATCAGGGATGGTCCGATATGACACCAATATCGATATCTGTCTTGCTGATAACCGATATTTGTCTCTACCAATATTAAAGATTTAAAAATTTATAGCAAGTCCCACAAATTTCCTTTAAGTTATAGTAAAGTGCACACTTTTGCTTTATAAAAGTGATGACAAAATGTATTTATCTTGGAAATAAAATCCTTTGTAAACATATAATCGTATCATTAGTCTGATGCACTGAGACAAACTGGGAATGACAAAAGGACACACAGAGACTGGAGCAGCTTAGAAAACATATTGGTGTCAGACATATGCAAAATGTTCAATATTGGACTGAAAACCTGCCGATATCACAGACTCCAATGTAGTGCCCATCCCTTCGAGCCTATTCAGAGTTACAGTGGCCCGGGTGTGTTGTAATGCTTGGTATGCTTCCTGGATGAGAGCAGACTGATATTATGTACGAGTATGAGGTCATTAACCACTGCTCCCGACTGAGATCTGTGCAAGCATGGCCTCACCGACCACATTAATCCCTCATGTTCATCCCGTCATATCCAACAAGCCCTGTGCATTAGCGGCTTCTCCAATCAATTACAGCAAGCAACGGAAGCAATAAAGCCACTAGAGGACTGAGATAGTAAGTAAAAGTCAGGTACTGTTATCTTATTACAGTGTTGAAAAAGAGATTTGTAATTTAATCAAAGCAGATGGTACAATATATAGCATATATTGTGCATACTCCTTTTTTTTTGCACATAGTGGGAACATTTTGATAAGATTTGAGCTCTATCTTTAACTCATTACGTACGCTAATTAACTACTTTTATTATTATTTGTTGCAGCTCATGTTTTATCACAATATTTTACACTTACCTGTCTTTTATTTATTATTATTTTATTATTAGTTATTGTGTCAGTGGTCTAAATTAGTTTTGATATTATCGTAATATTTTCTGTAGCAATTTATACATTTCTTATCGTGACAGGCCTAGTGGTTAGGTTCACTTCCTGCTAATAGCCAAATTGAAAATAATAGACACCTACTTTCCTGAACTTCAATATTTACTCAAGTGTGGTTTTAGTAACAAAATTATGGAAATCTTAAAGGACAAATAGTCTTCATTATTTGTACTGTTATTGGCCTTTAAACATGCTCTTCAGTATCTTTACTTTGGCAACAAAAACCTAAAAAGCCTCCAGTGTCTCTGGCTTATCCCACACGAGGGCTCTATTTATTGGCAGCAGAGGGAATGATATATTTGAGAGAAAAACATGGGCTCCCCACTCAAATGCGGCAGCAGCCAAGCAGTTGTGAAGATTGTGATTTGACGGCAGAAATGCTCAGAACGAGTCTGCTGATGATTTATGGACTTAAAACCAACACAGAAGATGCTCGGAGCCACGTCACACACCGAGAAAACGTCACACATCGAGGAGATTCAGACTGGATTGTTTTTGACGGTCGGACATGGAGAGGATTTTGATTCATCAAATTAGTGTAAATTAAACCAAATGCAACTCCACATTTGTTTTTGATGAGGGAACAATGTTAGAACAGGTTTAAAAGCACAAAAAAAATCTATTTAGCATAATGTGTGTCTTTTAAAACTATACTGTACTTATTCGTGCAAAAGGAACAGATAAAGCAGTTGTATGTATTGTATGTATAAAACATTTGATTACGTTACATTACATTTGACATTTGCCCAGAATATATTATTTAAAATGACTACAAACTCATCTAAAAACCTGTTTTACCACAAACAGGATAAGAAAGCAGTGCAGTTAGTTTTGTGCAGCTTAATGAGTATTCTTTAGGCAGCAGGTTGGGCGTAACTAAATATCGGCTGACACGCTACAGTAAAGTACAAAAATAAAGTAAAGTACAAATATTGGCCGATACATAGATCAGTATGTCTCTAACACAGATCCTTGCACTAAAAATGTGGTAAAGTTTGTTAGCAAAAGTGTGCAATTGTGTCATAAACAGACAATTGCTAAATACCACCGATGACAACCTATTTAAACTAAAAACTACACTGTCTTTGCCATTCCTACCACAGATGACTTCCCAAATACTTCTCCTCATGCAAGCAAAACACTGAATAGCTTACTTGAGACTCTCCTGTGACGAGGAGGACGAGCGGTCGGACTGTGGGAGAGACACTATACTGTCGGAGCTCTTCAGGTGCGACTGCAGGGCCTTCTGATACGTGGACTCCAGCGCCTGGAACAAGTGCTCTGCCTCTCGACTGCAGTGCCCATGGAAGCCCCAGTAACATCTGCAACAGCATGAGAAAAGTTCATTAAAGTCTAAATGACAGGTTAAAGCACCAAATTACATAGTTTTTAGTTTTACATTTGTGACATTGCAATTTACACACAACTGACACATTTTTTGACAGTTTAAACGGACATTCAACAAAATAAAGGTGTTATCGGGTATTGTTATTTGTCAAATCATAACTATTGTGTAATTTAAATGGCTTTTGGCTCTTGTTTTCAAAATGGTTGCTAGGTAATATTTCCTGCCCATGTCAAACCCTGAAGTAACATTATGAACATTACAAAAAACGACAAGCCGGGGATAAATAGACAAAATGTTTAGAAACATCTTAAATATAATTATGTTCAGGATTAGGTCTGCACAATGTATCGCAAAAGTATCGATATCGCAACAAACGAAATATTTTGCTGTCAACACTCAAGTCTTCCATCTGATAGAAATGCTCTATTTTTAAAATGAAAACAGGGAAAATCATGAATCAAATCTATGTTTTTCAAACTAAATTAGCCTTGGTTTTGTATTTGTTGGTTTTTATATTAATATAACAGACATTATTGCAACAGGGCTGCAACAGTTAGTAGAATAATCGTGACTAGTCGACTATAAACAATAATTGCAGTCATATTTTAATGATTTAATGATTTAATGATCTCTGGACTATACAGACTCTAAAACACAAACTTAAAGAAAGATGGCAAAAAAAATGAACCGTTTCTTATTTTATTTTCCACCTAATAGGCGCTTTGGGTGCCTATTAGGTGGAAAAGCGCTCTATAAATAAAAATTCTTCTTCTTCTTCTATTTGGTTAAAAATGCCAGTTTATTCTAAGTCTCAATCTACAATAGAAATAATTGCTGACTGGTTGACTTCTAAAATAATCTTAAGTTTCAGCCTTAATCAAGAGGTGCATTTAAATATCGCAATAATATTGATATCGCAGATCTTAATAGCCATATCGCACATCGCAATAATTTCCAGCATCGTGCAGCCCTGTTCACGACATTTTAGTGAAATGTATGAAGTCTAACCTGACATACAGTATAGGTTCGACTTTACACATTCGACAATAGTAAACTACAGCCCTTGTTAGATGGGTTTAATGCCTGGTTGGGTTAATAATTTCTCATAAAACATGCACTTCGATCGATTGTAAACTCAACTGGCCAAAGTGGGACCAACTGTATGCAGCCAAAATGAAAATCTACCAGCATTTGGCTTGCATTGATGTCAAACAACCAGTGCTTATATTTTAGTTTTGAGTACAATTCAATACAAGTACAATATTTGAAGCTTAGAAAATGGTACTTACTTTCTTGCGATGGACCTGGCTTCAGAGTCTGCATCATGGATTCCTTTCTTGATGGTTTCAGTCAGCACAGCCACATGTCTGGGGTAGTAAGGAAACATGTTTAGCAGATTTGTCCAACCACTAAAAGATCTACTAATAAGACTAACCTCCAGTGCTTCACCCGCTCTATATAAAGCCTCATATGTGGTTGTCATGGAGAAGTTATGTCAGGTTATGATTGGATGATTCGATAATGATGATTTTTAAGATTCATTTATTTTCTTGGCATCATCAGCCACGCACCCAGCCAGTTCTCCGCAAACTTAAATATTCTCTAACTTAAATGCTAATACGTTTCTAAAGGGCAACATTAAAGAGGGCCATATGGAAAGGTTCTGTGTATCTATGTAGTCAATAGTTGATGAGCATGGCTATATTATGGTAATTTATTTTCATTTTTCGATAGCTTACCTTTCTAATGTGTTTGTGTGCCACTCTTGTAACAAAAGGTCTAGGAACTCGTAGCAGCGTCTGCAAAGGGAAAAAATAATCACAGTCAGGGTAATTACTTTATTGCATGACATAAAGCATTGTTAAAGAAGAGCTCTTTTTAAATGATATTAGGAGAATTAGCTGAATTAGTTATTGTCTTGATAGGAAAGTTAGTCAGTGGAAGACCCAATTGGTCAGGGAGCAGGGATGTCAAGATTATTTGGTATAATTATGCTTTTGATAAAAAATAATATTTGATAAATAATCATTTCTAGACGCAAAATTAAGTTTCCAGAAAAGGCTTCTTAATGTAAAGTACTTTTATATCACGCTGTTTTTGTCACATTAACTTTAACTATTTTGTCATTCATAAAGTTATATTTCATGCTGGTTACAAACTAAGTAATAAGAATAAAAGAAAATCAACATGTTTTCGATTTTTATTTTGAAATTCCTTTTCAATCTGTAGGAATTGGTCTGAAAAACTCTGAGCACTTTATACAGCGCTGAGCTCTAGCTTTACAGGCTTCTTTTTGGAGTATCTTGGACCATGAATATTATTAAAACAAAAATATAATAGTAATAGTTGACAATATGTGACTGGTAAACCCATTTATTTGCCTGAATGTCAAGTTAAGGGGTGCTCTGAGTGTGAGACAAAGCTTACTCAAAGCAAAAAAGGTTGAGAACTGATGTAGATGATCCGAAAACGCTTCCCAGATAGAAGGAGTTCGCAGGAAGTGTGTTTGATGCTCGGAGGGGGTTTCTGATAAACATCTCTCAAAACAGCGTGAATGCAACTGAATGCTACTTCAGGTATGTTTTTGATGACGGTACATTGTTAGAACATGGTTTAAAGCTCAAAAAAGTCACTGTAGCAAAATATGTGTCCTTTAAACATGCTCTAAAAATTGGCTTAAGTGTGACCAAATCTTTGTTATTGCGTAAAGCAGTGCTCGACAATAACAGTTAGATCAAGACTTTCTTTACCTTCTGACAGCGACTGATTTGGAGGTGCAGTTACTGGTGATGATGGGGATGAGACGCGGGTAATGTGTATGCTGCGGGAGAAAAATACAACTTAAATGCATTTTCAATACTTTCAATAATAGATACTGTTTAGCAAAGACGTACCCTGAGGATGAGGCGGATGGCGGCCATTCCCGACGTGGCCATGACTTTGGCACTGTTGGGCACCAGGTTGAGCAGAGTGGGCATGATGCTCTCGGCCCCGTGATCAAACTTGTTTCCCAGCACTGATGACAGATGGCTGCAAGTACACAAAGTTGAACGCACGTTAAAACAACATATATACATAAAGTAAATCTGGAGCATCTGGAGTTCCACCTCATCAAGACAGAAATTAAATATTTTGAGGATTAATGTTTTACTGGGGAAATACTTTTGCTCATTTTTTGCCTGAAGAACCTTTATTTGCATTAGCCTAACTGTGTGTAAATAATTGATGTCGGACAGTAAATTTTCTGACACAACCTCATTAATCTATAATTAACTCTATTCGTAGGTCGACTCCAGAGCTGCGGAGGATGTGGGCAATATAGTTAATTTAGGCTATCAATAAATTAGTCAGATTATGCATCAAAATAAAAAGAAAATAGTCTGAAATAATGCGTGGAATGTGTAAATGAGGCTGAACAGAGTAGCTGCTTGCTCCAAAGTGAAAGCATAATATAGGACCTTTAAAGGAGCAGTATGTGACTTTTCTGTCACATGGAGATTATATTCACAGTAAAATTTAAATTAAATTTCACAGTAAAGTAAAGTAATAAATAAGTAAAATAAAATAATTGTATGAGTTTCAAAAGAACAAATACCTATATTTGTTTACACCGCTTGAATGAGGAATATAATCTGAAGTTGAGTAGTTTTGGCTAGTTAATTTTTTTTTTTCTACTTTTACTTAGTACTCCATATATAGATTTTTTCAGATTCAAGTCATTTAAGTTATATTCTTTTTGTTGCAATGTCCAATAATTATAATTCTATGAAAATGATGTAGATAATTTTTACTAGTAGGGTTGTCAAGTATAACAAAATCAAATACTAATTGATTTGAAAACTTTCTTGAATAGTTTCAAAAGGATCTTGATCTCTATCAGAACTATACTAAGACCACGTGGTAGCATTGCCCAGGGACTACAGATGAATGTTAGCTTGTAGCTATCTCTGGTCCCTCTCAAATAAACAAATAAATAAAATCTGTCCTAAAAAGAATGTTTTTATTTTCATTGTGTGTGTCAAAATCAGTATTGAGCCTATTTCTAAATACCAGGGTGGAAATTTGAAGCCTACTAGCTTTGTATTAGCTTCTTACTCACCCCAGAGTGATGCAGGCCTCCCGTACCACCTGAGATCGCAGGTCTTTAGCGGACAGTTTGAGAGGAGCCTCCAGGAGCCTAAGCTGCTGTGGGAAGCCCTCATAGTCAGTCGCTCCGGCCAAGATCAGGGAGCGCACCTTCTTCAACTGCACAGGGAACAAGAACAACAAAATAGAAACTACTAGAAACTACTGTGAATGTGCAATGATTTGTATAAGAAGTTGCAGACTTACCGCAACAACTCTGTGCTCCCAGTCATGTTTGTCATCTGACAGCACTTCTCTGATCTTGCTTAGGTGGTCTTCAAGCTCTCTGTTGGAGTAGATCTGGAGAAGAATCGAGAACATATATTAAAACTCACTTCTGATTCTCCGGGTTTTAAATTAATATCACTTTTTGTTTCAAACTCAACACGTCAACATGTATTTACATAATTGTATGATATTGTAAACTATTGAGGAGGTCAACGATCCGGAACATTTTATAAAGCAATTCATATTGTAATTGGAAGAAACTTGAACAACAATCAGGATATACTTTTCCCCGTCCAAGTCACGCTCTTTAAGGAAGGAAAAAAAATCCAAAGTCAAAAAAGTTTTCTGTTCTTTGCTTTGTACTGGTTGAGCTTTTGTTATGTTTTGGGAGTGATAGCGTTTTGAATACGTATCTGTCACTGTCACCGCAATATTCAAAATTGAAAAACCAGAACCATAGGGGTGCACTTCTGCCTCCCAATAAGGAGATCGTGGGTTCGAACCCCAACATCATATGATCTCTCTGGGTGGAGTCTGCATGTTCTCTCCTCCCACCGTCCAAAGACATGACTGTGTAGGTTAATTGGAAACTCTAAATTGCCCATAGTGTATGAATGTGAAAGTGAATGGTTGTCTGTGTCTCTGTGTTTGCCATAGACATAAAAAATAATGGACAGACGATCGTCACTCCGCCCCATTCATGAAAATGCGGCTCAGTCATGGAGAATTCAAAATGGCCACGGGTTAGCCCCCACCACTCCCCCCTCGGTGGGGAGGCGGGGAGAGGCCGACTTTGGGGCGGCCTTTTGCTGACGTACTGCCGTCGTAGCCTCTATAGTTACCGCCCACTCGTAGGTGTATGGCTGCGTCCTGACATTTCCGGCGCGTAAAGCCCGCCTTCTTCATTAGATATGCACGGACTTTAAAAAATCACAGCGGCTAAACCAGCCTGGTTAAAAAAAATTCACCCCCCTCAGCGTTGTCACAGAGCCGTAAGCTAACGTTTGAGACCAAAGCCGTATTTTGAGCCAGGCTCTAAAGTAGGTTTTGAAACGTCTAACTCCCCATTGACTTGCATTGAATAATTCTACTTCCGCAGCAGCCCCTAGCGGTCAGCACCAGATTGCAAACATGGCAGCCTACAGTCGGCGGCTCAATTTGAGCGCGGTAGCCTCGCCCACTGGTGTTTGCTGCGACGAGTTGGCCACTGTCCAGGGTGTACCCCGCCTAAGGCCCAAAGTCACTGGGATAGGGTCCAGTCACCCGCGACCCCGGGAACGGGAATAAGCAGTAGAAAATGAATGAATGAATGAAAAACCAAAACCCACCGGAACAGCAGGTACATCCTCAAAGGCTTTGATAAAGTCTTCTTCATCAACAGCACCAGCACCAGCCTCTTTACCTTAAAAAGACATTAAAGGGGACATATTATACAAAATCAACCATCATGAGCTTTTAACTCTGTTACAACAGTGTTTTCCTCAAAGTTGTATTTTGATTGAATCCTGCATGTTTGACTAATCTTGTATTGTCGAGTGCACTGAAAATGACATGTCATCTACCCCCTATCCCCGCTCACTGCTTTGTATTAGTTGTGAGTAAAATAAAGTCTCTGAGTGATATATGTAGATTTCGAAAATGTCACATAGCCACTTTTCCAAAACATGTAAATGACAACATGCTGATTGTTACAGTATAATGTCAATATGAAGAGGCAGGGCTTATCAGTTCTGTGATTTTTAACATGAAGTCAATGGACCTGTTTCTATTAATAAGCTGTTTTAGATCAATATTACAGCATAATACGTCTCCTTAAACCAGAGTCATCAACCCACATAAAAACAGAACTGTTCAATACTGCTCATACTACAATATTTTGTCTTACCTGGTACTTTGGCCGTTGTGGCGGAGCTGGGTCTCCTCACCGAGCTCATGACAGTTCTTCTACCACTTGGGGGCGCTTTGGAGGACGAAGAGGAGGAGGACCGGCCCCCGTCCACTGAGTCTTCGTCCTCAAAGTTTTTATCTGCGACGAGAAGAGAAAGAAAAACCATGCCAGTTTAGTCTGATGTACCTATCTATGACGGTCAACTGCTGTGAGAAAAGAGCTTTAGGCTTACGGTAGAAATCAATAAGTCATTCAAACTGCCGCATAAATCAACATACTCTTAGCTAACTCTGAGGCCATGGTCAAACACATCATCCTTCTCATTCCAGTAGCTCTTGACTCATCCGAGCACTAAGCCACCTCTGTAAGTTGGTGGCATTTATAATATTCAGCTATCCACGGACGCTGGATTTTAATCTGGTTTGGCAGAGGCCGTGACACATGTGCTCCCATCACCTGCCCATGTGACCACGCACACCAGGGATTAGCCCCAGGCCGATGCAGCTTGCTTCCAATAGACTGTAAGAAATATATCTATTTTTCTGACTGAAAATGTTGCTTTAAAGTGGAAAAATCTACAAACAAGTCAATTTCTCAATGTCTGACAGGTAAAAAAATAAAGCTTAATTGGCCACTACATATCAAATCAACATTAATCATCTGAAATCATCCTAACGTGCTATAATAATGTTTTGTAGTAGTAGAATCATCAAGTAGTAATGATTCAAGTAGAATTATTTTCAAAGTAAACCCAAAACAGTAAGTATTTCAGGAGTAAATACTCTATTTAGTACTCTAATATTATACACTAAGACACAACTCATTAGTTACTCCAACTTCAACTAACACAACAAAAATGTACTTTCTTAACATGGTTCCAAAACATACACATTACACATTTTGATAAAACAATGTTATATGTGTCATTTGAATGTATACCATGAACTTTGAAGTAAAATTGAGGCGCAAGCTCTAATTATGGCGGTTGTAGTCGAAGTGGACAGTAAATCGATATTTAGACATCGTGAATGTTTTTTTAACTGAAGATATGCAAAGTTTGAATACCATGAGTAAGTGTATTGTTTTGAGTTAAAAATGTTACAAAAAGTATAAAAATATTGATATTTCTACACATAATATGGTCTGAATATTGTGAACAGAATACACAAAAAAAAATCTTGATCTATTCATTTAGAAGTAGTTATAACACAGGAGGAGCAGCAGCAGTAGCAGTTAATGTGAGCAGTTAGATTTGCAGTATACTACAAGAGATAGCAGTCATTTTGTAGTAGTTGAAGTCCTTCTAAGATTTCAAACTTGATCTTGATACTAAGGAAAATACTCTTACTTATACTTTTCAATTCCACCAGGATAATAAAAGACACAGCATTTTTAAAAACAGCGGTATGTAATTTTCAACACAAAAAAAATGCTGTTTCATTCATGTTAAGCGATGTAATGTCATGTCTATTGCTAGTCGTAATATAGGTCAAGTTCAATTCAAAACTTTTCAGTAAAGGTCAAAATGTGCCCTGTTTATGTGACTTTTTTCAGTATCAGTACATAGTCGAATAAGTATCTAGTTGAAAAATATTGATTAGTATCTAATTTTGATATTTACAATTAGATTTTTCAAGACTTTTACTAATTTAGAGAACTTCCAACATGTAACCAAATAGCAGATGAGGTAGGCAAACTAAGCATCTATACAGTATGTGGATAACAATAATACATGAATTAAATACACATAAATAAAGCTATAACACACAACTCCACTGTTGACACTCCCCTTACTGGAAATGAACCCACAACCTTTTGCTACAACTAGCTCTACGCTACTAAGCCACTTTCCTTAACTACCCCTCCTTTCAGAATGCTAGCTCTCCCTGCTGCTAACTCATGCATCACAATGACACTGCAAACATGATCACTGCTAACTGTTTAAAGCTAAACAACACAGAAGCTGGCGACAGGCAGCATGCAACAGGTTCAGCTCGATGAACAATTAAGCGCCAAACAAAAACCATAGCCAAACGGCAGAGGCAAAAGGATAAGCAAAAGCCCGTCTTACAAGCGCAGATTTTCTTGCACACCAATCTCTTCAGCATCATGTGTTCCCAATGGCATCCCTGTGTGAGAATGTGGCTGGGATGGATGCTGACAGCCGAGTCTTTAGCGTACAGGGGAAGCATAAGTCTGTGTGTCAGAGACTAGCATGACGCCGTGGTCCTTGGAGAGGAATGAACAACTATGGGAGGGGTCTATTGTTCCCTCAGCAGCACATTCTCTGTCAACAGAAACAGCTCTTAGCTTAAGAAATCGCTGTAGGGTAACAAAAGTGTGCTAGCTTAGGGGATTTGCCTTAAAGGAAAAATATTATGGATTTTTTTGTATTGTTATTAGCCTTTAAACATGCTCTTGAGTGCCTTAAATTTACCATCTCATGTTTTGAAGAAAAAAAAGAAGTTTCTTATTCATTAAATGACAGGTTTTATCAGCCTGTATGAAATGACACTTACTACACTGCACTGAGTGGATCTAGGCAGTAGATGGCGGCAGTGAAGTTAGCTGTTGAAAAAAGCTATGGTGCAGGTTTGCTGCAGCGGTTATCGTGTTTAGAGGCAGAAATGCTAAGAACGAGTCTAGCGATTATTTAAGGACTTAAAACAGCGGTTGATTCTTGGATAAGAGACGTAGATGATCCGAAAATACATCCCAAGGAACAAGGAAGTTCAGCAGGAGGTGTTTTTGATGCTCGGAGCGGGGTAGGATTTTCTGATGAACATTTCTCAGAATGTGAACGCAACTGAAGGCTACTCCAGGTATGTTGTTGATGACGGAACATTGTTAAAACATTGTTAAAAGCTCAAAAAAGTTACTGTAGCAGAATATGTGTTATATATATATATATGTATGTATGTAATATCTATAAACATAACGCAATTCTCTGAGCAATATTCTCAACTGAATAGAAAGTAGTGATAAATATTCAAGTAAATTTTCCTCTTAAGACCCCAAACGCTCAGGTTAATTATGGAATGTGCTCCTCCATGTTTTTAAAGACCCAAAGTGAACTCATGATCCTTTCAGTGTTCTTGTTGTCTCCACTAAGACTAAGGCTGCACAATTAATTGAAAGCAAATCAAAATCACACTTTCAATGGATACAATTAGCAAACTGTAAAGGTTTCAGTTTTATTATTATTATAAAATGCAGTAGTTTCCTCCACAAACAGCAAAACATCCTGTTTTATTCTGCATACTCTGTAGTTTCGTTTTGTCACTTTCAGTTGTGTTTACCGACTGTCAAAAAGCAACAAACAATACTAAAAGTGACAACAAAGTGACAACAAAGTGACAAAAACATTCTGAAACACGTGATTCTTTTATTAGTTTGAAAGTTTGTATTTGTGTCTTTTTGTCAATTCTGCTGGTTGAATATAAAATGTGAACTTTGAACAGAATCCTATTATTAAAACATAAATCGCAATCAGAAAAATCACAATTACATATTTTTCCCAAATTGTGCAGCTCTAACTAAAGTAATCAGCTGTTATATAGTATTTGAACAGTATGCATCTCATGTTTTAAAACAAAAAAAAAGGTCTATAAAAAGCACACATTACTTCATATCAGTGAGGTGTTTTCCATGACAGGAATTGAGTTAGAGTGCCAGCTACTGCCAGCAGCCGTAGAGGGAATTACAAAGGGGAAATTAACAAACCTAGCTTGCCCTTAATGCAGGCACGCAGCAGTATTGAATGTTTTTGGATTACAGAAATTCTAAGAATGACTCTGGAAATGATTTATGGACTTAAAAACAGCACAGCAGATTTCGGGAGCTCTACTTGTGAAATCATAAATCTGGAAAACTTCCAATCCGAGTGTTTTCTGAGGCTCAGAGCGGAGAGGGTTTACTAAACAGGATTCAGCAAACTAGCATTAATGACACTAAGTATAACTCCAGTTAAGCTTTTGATGAGGGAACAATGTTTTAAAACGGGTAAAAGCTCAAGAAGGTACATTTTGCATGAAATGTGCCCTGTAAATCCTTGGTGAAATTTCAAAGGGCAAATCTGCTCTCAACTTGCAAATGCAAATTTTTAATACACTTTTGAATAATTTTTTGTTTTTAAAAATGCAATATGTACATTTTCGTGGAGGGCATGTCACCTAATAGTCTCCATGGAGATATCATCTATCCCTTTTGGCAACAAGAGAAAATTGTCACCTTGCCAAATTACAGACTGGAGCTGTGGAGAGGAGTCCTTGGTAAAGGTATTTCATTTAGAAATAATAACACGTATAATTGAACATTAATGTCATACTGTGGAATAATAGTAAGTAAGTGGTGGACCCTCCAACAAAAAAGCTACACAGTTCACATTTTAGGATGTAAAATGATAAATATCAAAACTGAGGTATGAAATGCAGTTCAAGCCTGCCAAAAGGTTAAAAATCTTCAGGCCAAACTGAAGTTACAGTAGGTGTCCAGTAGGGGTCAGAGTACATGGATGCAAGGGGACAGAGTTGCTGAAGCTATAAAGACATTCCCTGTATTCCGCCTAAGGCAGTTTTACATAATACAGGATTTTCTTTTTTAGCCCAAGGAGGGATGAATTTAGAGAAAAGTTCTGAGAAATCCATGGCTTCAAGCAAAAACTTTTCATCAAAGGATAGAAAAAAACATACTTTGACTAATGTTAATGTTAATGCTAATGTTAATAGACACCAAAATCCACCATATTGCAATGAAACATTAAGGTGCTTTTTTTTAGGCTGAATTCATGTCAGTACTAATACATTTTACAACAAATCATAGTCAAATTTAGTCAAATTTTGAGTCTACTCCTCTTCTCCTTCCTATATAATACTTTGGATCGAAACACCAGAGTCTCCTTCAGATCTCTGGTGTTGGTGTTGCTGTGACGACGCTTCAGGTCAGGGAGGTCATCGGTCACACGCACTCTAGCTCCCTCCAGCAGCCTACAGGAACATTACATAAGAGACAGATGACTGCGGATCACAGTTATGTCACAACAAACATGTCTGCTGAGCTTAAACATAAGGACACTGCAGGCTGAGGGTTAATCAGGCACCTGCCAGCTGAAACCAAGCAATAATTCCAAGATGAAAGTTGATATAGCTTTATACAAAACAGGACTATTCAGGTCTATTCCGGATGTGGAAATGGAACTACACTAAGTGCAAAACAAGGACTAACCTAAATGTTTTTTACTAAAACTTAAAATATCTGATTTGGAGAACGTTAAATCTGAACCCAAAGTAACACTTATTCCCAACCCTTTTAAAGCAGTTGCAGATTTGAAGCAGTACTGTACAAAAATGTGCTCCTGTTTAGTCCTTTATTTGGTAAATATGGGATGTAAAAACCTTTCCAGTGTTCCTTTCTAACCTTCCCTATTCAACTTTATATTACCGAGGGCCAGATTTTTCGGATGGTTTTGTCCTCTGGACTGGAATCGTCCACAGGAAATACAAAAAAATGTAATACAAAAGGCTTCAACAACCTTTGAAGAACTGTCAATCCAGAACTAAACCAGAATTTACTAAACCAGGTCTAAACCAGGACTAAACTAGGTCTAAACCAGGTCCAAACAAGAACTAAACCGGCACTAAACCAGGTCTAAACCAGGACTAAACTAGGTCTAAACCAGGTCCAAACAAGAACTAAACCGGCAATAAACCAGGTCTAAACCAGGACTAAACTAGGTCTAAACCAGGTCCAAACAAGAACTAAACCGGCACTAAACCAGGTCTAAACCAGGACTAAATCAGGACTAAACCAGTAACAACAGATAAAATATTTTCTATATTTTTGGACTTTTTTGGACGAGGAGGAGAACCTTAAGCCCTGGTTCTAAAGGCTTGTCGGGTTCCATACATTAGCTCCACTATTTTTCAATACGGGAGTTAGCGTTAGCGTTAGCCTTCAAAAATAGCAACTATGAAAAACCCAGGCTGTTTTGGCAACTGACTAACTATTTATTATTGCTAACGACCACTGCTGGACAATAATACACCAAAACCGTAGCAACAAGAGTTTGACAATGAAGTTATTGTGTTATTATCACTTCATGGGAGTGCTAATTTATTTAGTAAATTATTTCTAACAGATTCCCCAAAACATCTCTAAATAGTTGAATTCTTTCCACTGCAAAAACAATTCTGCTGAAGTAAAATTCTTGCTGACAGTTCTTTTGCAGCGTTTACCAAACTTGAGTTGTAATTCCGAGACAACCCAAACAGGCGTCTCACAGATCCTTATTCACCCAGCGTCACATGGGCACAGAGAGGGCACTCCGATTCACTTGGCAAAGCACTCTGGGAAGACAATCACATCATTCACAGAGTCGGACACAGTTAATCCTCTTGTGATGAACTCCTCACTCTCTCTTAACTATTTCTGCAGTAGTGAGGAGTTGTAAGTGATCGCTTTGTTGAAGGAAATGCAGTTTCTGAGCCTGAGTCTATAAAATTTGCAGCGTTGGGTTTTTCACTTTTATAGTTTAATCAATAGCACAACAGAAACAAAGATAAATTAGCTAAACTGCATTGCCCTTTTGAATTAGACAACCTATAGTGAGTAAAGAGCAGGATAGCAAATGTTTATTTACATACTTTGTCAGATGTGTCATTTAAATTAGCTCCATTTCACAGTAAAATTTTGTTGTAACAGTAATAGAGGGCCTTTTCAGAATTTTCTCATCGAAATGTATTGATATTATAGTAAATATGGCAGAAAATAAATGAATACTTGTTTTATACAGTTGTTGTTCAAGTAATATTGACAATCACAACCTGATGACTAGAATAATCAGAACAATCAGGTAACAATTGTATTTGTAGTCATTTTAAAATCACTCTTTCAAACATTTTTTCAAACATTAATTTTTTGTCTTTGGCCTTTTTTTTTTTTTGCATAATTTTCCTTTTGAAAACCTGCTCAGATGTGAACAATGAGAAACTATTAAATGTTTACATCACATTTCAATAATTGGGTAACACATACAATCAGATAACGATCAGATCTTTGGTGTGCATGTAAACTTGTGTTGTAACGATACTTAAATTTCAAACTCAATTTCAATAAAGATTTTCACAATAACAATTTAAAATGTTTGTTTTTAGATCAAGGAAGAAGTTTTAAACGATAATTTTAGACAACTTTCTTTATTAAACCCTATTGTCTTATACTAGTTCTGATGAAGCTTAAGATCATATCAGTACTTGCTCAAATTAGTATCGAATTTTGGTCAATTACTATCTGATTTTCAAAACTTTTGCACTGTATTGTATGTAACATTTTAGGTATCTGTACTTTACTAGTAATTTTTACAGTAGAACCCGTTTTGCTTTTACTTCACTACATTGAGAGCAGGTATCTGTACTTGAGCACTTTCACAGTGACATTTTGCATTTCACTTTTTGAGTTCAAGTTTCAGCTTTGAGCAAATAAAAATATATACATAAATACATAACATTCACAAGAAAAATTACTGTCGACCAAAATTTCAAAACAGTTCTCAAAATCGGAGTCAAATACTTGTACTCTGGAAGAACATTTTAAAACAGGTACTTCACTTCTTGCTTGTGGAGATTTTATATACGCTACTTTTACTTTTACTTCTGTAGCTGTACTTTTACTTAAAGGTCCCATATTCTGCTATTTTGCCCTTTACACAGTCTATTCTAAGGGCTTTGTTGATAAAATTTTGCTTTGTGCAATATCCATAACATAACAGTTTCCAAAAACAACCATTTCTTGGACTGGCCCCCTCCTTGCAAAAGCAGACGGCTCACTCTGAGATCTGCCCCCCCCCTAACAGAGAGCCGGCTGCCTCCCCCGCCCAACTCGCGCGCCCCCCCCCCCCGCCCAACTCGTGCCGAAGCCTAGAGCGGAGATAGTGCGCATGCGCCGTGTGCTCCGGTAAACAGTGATACACAAACACGGGAATAAACCTTTTATCCGTCCTGACGGTGCGTCGTGCTGAGTCCTACGTCCTGGATCTGACCTGGAGTTTGACGATCATGCAGTACCTCGACGACGGACGTTGCCGTTTGGTAAATAACAAGCCAACTCTTCGATCTGTCGTATCCATCGTGTAATTACTGTGTAGCATTAGCATTAGCTGTTTTTATTCTGCGCTGCGCTTCCGGAGGCATGGCTTAAACACCGCGTCATCCATGGGAAGCCGCGTCATCCATGGGATGAGCCCCCGTCTGCCTGCTCAGCCGAGGGGGACAAAAAAGACAGTTCTCTAGCGAAAAAATGCGGGAATCAATCAAAAAACCACTTTGGGCACACATACGAGGCCCAAATAGCACTGTAGGAAGGTTAAAACCTCTGAAAAGTCGATTTCGCATGTTATGGGACCTTTAAGTATCAAAACTGAGTACTTTTTCCACCATTTCGTTCGTTAACCCAAATGTAAAATGTTCAAATACCGTCATGAGCCTTGTAACAAACCAATGCTCAAACTAAATACAATGAACTAGCAAATTCCCCGCTGCACACACAATATAGTGCACCACAGATAGCATTTTATTTTTAAATCCCAGCCTCCTACACGTTTGCTGCAGTAGTCACACCAGTGCTGGAGTATATGCATATAAACCAGCTTATCTCCAGCAGGGCCCTGTATTCAGAGTGACTCTGTGCGAGGCTGTGATCAAAAGACTTCCCCCGGCTCTTCTCCTCTCCTCTGTATCCATCCTCCTTTCTGCTGCTCTCTCACTGCGGTTAACCATATCCTACGGACAGCCACAGTCAGACAGGCACCAAAATAGATGTATATTATAATCCAAATGCAGTGTAATCGTAAAATGACGTGAAGCAGCCACTTTCAGCTACATTTAGAGGAGAAAGGTTGCAATTCTACGGCATTTGGATCAGCACAGCAACACAAGAAATACTGGCGTTTGGTGGATACTGTATTGAGATCATTTTGTGCATGGAGAGTTGTACATGCTCGTATAGATTAATTAGTAATTAGTTAATTCGTTTAAATATATCAAATGTATGTTTGTCTGTTTTGTTTTTGTGGTTCACCTGTTTGTTTGCATGGAAATATTATTGCTAGGGATGTAAGAATAATCAGAGTCAGAATTACTTTTGTTCATCCCTAGGGGGAAATTCTTTTCGTTACAGACATGCGACCGAAGATAGAGGCTCAAATAAGATGAAAATAAAACTAGACTTGTTCAAAAATAACAAACTAAATTTAAAAAAAAAAAATCTCAATAGCAATAAGAAAAATATAGTGATATCATATTGTAAAACGTCTCAAAATAATACTGAGGGCTTTCACAATACATCCAATTATAACGTTATGTAGACCATGACCCTTTGCTCAATTTCAGTGAACTTACAACAAAGAAATAACTTATTAAGCTTAATTCTTGGTCAATGAGTTTTCAAATAAAAAGTAGCATACAATCTACAATTCTGTTAGCCTCTCCGCATTATCGCAATAGGCCTAATATTGTATTGTGAGATTATCATATTATTACATTCCTAGTTATGTTTTTGCTTGGAAAATTCCAGTGCGGCATCAAATGTATCTATATTGCATTTATTAAATTAGCTGGGTTTTTATTGCCAAAAAGAATAGCTTGAAAAACATTCCTTTTTTTTTTCTACAGATCTGATTTGTAACTTAACCAGGTGGTATTACCTACTTGTCTCCATAGCGATAGGTTTAATACTACAGCCTACTGGGGGACATTCTAGGCAAAGAAAAACATCTCCAGAAAAGTGATATGGTACACTTTTAAGTTAAATTTGCAAAATGTGTGTTTAGTCCACTGACATCACACAGGCCGGGCGCATTCGCTTTCCATTTAAACATTTCATTGTAACTGCTGCTATGAGACTCGTCATTCCGGACTTAAAAGGTTGGTTTTAAAAAGCTTGTTATTATTTTTGCCATTGTTTTTGTAAATCAAGACATGAACAATAATAACTGACCAATCAAGTGCTCCCTTTCCCGAGGTCCGGTCCAGCTTGCGTTACCAACACGTTTGATTGACAGTAGGGCTGCACAATATATCAAAAAAATATCGTTATTATCGTGATATGCATATGACAAAGACGCGCGATAATTTCTAATGGTTAAATGAATTAATCTTGCGTTTCTTGCGCGCCGTAGCCTCTTTTTACTGTTGACCGATCAGACGCATCCTCAAATGTTCACCCCCAAAAGCGCAGTTTTGCCAAGTACAGAAACGGCAAGTGAATGTTTAAGTGTTTTGTTAGCGCTCTTGCTTCAAAATCCTCATCCAGTTTTTCACAATTTCATACACACATAACGCTCCAAAGGTCTCCAATCCAGTGTATACTATTTAGCTACTATATTTTAAAGAAAGAGTTGAGTACGTAATTATTAATCCTTTATAACTGGAAGAGCAAAATATATGCAAATGAGGAAAAAATATCATGATAATACTGTTATCGCAATACTTGATACCCATAATCACATATAGCACTAATTTCCAATATCGTGCAGCCCTAATTGACAGTTAGCACGGCTCTTTGCTAAGCCCCTCTCCCAAGGAAACCAGCGCCGCGAGTGGGAAGAAGTATATACTACTGTACAGTGCAGCGTCACTTTGTCCGCTGATTTATACACTCTATGGTTTAGTCAGTTAGGTTTTGTGTTGTAATAAACATCTAACAATGTGGTGTAAATTAAACTGTTACAATGCTACAATTTATGATCACATTTTTTCATTTCGAGTAGTGAAATGTCCGTACACTCGCTGAGTGTCGTGAATGCAATAAACTTGTAACTACATTTGTTCAACCCTTTTCCATAACAAATTATCACGACAATAAATGCGTGTTAGCCAGTGGTACAGAAACGCTAAACCCAGACACATAAATGGTGTGAATGAGAACAGAGCAGAGCCTGTTTGTCCCCACTTTTCTTCTGAAGGAGAAGTGCGGCATCCGTTTATGTAACCGCAGATCTGACGGCTTTGGAGACAAAACCTCTGGGACTCAGCCAATTACAAAGACGGCAAATTGGGGAACTTTCTGACACTGTTTAATTCCTCTAAATTTAGTACAAAACGAGGATAGTGGTGCTGGCTTAGTCCTGATTCGTCGTGGAGACTCTTGCATTATGCATTGACCTGCTATAAATGGTGGCTCAGAGTACACAGTGCCCCCATGTCAAAGACACCTGACTGCCCTCGCACAAGAACACAAAGAGTCAGCTGGCGATGAGACTGTAGACTTTTTGTGCACTGGAGAATACTATGTAAACACACTCCAGTGGCATTTAAAAGACTGGTGTCCATTGAGTGTTGTTCCAGAATTCTGATTAAAGTCTATTTTTTCTATTGCATGCCTTTTATTCTATCATAGTTTATGTTTTGCTAGTTTGTAGTAATGGTAGTAAAACTTTTTCTGATTCTTGAGTACTTTTCACTAATTAAAAGATAGAATATTTTGTTTTATAGAACTAATTGCTACGGCAATGGTGCTAACCCTTTCATCACCTTGATATCCATGAGCATGCACCAATACGCATTGGGCACTACTGGGTTAAATAACAATTAAAGGGGCTGTACCAGATTTTTTTTTTTTTATGTAATCAGTTTTACCCCAATACAAATACATTATAAAAGAATCAAAATCGGCCTGTGTGTGCTTTCTGCATCTAATTATAGAGCGTTTTACTCTCCGCAAAACAGGAAGTACGCTGTTAGCATGCTAAGGTTTCTTAAAGTTGTGAAAACCGCTTATAAACTCATCGCGATAATGCGTAAGGTAAGTGAGAAATCCTAATATTAAGTTGGGCCACTGCAAACAGTCTAAAGTTTCTGTATTTCACGTTTTAAGAAGGTAAAAATCCGGTACCAGCACCTTTAAGGATCATGCCACCCAATTATAAATGGCTCTTCTCTGGTTACTGTGGACAATAAACAACATATTAGCATTATTATATTGTTGTTTTTTTTATATAGAATGCTGCAAAAAAAAAAAATTTGCTGTCATATTTGGCTCAGATAACTTTGATTGAAGCCTCTACAGTTATATAAGTTTGCAATGGATTTCTGCACTCAAATATTTGTATCAATATTGTGCATGAGAAGAAAGCCTGTTTGTTGCATCACTCATGATCGTGAAACAATGGGTTTGAGTTATCACCCAGTAGCTGCAAGGAAGCCAGATCACACCCTCATATATAACTTAAACATACATACACATCTATACATTATTGCAACATTGAACACAAACTATTAGTGATATTTCAAAACTGTAGCTAATCCAGCTAATCCCTTGAAAATATCCACCCAACAATATATTATTTACACATTGGTAAGTGCATTTACTCATCCACAGCTTCAGCACTGAGAAAAAGTGTGTTTGCTGCAAAATGTTGCTTACATAATAATGCTAAAATCCTTATAATGCTATGAATGTATATCCCATATCTAAACAACACATTGTAATAGTAAATATTGCATAATTCTAGTCCCTTACGTCACCAATTTAACTCTCAATAGGCCAAATTAAATATGTCGTACCTTCTCCAGCCGTCATGGCGCAGAATCTTGTGCTGGTCTGTTTACCTCTGGGTCCAAGAAGTGCTATTGCTGCTGCTGCTGCTACCAATGCATTTGTTTTGGTCTATTCCTCCCCCTCTCTCTCTCTTTTTCTCTCCTCTGCAGCACCCTCCCACAGCATGTGCCCTCTTTTCTCATGACAGCGTCGCCTCCCTCCGCACCCACGCTCACTAAGAAGGGATGAATTCTGTTAGCACGCGCTTCGAGGGAAATTCTAAAAGGTTCACAATGTTTCATATTCTCCTGCTCACATATAATCTGCACCCTCGTCTCTCCAGGTAACGTTTGGTAACATTTGCTACTCCTTCAAGGTAAACATCCTCTTCTTAAAGTTTAAGCCTATGTAAGTTTAAAAAAAACAGTTATAAACCACTCACCAGGAAAGTTACATAGTGTACCTTAAAAAAAAAAAGTAGTAGTAGTATCAAGGATAGCATATAAAAGAATATAATGTTTATATGATACTGAAATGGCAACAGATATTCCTGCTACTTTTGTAATGTATGTGTATTATTTGTGTATAAACTTAAATACATCTCTTGATTTGAATGCACAAGCCACCAGTAGAAAGCACAATGCTACCTTCACGTTCTATGGACAAAATAATCTTTTCCAATAATAACGAGTGTTTTGATTAAGTGCTTTTGTAGTCGAAGCAAAACAAGACAAGTTAAAAACTCACTATTTTATGACAAATATATTTGCATACAGTGTAAACAAGTTTATTCACGTGAGACAATAATTTATAGATCTCACGGGAAAACATAAAAAATATATAAAATAATCTGGTGTAAAAACGTTTTGGAATTTGTGATTCTTTGCTGCTACCTGCCATGGTGAGAGGTCAAAGGACAGGTATTTCATCTTGGCAACGCAGGTATTAAAATTATTCCCCAGTTCTCACAAATTACATGTGTAATTTTCTATGCGAAAGTAGTATTTACCACACTTCCTAGAGCACATGAAGGCAGAATCACTCCGCCTGCTAGCACACAAAGGAGTAAAGTAGTTGAAACGAAGCAAAAAAACACTGAAAAGTACACCCTGAATTACCACTAAACAAACTTTTTGAGCTGTCAAGAGTGAGACAGCCTAAGTACAAGCTTACTCAAAAATGCACTAACAAATCAATCACAAGTTCTGACATATTTTTAATCAAGAAGCATTATTAATCGATTTTGAAAAAGTAGATTTAGCCATAGTAAGAACACTGGAAACAGAACCGCATCATAAAACAAAAAATGTTGCATGTTTGCCAGTTTTCACGATTTACTTTGCACTTCTAAAACCCGTACGGTGCAGAGTGTCAGACTTGTGCATGGCTTGTCCTTTTCACTCTGCTTGTTGACAGGAAAGTGTTATGTCATGTTTAACACCGCATCTACACTGTGACAGCTCCAGGGCTACAAATGTGACTAGCAATGAGCCAAGTGCTAAAAGTAACAGAATTACTTTACATGGCATCATTATTAAAATAGCTCGGTAATTACAAAAAAAATGACACACAAGTTAAAGGTTCACTGAGTAACTTTTCATGGTGGACTTGCCTGGAATATTCCACGTTTCCATTATTAAGCTATGAGACTGAGCGCGGCGCTAATGACACAACTGGACAATATCAAAGCTAGTCATTCTTCACAGCTTGACCAATCATCCCAAAATATGCATAATAGTGTTTTAATCCAACATAAAAGTATTTCAGACTTCTGTCATCCTTGCGCACATAACATCACTACTGTTTTCCTCATTTGCAGCTAGCAGCAGCAGCAGCAGTTTGTCACAACACATTTAGCACGGTGACAAATTGTGCAGCCTCATCCGTTTAGCTGAAAAACGCTGCTTAATATTTTAAAACGCTGAGTCATGCCTAAATGTTGTGTCTAGTCTCCACTGTTCTCTGTAAATGTGAAGTAAGGCTATTTTAAAGTCATACAATCTCATCAGCTGGCTAACCTGGTCATACCCTTAAGTTATAAATCTATATAACTGCTATGAATTGCTAAATGTAAGCAATAGAAATAATACAGCTGATTAGCAACACAAAGCAGATATTGCTCAAACTTCGAGCATTGAAAGCTAAAGGCTATCTGCTAAAATCATTGCAAATACAGAGTGGTGACATGTTTTGTCTGCTAGCTGTAGCGGTAGCAAAATATTATTTCACAGTTAGGGTTAGGGTTGTTGTTAGGTTAAACTTAGGTTCAGGAACAGGTATTTTGGTAAAGATTAGGGTTTTGGGACAAGTTTGCTTAATGGGTCTTGGCAGAACTGCGTCAGGGAAAAAAACAAACACTTGCTAGCCATATGATTAAGCTACAAGCTAAAGGCTACGTGATGGAAGTTGTTAAATCAGTAGAATCAGTATGTCAATGTAATTGTGAAAGTGATTATTCATTCATTCATTCATTCACTCATTCATTTTCTACCGCTTATTCCCGTTAGGGGTCGCGGGTGACTGGAGCCTATCCCAGTGACTTTGGACCTTAGGCGGGGTACACCCTGGACAGTGGCCAACTGGCCCAACTCGTCGCAGGTCTAACACAGAGAGACAGACAAGGACTAACAACCATTCGCGCTCACATTCATACACTATGGGCAATTTAGAGTTTCCAATTAACCTACACAGTCTTTGGACGGTGGGAGAAAGCCGGAGAACCCGGAGAGAACCCACGGTAACACGGGGAGGACATGCATGCAAGTTTGCTTTGACTAATTGCTTTTTGCCACCTGCCACCATATTGGTTCTAGTTGTTAATGTAAACTTCCCCATTAAATTCAATGAAAAGCCACAGAAAAAAAAACACTTCCTTGTCAAAATGAATCAAAAATATATAGCAGGGACGGTCTATAGAACATTACTCTAATCTACTGGTAAAACATTCAACACAGTCTGGCCTGACAGAGGGAGGTCTAGTCGATGCTCACGTCCTGCAGCGCAAACTCATCTCCACTAGCCCCAGGTCTGTCCTTCAGGCCTCTCTCTTTGCACACGGCGGCGCTAAATGAACTGACAAAATGATCCCTGCATGACTAATAATTTGCTCGGAGACATAAATATATGAAAATAGCTGTGCCACAAAACATCCAAGACTGCCATCGTAACGAAATGTCAAAATGAAATAACACAGTAATTTAGCATCGGGCGTTGAAAAACCTGTTCGCCTTGACATACACACTGTCCAAGGATTTATAGCCAACTCAATGAAATATTATATATACCTCACTCAGTCAATATTCACTGTCAAATGAATACGTTGTAACCAGTGATTTAAGCGTTTTGAGTGTTGTTCTAAGTAAGAGTGAAAAAATCGTGTAGCAAAATGTGGTGATATAATGAAATAACAACAAACAATCTATTTTAGAAGCAAATAATATGACTCCTTGGAGAAAACACCTCTTGCTCGTACTAGCCACTGCGTTATCGATGCACCAATCTCCAAAACACGAGCGGCAGATGGTTAGAAGACCCACTGACCTGAGCCTGACGACGAGATCATGTTCCCGGATCTTTGGACTTCATCGAATTTGCTGAAGATTACATTCAACCTGGAGAGTAAGCGAAGACATTAGTCAAATTTTATACAGTGCATGCAAATGGAAGAAGGCTGTGCTGAGTGGCAAAGACGGCCAAGACTAAAATAAACAATGTCCGCTGGTGATGGGCTGGCACCAGTGTCCAGAAGGGAGAGGCCATCACAGGAGGAGCATATGGTGTGAAATGTGACTGTGGTCAGTGGAGCTACAATGCTGTTTGTGCTAAAGATCATTACTTTCTGAAATACATGATGAAAAGATAAGATAAGATAAGATAAGATAAGAGATCCTTTATTTGTCCCACAATGGGGAAATTCCACTGTTGCAACACACAGTTTAGGACAGGAATGAATGAAATAGGCGCATGCAATAAAAATAGGATAAATAAACATGTAATGAAAATACAATATAAAGTATAAAGTGCACACTCTTATTTACAGTAGGTGGCTGTCTGGGAATAAATAGTAAAAATGGCAAATAAAGTGGCTTAAGTGTATTGTTATATACAGTAAGTGACTATGGTGAGGTAAAAGCGTATTAATAGTATGTTCAATTATATTGGACAAAACTACAACATGATGACAACAACATATGTCAAAACTTCTAACTCTGTAGCAAGGCCTCGACAGACTCCGGGGCAAGTTTAAAATGGAATCCCAATTTCAAAACCAAATCTAATTTCAATGTTTGACAGAAAAGTCCTAATAAGGAAGATTTGAACGATACAGCTACAGATGAGAGTTTATTTACCAGGGGCCATTTGTAAACTAATTAAAGAAGGGATTCTTTACATCAGATTAGCTAGAGCCAATAATGTAATTTTTTGTTTTTGCTTTTTAATTTAATAAAAAATGTACTGAGTACCCCGAGGCGTTCTCTGAATTCATGTATTTTATTCATACTTTTTCAGTTTACAGGTTATGTTTAAAATCGGGGGTAGAGACAGGTTGTAGCGTGACTGAGAGACATTGCACCAAGCAGTGAAAGACACTTGGAAGCCCCTCCCACTTTAACTTTCCTTGTCTTGGGGTGAGAGAGCTGCTCAATGAACGTGTAGTGAGAGTAGCCCTGCTGACGCCATTTCGACACATACGCATCACCAGGGCTTCGGTCCAGGCTACGGTGCAATTTTTGAAACACCATAAATTTGTACAATAAATTATGAATAAAAAGTGAAGTGCTGTTTTTATACAGTGGCAAATGGGGTGGGTTTCTTTTGTGTGCCATTAAATTTTTTATACGTTTCATTCATGATTCTGTCCTCCTTTGGGTGAGTTTAGAATTCTAATACATGAATGCAGCAATATGAATTGTGTAATGTAAATACTGTCAGGACGTGTCTGGCTGACAGTAGTGATGGGCGATGCTACTGATTTTTTATTTGATCTAATAGCAAGTAATAATATATCGCAATATCTATCAGATATCTATTCCAATGAGTTTTGTATTAAAATGTATTGAAACTCCTCGACTATGAACAATTTTACCTTGGCTATCATTGTTTTCTTTCAACCTCTGCTTTCTTCAACTAATAAGAAATGTAAATATATTTGAATAAAAATCTCAAATATAAACAATGATGAGAAATTTGAAGAATTGATTTATTTGCACAAGTACTGATACTTTTCGATACCTCTGTCAGTATCGATATATCAATTTTTGGTATTGAGCCGCCCATCACTGGCTGATAGTATTTTGGAGTGGGAATAGTTTTACTAAATGGATGACTGGATGCACTAATATACTTGAAATGTCCTTCAGGTGGAAATTTGCAATTTAGTTGTAACCCAGCTCGGGCTGTATACCTTTAGTCGATTAATCGGTCGCTAGTGTCTTAGTCGACCAAGATTTTTATTATTAGTTGACATTATTTTCTTTAGATTTAACGGATTTATATGTCAAAACAGCAAAAACAGTTTGGGTCATACATGGAAATACTTTTGATATATCTTTGCCACACCGCCTTTTAGTCGATTAATCGGTCGATAGGGCAGGTCTTTAGTCAACCAAGATTTTATTTAATCGACTACAGCCCTAAACCCGGCACAAGTATTGTTCCTCTTTTGTGTAGCTCAATGTTTTAAGTGTATTGTCCCTGATACATAAACCTGGAGTAGTTCTGTTATTTGTTATACCTGGTTTTAATCTGGTGGGACTTCAATTACTTGCAATCACCTCACAATTCATCACTATTTCACTGTATTAGAATGTAATTTTGATGGTTTGATCGCTTTGTAGAATGTTTGAATTAAGTTGAATGTACTTTTACATTTGTTTTAGAAAACAAAATTATAACTTACTAGGATTAGTTACTAACATTGGTATAATATTTAATAACGCTTTTTTTTTTTAATCCAAAATAGTTTACAGCAAATTTATAGCTAATATGTTTGGCCACTAGAGGGAGCACTAACATAGGATTTGTTTCACCACAGACTCAAAGCATTTTCTAATCCGTTTGCTATTAGAAATGTGTGGAATCTAAATGTCCGCAATGTTAATCAATGAACTGAACAAACATGTGAGAAGCTGTACCGTGATTGTGGAAGGCCCTTTTTGCTGAGGTCCAGTCTGACTCTCTCACCCACATGTCTGTAGATCTCCACTAAACAGCTCATGGCTCCATCTCGAACCTGGGGACAACAACAAGGCTCAGCTCAAACCGTGACAGAGGAAGCAGGAACTAAGGTCTGCAAATAAACCAATATTTACACCAAGCACCAAAAATATTCCAGAAATGTACTTAACTTAATTATCATTGAGGAATGAATCTAACCTATACATTTTTTTCAACCCTCCCAGATGTAGTTTTCTGGACATTTTAAAAGAATAATAAAAGGGACGTACCTGACTTGTGGGATCACCCAAAAGGTTACAAATATGAGGGACTATTTTACTAAGAGTGAGGCCTTGGGCTCCATATCTGAAAGAAACACCCGACAAAACAGACAAAACAAATCAAGGTTAGTATATTGTGTATTCGTAACAATAGCCATCGATAACACACACAATACTGGCTGTAAAATATAAATAGTGCTATGGATTTGAAAATGAAAATGCAGAACTCACGAGTTAAGTGTTGCAATTAAACAAAGGCACACTCCTTCTCTGGTTCTATTGTTCTTGTGTTTGAAACCTCCCAGCATCCTGTCCCACACGTACTGCAAAACGAAGCGCAAATGAATCCAACAATTACATTTTGAAATGACATTCTCGTTCTGCCAAATAAACTGGCACGATAATGAAATTGTCAAAAAATAAAGAAAGAAATCTGTGGTAATACCTGAGGCGTTGCGGCTTGTTCCATTATTTTTAGCAGCAGTGTTTGATCTTGTTCCCGTACTTGATCTTTGGAGTCTCCCAATCGATCAATAAGGCTAGGAAGGACTGAAAGAAAAATAATCAGACAAGAGATTAAACATTATTAATGATTAATAAAAATAAAAAACATTCAGGAGACAAAACATCTGTTGTACTTTGGATGAAAATACATTAAATAAGGAGAATGTAATAATAATGTTAGATGTTAGAAAGACAGATCAGATCTAGAAGTTAATATACATTGCATTTAGGTAAATTACATACATTGCAATAATTTGTATTTATATAAAGATAATTTTACTTAAAACAATTCTTACCTGTTCCTATTTGGGCCCTAAACCGGTCCTGTAATCTGTTTACTAAGGCAGATAAAAGATCCAATCCCAGCAGAGCCACCTGGTGGACACAGAGGAGAAGTGCATATTAGTTATACATTTTAAACTAATCTATATTATCTAAAACATTCACAAAATACATTCTAAAATAAATTAATGATTTACGAATCGAATAAAGTGATAATCTAATCTCTGAGCATTTGTTAGTTGATGCTAAGCACAATTTTGAGTATGTGCTTGCAAAGGATTATGGGTAGACACAACATTTGTCTATTTCCAGCCTTTTGCAGCAAATGCGTGGGAAACGTCGTCGTAAACCCTCAGCAGTAGTGTCGTATGTTTGGTTGGCGGACATAAAACCGAGGTTGGGTCATGTTTTAAAATCACGCAGTCGGCACCATGAGCGACAAGTACAGCACCGAGCAGTCATAGAAACCCGGAAGCCCCTCCCACTCCAACTTTCCTTGTCTTGGGGTGAGAGAGCTGCTCAATGAACGTGTAGTGAGAGTAGCCCTGCTGACACCATATCAACACTTACGCATCACCTGGGCTTCGGCTCGGGCTATGGTGCAATTTTTGGAACCCTTCAATACAGTCTAATGAAAGCAATTGAACAATACGGATGACACTGTGCAGGGGAGGGGGACATCTAGTGGCAGAGGAACGGAGTGCGGCAAAACGTGCATATATAGCGATCTATTCCATTGCCAATAATCATAGTTAAGTTGAGTAGCCAAAATTGTGCACATAATAAAAAGTAAGAATGATAACTCAACTTCAAAATACTCATGTAAAAGTGGTGGAACGTGACAAAGTAGAAAAGTACTGTACTTAAGTAAATTTTCAAGGTATCTGTACTTGACTTAAGTACATTTTACAGTAGATACTTTTTACTTTACCTTCACTACATTCCAGGGCGTGTATCTGTACTTTCTACTCCACTACATTTTTGAACTGGACTGAAAAGTAAGGTCTTATGGTTTTAGACCTGCTGAAAGGGCTGAGGGGTTTAATTTTTCCGCACATTTATGGCAACATCTTGCCTGCCTTGCCTTTTTTTCTAGTTGCCTTTGAGCAAACAAAGAAAAAAAAAATAAGCTGGAAAGTTACCTATAATGACCAAAACTCAACAGCATAAATCAATCAAGATTACAATTTGATGATTAAATAGTTCCAAAAAGAATTACTTTTAATTTTACTCTTAAAGTACATTTTTAAAGGAGTACTTTAAGACTTTTACTTAAGTAGATTTCAAAATTTTACTTTAGTACTTTTTTGCTGTTGTATCTGTATTTTTACTTGAGTAAGAAAATGGAGTACTTCATCCACCACTGCAAAGTAGTGGTCAAAGAAAGGACTTAAAGTGCATATGACAGGTTTTTATGATTTTCTAATTTTGACTAGTGGGATAATACCTGTTGTAAATATAAATGGTAGTTTTACACCAACGAAGCACTAGAAAAGTTGAAAAATGTGTTGAAAATGACAGGAAGTAGAGATGCGATACATGATGCCATCACACTAGGGAGACAATTTACACGCAATAATAAACGCATTTTTCGGACCCTTTAAACATTAACTCAGCAAAATAAAGCTGTTCTCACATATTACTATTTGTTAAAAAATATTTCTGTGACATTAGAGGAGTTTTGGCCCAGTGTAAAACATGGTTGCTAGGTAACAGTTACAGGATTTCCTAGTGTGCTGTCATGATTTACGACCAGGAAGTCAAATTTTAAAACAAAAGAAATGGTCAAACTGGCAAAAATGTTTAAGGTTTTTTGCTAAATGTTAAATATAATGAACTGTGTTTTAGCCAAATGAGAAGTTCAACCTGTCATAAGTTGGAAGAACAAAGGTACTTGAGGAACTGCTTAAGTAAGGGTCGTTTGTTAGATTTATAAATGGAAGTTAATGTAATTGAAATGACAAAACAACAAGGAATAACGCAACCCAAATATGGTAAAGAACAGACCGACAAATGAGAAAAACTAAATTATATCTAAGGGAGCAGTGCAAGAAATACAGTGATTTAATGTTGTCGACATAAAGCTTTTGTCACTTCTCACAGTGTGAAGAAACCCAAAACTTTTACTCAAGTTAGAGTACAATTACTTCAAACTAAATATTACTAAAGAAGGAATAAAAGTATGCAGTCTACAAAGTAGTCCAACTTGGAACTGAGTACTACCCACCTCTGGAAATAATTTCTTGTAACTTGTGTTAGTCTATCTCTATCATTACATTTTGAATTTTTTGGGTTTATATTGATTCTGTCTCTCAAATACCTGACAAACCTATCCTAGCCTATCTTTTAGTATTTTTTAACTTGCCTCAAAATTCAAGTTGTTAATACTGTATTATAAAAGAGCAACACGTTCACATATAAAATACTAAATGCCTCTTGCTTTAAGAGCTAAATCTGTAACAGGCCACTTATTACTCAACATTTTGGGTTATTGTACATCACATGGACAACCCATTCACTAATGCTGGATTGAATGGCTACTACAAATAATCTCTTTATCACTAGATTAGCATAACAGGGGTTACTGCAGGTCAACAAGTACAATGAAGATAACTTTTGTGGCTTCTGGAGTTATAAACAAAGTAGCCTGCTTTTCTAGTTCACAGAAATCCAAACTAGAATACTAACAAGGCCCCTTGAAGTACAAATTCTGGCTAATTTCCAGATGCAGTCACTTTGTTCTCACCAGAGGTCTACTGACTGACTATAGTGCTAGCGTAGCACCTTTGTTCGGAGAATCAACGGGATTATAGTAATTAGTGTGATGACAGGACCAAAACAGACACTCTGTCAAACTCAAAGAATAGAGCAAAAATGCTAAAAGTTCACGGAAAACAATTTTACTAAACCTATTTCAATACAAAGAGGAACATTCAACGCCGCACATTACTATTCTTTTTAAATTGCTATGGTTGGCTTAGCGTATGCAAACAGGTTTTGGCGTGAATGGGTGCGTCCTTCACTGTAAGCGCCAACCCCCACCCGAAACCAAATGCGCAATCACGCACACCCCCTCCTCTTAAATTTGCATCCAAATCTCCCAGACATCATCCCCTTCAAATCCTCTCTGAACCCACATTTCAACGGCGGCATTACAACCAGCCCAAAGTGAACGGCACGCACACGCAGGCCCGACGTGCACGCTGCAGCATTGCACTTCAAAGCAAAAAGTGGCCTACGTTATTTGCATTTTACATGAGTTTGTCCTAATTTGCTGTGTAATATTAGCTGTTACTGTCCAAGAAGTGTGTTCAAATGCATTGCAGATACACTGGTGACCAAACAGTCCACCAGGTGTAAACTTAAAGTGCGTATGACAGGTTTTTATGATTTTCTAATTTTGACTTTATTCAGTGTATTAATACAGTGTGTGAATATAAATGACAGTTTTACACCAATCAGGTCGCTGTTTGTGGAGAAAAGTTGAAAAATATGTTGAAAATTACAGGAAGTAAACAAACCGATGACATCACGCTGGGGAGACAAAGGTTATACATAATTTACACAAAATAAACTACTTTTCTGACCATTTAAACATTAATTCAACTAAATAAATAAGTTCAAATATATATTTATTTGTCAGGTAAAAGAATTGATGACATTAGATGAGTTTTAGCCCAGTTTACAGTGTGGTTGCTATGGTGATTTCCTAGTGTGATGTCATTATTTACAACCAGGAAGTGAAATTAAAACTTATAAAACTGCTAAACCGGGATAACATTTGTAAAGAATTTTAGCAAAACCTGAAATATATTTATCTTAACCGTGTTTTAGTAAAAGAAGTACTTCAACTTGTCATGGGCCCTTTAAAACAAATAATTACAATTTCTTTTTTGCATTTCGTGGACCCTGCCAGCAATGCTCAACCTCTCATCTCATCTCATCTCATTTTCTACCGCTTATTCCCGTTAGGGGTCGCGGGTGACTGGAGCCTATCCCAGTGACTTTGGGCCTTAGGCGGGGTACACCCTGGACAGTGGCCAACTCGTCGCAGGACTAACACAGAGGACAAGGACATTGACAGACAACCGTTCACTCTCACATTCATTCTCTATGGACAATTTAGAGTTACCAATTAACCTACACAGTCATGTCTTTGGACGGTGGGAGGAAGCCGGAGAACCCGGAGAGAACCCACGGTAACACGGGGAGGACATGCAGACTCCACCCAGAGAGATCGTGGAGTCTGCATGTCCTCCCCGTGTTACCGTGGGTTCTCTCCGGGTTCTCCGGCTTCCTCCCACCGCAATGCTCAACCTAAATGTTTTAATTAGAATATATATGCATGATTAGTGAAAAATATCTCATTTATTTGATTTTTCTAACCTGTGATTTGTGTTTTAATAATAAACATGTCCAGGAGAACTGACTGAAAGACTGAAATAGGCCTTTGACCTGACAAACCAATAAAATAATTACATTTATGTTTGTGCAGACGCTAACTAGTATTTTGTTGTTTGTGGAGAAAATTATGACACGTAAAAAATTGCAGCCATTCTATTCCATTCAAATTGCAATTTCAATGCGATTGCGATTAATCTTGCAGCTCTAATATATAGCAAGTAACAATCAAACACAGCGACACAGAAAGAACCACTAGGCTAGCATTCAAATACAACTGCGTCCACAAGGCTTAAGATAAATTTCAAGGTGAGAAAATACTGAAATGTTCCGTTATTGATCTCTATTGTGCCTATTATGCCTAATTTCTAGTAGAATTATGGGCCTAAATAAATCCTAACAGTATTCTTTTCATGGTCTTAGCAGTTCCCTTTGGAGTTTTTACATCTTTATGTATCAAAACATTTAGCATTTTGAGGAGTTTGCAAAGCACATTTGAGTTTCCTGATAACTACTCTCCTGTTGTGACTCATTTGAATCAGGCCAAAACTACAGAGAATGTACGCTATTTTGAATATTTAGCACAATTTGAAATGAGGCTCTAATCAAAACCACCAGCACTTCTTTATCGCAACTTCGGGTTCAATTGTTTAGAAAGTCGCGTTCAAATTTTGACAGTTGTGCGTTGCTTTTTTAGGGACTTGACAGGCATTTTCACATCATAAAAAAGGAAAGGAAAATACAGGAAACAGTTAACCGTTAAGCCTACAAACGTGCCAATCATTAGCACTCTGCGGCCAAACACAACTTTTAACTAGTTTTTTTTGCTTTGTTTTCGTTATGTTATTTTGGTGCGGCTGGGTTTGCCTGTTTTGGGCTTTTTTCAAATGCTCGGTCGCTTGTTGCTCTCTGAGAATCTGACAACCCTGTTTCCCATCTCAGCGCATCAGTCTCTCCTTGTAAACATCTGCTCATGATGTTCACAGATGTAAAAACAGCCAACCACATATCCACTTCTCCATGTGCTTCTGATGTGGAGTAGTTTTGAAAAAAAAAAAAAAAAATCAAGGACACGTCTCTAGCTTCCATCTCTGTAATCTCTTTGCCACTGAAATCATAAAGTACACAAGACAAACAGCTGCTTATAACCAAGGACAACAAGCGATGACATTTTCACCAATTAAAACCTGTTATGATCATTAATAACAAATATAAAATGAGATGGGAATACACTTATGTACCTGGCTAGTCTGAACTGACAGCTGTCGTTTGCTGCACAGTGCCTTGTGATTATGCAGAGTACCTGAGGCTTCTGCTGTCAGCCTGCACTGTGGGATGATGGATGGTCATCTTTGTAGTGTGGCCCTTTAAACGCTTCCATTGCTCACTAATGATCATTACCCATCGAGTATGCAAGCTCATAAGAATGGGGCTTTGTCCGTGCTTTCAATCAGATGACTGCGTCTGACCGCGGCAAGAAATTATTCTATCAGCGTGAAAAGTACAAGATGTAATTGTATGAAAACGAAAAGTTAAAGAAGGTACGGAAACTGTCAATCACATTTCAAAGGAAAAATGTGCAAGTTAAACAAACGACGGCTGAAAATGTGGTCACATACTTATTTCAACAGAATAATACAACAAAATATAAACAATTAAAGGGGCTGTACCTGATTTTTACGGTTTTGAAACGTGAAAAAACAGAACTAGCTGATGTGCCTGATTTTTTGCATGTAAGAAAGTAATATCTATTTTGCCCAAGTACAGACATATTGTAAACGCATCTATTCGGATGAAAATGAGACCACTACACTTTCTCTGCATCTGTTTATAGAGCGTTTTATTCTACGAGAAGCAGGAAGTGTGCTGTTAGCATGCTACTGTTTGTTAGCTTTAATGTCAGTGACGTTCTGGACTCAGAGACTAGTGAAAAGCTTCTAAACTCATTTTAGTGAATAATTTGAATGCTAGGGCTGCATTAGGTAAGAGAGCGAAACATGTGACTGGTGTGAAGACTACAAAATGAACTACTTTTGTTTTCCACATATACATATACACATATAATAATAATAATAATAATAATAATAATAATAATAATAATAATAATAATAATAATAATAATAATAAATAATAGTAAATACCAAATTTATTAATGCAATGTTTGGCGGCAAGATTATCCCTTTATGTTACACACCATTTACGTTAGTATGAGATTATGTTGCACACTATGGCGATGCATACATATAATTGCACATTTTTCACATTGTAACAAGCATATTATTATTATGACATTTCACTTTCATTTGATGAATCTATTTAAGGACATGTAACATACCTAATATATTTTGCGATATATATTAGCCTATTCGTGTACTACTGTAGGCTAATCATTTGAGTAGTCTGAGCTAAATGCTACTTGCACACAGTCGGTCAAAACGTTTAATACTTTATATTTATCATATTTAGGTTAATCACAAAATAAATAATCACAACAACATTCAGTTTTTTCTTAAGTCTGTCTGCATCATTTGTCATATTGTTGACCAACCATTCAACACCTGTCAAATTAGATCAAGTTACAACACATCAGTGCATGTATTTTAAGTGTCTCAACCAAAACAGGACAACACTCCTAACCGCAAGCTATGCCTAGCAGGGTTGGGCACTTTTGAAAGCACTTCTAACGTGGATCTGCCAGCTAGCCTAGCGCCACTGTGATGAGTAATGCTACAGTCATGGCAGCGCTAGGAGACAGTAGCAACAGTAGGGTTAGCGTTAGCATATGGCTGAGGTATGATTAGGCAGTGATCAAACAGTGAGTCAGAAGTCAGGACCCCCAGGACTTAAGGAAAAATACCCACTACAACAGCTACTTATTCAGATTTTTACAAGAAACATGTATCCTGAAGACAGCACGCATCAGTAGTTTTGTTTCTTCCGGTTCATTCCACATGCTGACTATGTTTTGCGCTCGGCTAGCTGCGGTGAAAACATAGAAGGCAGAGTATTTCCTCGAGACAAACTGCTACTGATACTAATGTGCTGCTTTTCTGAGACTTGTGATGGTGTTTTCTGTAGTCATAACACAAATAGCTATGTAAAATGTAAAGCTTTTAATAAAACGGTGGGGTGAGTAGAGAGAGAACATAGAACTATAATAAAACCTGGAAGATGAATCCAAGATGGCCGTCCTGTTTATCCCTATGGAGAGTGCTCATTGGCGCATGACCCCAAAAAAGTTTCTTACTTCCGCATTTACTTCCTGATACGAAGGCTGACATCTTTGTTTTACTTCCTGATACGATGGCTGCCATCTTTGTTTTACTTCCTGAAACGGAGGCTGCCATCTTTGCTTTAGGACGCCACGTGACGACAATCCCCCAACGGTAATTTAGGTGATTTTAGAAACGGTAGAAAAGAACATTTCCTTCTATTTTATTTAAATACCGATAATAATTCAGTCGTCTGCAATTATAATGTGACATTTTAGAAAAAGGCTGGTTCCAAGAGGCTGCAGTACCTCGCACGGCCACAAATCAATCTGGGACCACAGTCAGAGGGGGCGTACCTTATCCAGTTCATTTAATACATCCATGAGAGAAAAGAGGAAGCATGAATTGTTAGCAAGAATTCAATGTCATATCGTCTGCAAAGTTTTTAAGCAGTGATCAGTGTCTAAATACTTTTGAAAGAACGCTAAATTTAGTATCTCGCATCTTAAAATCTCAATTGGTTTAACATTAGGCTAGCAGAAAATTTTGATTTGTGACAGTACAATCCCTAGCTCTATTTGGAAAACATTCTGGAGATTAAGTGTAGCTCCATCTTAATTGTGCTGACAAAATATGAGCTAGCATTTTTTGCCACATTAACTGAATTGTTGCAAATGTTAGCTGAGTTCAAAATATGTAGTTTAAAAAGATACACATTTAGCAAGTAGCAATGTTAGCAATTTTCTGTGTCAATAAGACAGGATGACTGTAATGGCATATTTCTTTGATAGAAAAGCAACCCATGGATTTTCAGTTGCAATAATAACATACTAGCACTAATAAATTGGGTCACTTCCTGTGCTTATTTTAATGTTCAGAGTACATTGATTGATCACATAAACATATGCCATTTACAGACCTATCTGTGAACAGAAGGGACGGTCTTTCTCAGTGCATAATAATTCAAGTAAAACATATACTAATTTAAAGAAAACAAGCATAGAACAGTGGATGCCCATCATTAGATGCGTAATTCTACAGAAATATTTGAGAAAAGGTAAGTAGCTAAAGGCCAAATAGCTTCAGAGACAGGAAGTAATGCAGACAAACCGCTGGAGGCTGTTCTAAAGGTGCACCAGAAGGAACCCTGCTGTAGCCAAGTTTAGCTATAACAAGTCGATGGGTTTCCTCTAAAGCAGTGGTTCTCAAACATTAGTTCACGTTCGCGACCCCCAAACAAAAAAATAGGCGACATGCAAAGTGATAAATTAGCCTTATATCTAATGTTTGATTAGAGAATTAGAGAATATAGACCTAGAAAAATGACTCTGATAGGCCAACAAATAGGAATCTACATGTACCACTGCATTTGAAGGGTGTCCAACCTTGTTTAAGACTATTGTATCAGTTTTCCCATCATATGGAGACCCCCAGAAATCATTTCGCGGCCCCCATTGGGGTCCCGACCCCTAGTTTGAGAACCACTGCTCTAAAGCTTAAAAAGAGAATTTTATGCTGCTAGTATGATATTAGCTCATGACAACACCAAAATACAATAGCTGTTTGTCCAGAATACGACGTGTAGCTTCCATGATAACAAATATTGCAAACAAAATTCAGATTCTACTTAAAAAAATAAATAAATTATTCTATGTGTATTGTTTTATGTCGCACAGTGGATTCAGCGTTTGCCCACCAATTCAGGATGGCAGGTTCAAATCTCCACCCTGCCCATACTTTTATTTTGTCCTGAAGAATAGTCTTGTTTAGTGTCTTATGGAAAACTCTGAGCCATAAACATGTCTCCATACTCTAAAATAAAATAACTTGTAGCGAACCTGGAGCAAATCTAATTATCAAACCCATTAAAGAGGACCAACACCAGCAGCTGTTATGCTATAACTTTGCGATAATGTGACTATAAATCAGCTTATTTGATTTTAAGCTGTAGCAGTATCCTAGAGGTAAGGACACAGGCTATCAGGCAGTAAGCATGGGACCAGCCACTGACGCTAATAGGTTCCCTTGGCCATGTGCTCAGCAGGCTAAAAACAGCAAAGGACAAAAATGAATAGAATTAGAACTAAACAAATACTCAGAGATGCTTTTTGTGAGGCAAATGTTTCAATGTTTGCTAATAGGGCTTATGTCAGAACATCTCAAAAGAGCCTGAAGGTTACAATAATTGACACGGAAACGTCAATATCTCAACAATTATTGGTAGTATCCAAACAGAAATTGGTACAAAGTTGTTTTATCAATCATTTGATTTTGAAAGCAAGGAATATACAAGACTAGAGGTATCAACTTCAATATCGCAATGATGATTTAAAAGTGACAGACATTTTCAACACAAATATAATAGTACTTCTTTATGTTCCCATGTGGTCTTGGTTGGAGAAAGCTCGTAAAACTGCTCATGAAAAGTCAGATTTTGTCCAGTTTTCGTATGTAGTTTTGATACCAGTTTTTAAATCCATCTAATTTTTGATCCTAGTCACAAGATTAACATAGACTCTAGAGGATTTGTTGACCCAATCTCTAGCTAAAAATAATCAGGTTAAACATATGTGGAATTTTGTGTTTGGATAATTGCTTTTAAAAATGTTTTTTCAACCATAGAGTCCATGCCATCCATCTGAAACATTACAATTGCAATTTGCAATAAAATGCTCGGAAAAATGTTTTCTCACCACCAGATTTCCCCAAGAACGACATCTTTTTAGTCAAATTCATTAACAAGCCATTTCATTAACACATCATTTCATTTGGAAAGTTCGATTTCATAAAGTTAGTCTCATATTAGAGGAATCATTCGAGAAAATTAAAGTGCATGTGACAGGTTCATGCTTTACTAGGTATGGCTTTGTTTGGTGGAATAGTCTCTGTGATAAATATTTTTATCACTGTTTCACGTCACTTAAGTAGCCGTTTGAGAATAAAAATTGAAAAATAAAACTGTGAAATTTATAGGAAGATCCATCTGTCTCTGTCACATGACACATCTGACACAGTTTAAACCAGGGGTATGGGGGACCCCAAGGAGTACTTGAACAAACGCCAGGGGGTAACTGGAATGGTATTAGGTTTCAAAATAAGATGAAATGTACTTTAATCTTAATTTAAAAAGTGTCATTCGCATTAGCATAATTTAGCATCTTTTTGGAGTATATTGGACCATAAATCAAATTAAAAATGTATAGATAATAATAATTATTAACAATATGCGACTACTACTAAACCCATTTTTTTGGGGGTACTCGGAGTGTGAGAGAAACCTTAGGGGGTACTCAAAACAAATCATTCAACAAAATAAAAGTTTCATGTTCATGTTTTGTTATTCGTCAAATCATAATCATTGTGTAATTTATATGGATTTTGGCAATTGTTTAAATTATAGTTGCTAGGGAACAGTTATGGAATTACCTCTAGCTCATGTCCAACCAGGAAGCACAAAAAGTGTCAAACTGGGGAAAAACAGGCAATTCATTGTTTTGTTTTTGTTTTGAAAATTTGAATGTCTACTACATATTAGTGAAATGTGTAGTCTACTGTCATATGCACTTAAAGTATTATACTGTTGTTTGATGTCAATAATCATTTTAAAAAACTTTTGATATCATGACATTCGTAATCCGGATTAATTTGTTTTTTGAAATGTCCTCCACGACTCATTTCACACAGCGTGCGTGCAAGTCAAACAAGAGTTCAAAGACGGGACAAGGCCAACCACTGAGGCAGACCGTTTTTAGCCCGTCGTCACTCCTTCATGGTGTACGAGTGCTTTGCTGGGTTTGGAAACAACACTAACCGACTTTGTGCCAAGCTAGCTGTACACACATCTCCCGGGGAACCTGCCAGAAGAGATCCGGCGCCCGTCCACAGATGGGAGTACACTACAGGCGAGTGAACGGGGGTGTGGACGCTGAAGTGAACAGACAGCTGAGTCAGAAGGCCCTGGTTAAAAAAATGCTTATGCACGCCAAGATAGAAAGTGAAGGTGGCTCACGGTAGGAAAGGTCGTCGCAGTGGGGTCGGGTTACATAAGAACTAACAGGTCTGCACCACTGAGCACCTGACAGACATCAAAGTCTTCAAAAGTTAATGAAGTTAATGTGATGATTAGTAGATCCCTTCTCTTTCTCGGTTGCACAAGAATAAGCTTCTAGTTTAGCGTGATAGCGAACAGGGACCATATACAACCGTCAAGTCTTCTCAAACAAATATTATATTAATAATGTGTTCTTTTTATGTTTTTTCAGTTGTACCAAATCTTGTAATTCAAAAGAAGATGAAATGAACTGTCATGCTATGCTATGGAAGTCGGAATTTAATTTAATCCATAAATAAAACATTTAATTTAAAGAAGTGTTATGAGTGTTAGGAGAAAAAAGGTCGCAATATATGATTATTCACCATTATTGACACATGATCGCATTGAAATTACTTACGATTCTTCTTACGAGTTCTTACCATTAAATTGTGGCCTGAATAATTGTTGTGAAGCACTTTGTGACTGCCTTGTCTGTGAAAGGTGCTATATAAATAAACTTTGCTTGAATAATCACGACTATAGATTAACCGAATGATCTTGACATCCATAATACAAAGAAACATTTCAAACACCTTTAGTTTCCATGTTACATAGTTCTGACTTGGGTAAACTGAAATTTACAACAAAACCAACCAGTTATTCTTTGATATTCTAAGACAAGGCTTTATGTCATGTCAAGACAATGACTTTAAATTGGCTATAACTGGCTTCAAAACAATTTGCTTTAACATAGACATAACATTTAACAGGGCTTTAATCTTAAATTTGACACCCACTGTTAACAAGGAGAGGTGTCCCATAACCCCCTCTGCTTACTGTCAATCATCCAGAGTATTTATGCCACACACATAGCTTGGCTTAGCTTTACAAGGGAAAACACAAACTGACAAAAACTAAAGATTATTTTGATATTTAGATGACATTTTAACAATGCACCATGAATGTGCAAAAGTAAATGGCTTGCTTGCTTCCAGTATCGCACAAAATGTGAATGGACCATATAACTGACCACAAAAAGGGACAAAACATCACTTTATACCCTTGTTTGGAAGGTTACACTAGATATTTCTCTCCCTTTTGAGGTAATTTCTAATATAGACAATATAGCCTACTCGATATTCTAATTGTGCAAATCTCCAAAACAACAATTGCGATATTATCTATTTTTGAAAGCCTAATTGAATTAATCCAGTAAGTATTCTTTCAATTGTTCAATTAGTTGTTTAGAACGCAAAAGATCCATAAATATGACATTCTTACTAAATTAGATCAGGGTGAAGCGTTAGGGTGACATGAGGACATCCTGGTGGAATATATTTAAGAGTGTTTTCATCAAAAAAACACCACATTTAAAAGGTGCACTATGTAGGTTTTCTACTTATGTGTCTGTCACTTGATTGTGTCATGAAATAGTTGTTGTTTTGCCTGGAAGTTTCCACAGTATGATATAAACTCATCTATGTTTCATTTATCCAGTTAAAGCTAAAGCTAAAGTTTTTATTGCCCAAAAAGTACTGTTTGCTTCTTGTCTCCAAGAGATTGCTTGGTTTTATTCCATCTTTATGAGAATAAAATGTTTCATATCCTCCATCAGCAAACAACACAGTGCCTCTTTAAACATTTCCTGTGGTATTTTTATGTTATTACTGCTTTGTCTAAACCCTCTTCTGTCAGCACATGGCATGTTTTGGAATCTGTGTATGGACAAGTTAACGGTTATTCAATTACTAAATTATTTGACAAAAATGTAAATAATCAATTACTTGCCATTAATGAAGTAAACTGTTGCAGCCCTACAGTACATGGGATGCCTAAAATGGTTGTTATTCTGCAGATGTAAACAACACATGACACCAGGGTTCCATTTAAATCCATTGTAGTCTGTGAAGGAGCAGATAATCTGGTGCTTCCTTCCTGGGTTGTTCTGACTCAGCAGAGCGAATGGCCAAAGTGATAACACGATCTGGCTGTTAGCGCTGCACCGGGCCCACATGGGGATTGACATGGTGCAGGCTGATCAAAGGACTGAGGAAAACTCCCTTTACAGTAGAAGTAGGATTAGACCACGGCTGCTGACAGGCTCACACATACAGAGAATGCCTACTTCAAAGAACATCGCAGAAAGATACATATTCAGCAAAACACGCTAAAGCTAACATATACTTTTAAATATTAATTATGTACATTTTAGAAAATCGAAGCAAAATTGCTATCTGAATGGACGCAATTACCAAATGACAAAGGTTGCAATTTTTGAAGAACCATAATTTACTTCACAAGCAAAACATCCTGTCTTACGCATAAAAACAGCTAGCCTAGTAGTTTAGGTCTGTACAAACATGTCAGTTCAACTGGTCGTGTTTAAATTGTGAACACTGAATAGAATTCTATTTCGCAAATGTAATTGAAATCGTAATTTTTTCACAAATTGTGCAGCCATTTGGAGGCTTATAATTTTGCAGAAATACTAATCACTCTCTATAAAACGCCTAAAACTTAAGAGAAAAGCTTTCAAAAGATTAAACCTAATAATGTTCTTCATTGTTGCAGTGATATATGCAGTTGTCTGCAGAGGGAACAAAGAGATCCAGGAGTTAACAAGCTAATTTGACATGATACAGTGTGATGATACAATATTAATGCATCAATTGATATTTCAATATCAAATATTGTCATCTTTCATATCCACAAATGCACAAAGCACCTCTACGTGCACGTTTTTGATATACAAAATAGTACATATTTCTCCTCAAATAGGCCAAAGCACGTCTGTCAGCGCCGCCGTGTTTGTTTTGGTTCGGTTATTTTGGCTTCGGCCACAAAGCTGCTCTATATCTTCTCAAGAGTTTGTGAATTCACAGAAATTGCCTGAAAATAAGCCCAAACATGAAACTATTAATGTAGCAACCTATGCTAAGTGCTTTAGTTGTTGTGATTGAGTAGGCAGTTGTGGGCAGTTTTTGATTAAATAATCCATTACGTTTTACAAGCATTTACTCGTGTAAGCAGTTTTATTTATACTTGTATAATTTATTATTGTGCCAATACATAAGGAGATTATATGTTATGAGACTCGTGAAAATTAGAATGCAGAGTCATGTGTTTTAACGACCATAAAACCATTGGCCAGTTTACTTGAATAACGTGAAATGTCCCACTTCTCAGTAAAGTTTACTTGAAAACAAGGAGAGTATAAAAAGCTCCCTCCGTGCTTATTTACAAAAAAAAAAAAATGCAAAAAGTCTTGTCCTTAGTAGAGGGCAGAGTCACCTCAGACAGGGCCGTGTGTGTATTATGTAAGCTTTGTAATGGCTGTTATGGGGAGGTACATTCTTATCTGCTGCTCTGAAGGACATAAACTTGTTTGCAGCATAAAAAGGCAGCTATTGTTTGACTCATGAATGACAACTTCAAAGTGCTGGACAGATCGCAAACAAAGTGAAGAGAATGGGAAAATAGCAATATGAAATTTGAAAGAAACACACATTACACACATAAAAAAATATCTAAAATAAGTGGAATTAACTTTGATAATTTACTGAAATTAAGGGTATGGACAGTTGGGTGGAATGGGTCCTCTAGACTAATGTGGACAGGTTATGTACTCATTTCACTAAATTGAAGTTAACATATTTGTATTTAAGATTTTACTAAAAAACGTAGTCTGTTTTTCCTGGTTTAACAGGTTTGGTTATTAAGTTTATATATAGTTTTACTTCCTGGTTGGCCATCGGCAGCAGATGTGACATACTAGAGGTAATTCCATGACATATATTTTAGTTTAATGACTGTCAGGAAAAAAACGTGTCCGTTGCGCATAAATTGTCCCTACATTTTTGATGAATGTTGGTGTATATAAAACTAAAGTGAATATTTACTACAGGTACAATTCCCAGGGTTCAACAAGCAGCAGACTTCAACAAGCAAACCTGCACAAGAGAGCCTCTAAAAAATGCTCAAAAGTAGCAGAATTTCTGGCTGTATTTTCCAAGACATTTGTGAAAGTAGTGCTTCTCCAATGACATAGACACGCCCCCTCTGCTCTCTTTAAAACGCAAAAATAAGCCATGTTGACACTGGTCCTTAATAAATACAATCTAAATCGTACCTGAATTATACTTTTTAATCATGAGGCTGATCTCAGCAATTTACAAAAAGACATTTACTAATTCCAAGTTTGTGGCGAAAGCTATGTAAACAAGACACAACTTCCAGCCTTTTGACATTTTTCTGCATTTATTTCACTTCTCTGCACACCACATTTTCACGTCTCTGTATAAAATGCGTCAGATTTGGATAGAGTTGGCTACATTATGCAATGGAAATTTCATATTTTAGGTCCTGAAAGGAGTGCTGTGTGTCGATAAACAGGAAACAGCTGATGCTAACGTGTGCTAGCTTTGTTTTGCTAAGCATGGATGTATTAAATGAACTGGATAAGGTACGCCCCCTCTGTCTGTGGTCCCAGATTGATTTGTGGCCGTGCGAGGTACTGCAGCCTCTTGGAACCAGCCTTTTTCTAAAATTGCTCATTATAAAATTGCAGACAGGACTGAATTATGATCGGTATTTAAATAAAATAGAAGGAAATGTTCTTTTCTACCGTTTCTAAAATCACCGAAATTACCGTTTTTATATGAAGTGGGGGATTGTCGTCACGTGGCGCCCTAAAGCAAAGATGGCAGCCTCCGTTTCAGGAAGTAAAACAAAGATGGCAGCCATCGTTTCAGGAAGTAAAACAAAGATGGCAGCCATCGTATCAGGAAGTAAAACAAAGATGTCAGCCTCCGTATCAGGAAGTAAATGCGGAAGTAAGAAACTTTTTGGGGGTCAAGCGCCAATGAGCACTCTCCATAGGGATAAACAGGACGGCCATCTTGGATTCATCTTCCAGGTTTTATTATAGTTCTATGTTGCTAAGTCTGTCGGTTCAACAAATAAAGTTATCGTCACTGAAAATCAGGCAGTTTATCACAAGATCAAGTCAGTGTTTGGTGAGGGGATTATTTTGTCTTTATATCTGCTTTTTGCTGTTTTGTTCTCACCAGTCTACGCTCTCTTTTTTCACTTTTGTGCAGAGGAAACACCAGGGAGAGTTGATTGCTTTCGGTCTGAAGATTTGCCGGCTGAAATTTAGGACTTTCACAAGAAAATCAGCTTAGTCACAGTGCTGAAATTTCAAACTCAATTTTGACACTAAGGAATTTACTTGATTCTCGATACTATTTTGACACCATATTGATAATAAAAATGCTTTTTCTTTAGGTCAAGGTTTTAGTAGACACATACAAAATATTGTTCTTTCTTTATAAAACCTTGCGATCTTATACTAGTTCTGAGAAAGTTCAAGATCACTAAAAAACTGCGCAGGTAAGGCCAAAGTCTGTGCCGTTTACAGGATCCCAATATGTGCCTGAATTGGAATAAAACCAACAATTCTCTGGTTTATATGTGAATGCTTAACATATAACCCCACAGCCACTTCAGTAATAGAAATGTATTGGTGTTATTTTAGACTTTTGAACTGACTATTTCTGCTTTTGTAGCGTAATAAACATGTTCAATCTGTTTAGTGTCGATTATTGCTCAATTACTGGCGTTTGTATTGAGGAAAAAAACAAAAAAACCCAGTGATGTTCAGCTGATCGATGCCTGCAGGTCGCGTTTCTCACCAGCACAGCAAAAGCTCACACAGCTCCAGATCCACAGTAATAAAGTAAGCCTTGTATTCACCGGGCTGACTCCCCCGTAAACCCCCCGCCGTCATGTTGATCATTCTGCTTATGTAACACGGCAAGGAGAAGAGTTCAACGCGCTGCAAAGACATGGTTCAAATTGTACCATTTTTACATCATTTTCACTCGTGTGCTGTGACGCGACTTGACAGAAGCTCACCCTTAGCACAACGGTGATACAGCTGCTGTGAAAATAAATAAAGACGAGCGGTCAGTACAGATAAGTCAATATTGATTTATTTCGATTAGGGCTGCAACTAACGATTATTTTATTAATCGATTAGTCTAGTGGTTATTCTTTTCATTAACTGACCAGATTTTTACACAAATAAAGCTGAAGTGAAACCTTTGGATGACGTCCTGGTGGAGAATATTTAAAGATGAACAGGTATTTTAATCAAAAACACACAATTTACATGTTTCCTCTGTCCTTTTTGCATGATTCCTGCTGTCTGCGTAATAAAACCTCTTCTTTCAGCACATAGAACATTTTGGAGTTTGGTGTATAGACAAGTTAACAATTATTCGACGATTTAATTCGTTGACAACCATTTCCATGAATCGTTTAGTTGCGATTAATCGATTTACTTGTTGCAGCCCTAATTTAGATCCACAGCCCAGATATGAGTCGTTGTTAGCAGTTAGCGGTCAATGAATTATAATATAGCTTTTATTAGAACTCATTGGTTAGCGGTTAGCTGTTAGAGGTTAAAACTATCAAATAACTTGTTGGCCCCAAAACATTTTAAATTTCAAACATTGATTCAAAACTTACAAATGTAATAACATAGTCCAGGTTAATAAATAAACTTAATTGCATCCACATTTTGGTATATTTGATCACTTTCCTGGCTTTTATTATTTTATTTGACTTTTTAAATGATTCATTATTTGACAGCTGGAACACAGAAACTCCGAGAAAATGTCTCTCTGAGGTCCGACTTCCGACCTCCAAAATGGAACGCAGCATTAAATCACGTCAAGTCTCCCACTAGGCACTTTTTACGCTTCATTGTCCGATTAAACTTCTTTGGAAAGAGCTTTTCTCCTGAGAAGTTTACACATCAAATACTGCTTACTCATATTACCACTTTCACTTGTTTGGGTTGATCCTAACAGTGCTTGTATTAGATTACTCCACACACACACGCACACACACACACGCACACACAGAAAATTTATGCTAACTCCAGCTGTCTTTCCTGGCAACAAACTTATCCATTGTTGAGAATCTTGCAGCAATTAGCCTGTGCCGACTCTGTGTGCAGCCGTTGATGGGAGTCACCAACCCTTCATTCATCTCTCGCTGTGCGGCAAATGAGTGCATCAACTGCAAAGGGCAAATCTATCGGCTCTCTCCATCTGCCAGACACTTAATTACAAAGGGATTACGAAGATTATCAAATTCAATTCACAACCAAATATTTCTACAACCGCCCGCGATACAAGAAAGTCAAGTATTGATGGATTGCTAATTTTGAAAAGCAGATGGTGCGCGACTGGATTGAAAGATTAATTTAGAAAGAGACAGAGATAAAATCCTAGAGTTGAGCAGATTAAATAAAACATCAGATTACGGGCTGGTTTCTGCAGTGGTGGTGATGGTATGGGAAGGGATCTGAGGTTGTAGAATATGGGCACATAATATGAGCATGTGGCATGTTCGGGATTAAAGAACTGGGATTAAACATAAAGTTGTTCAAAGAGAAAACGAAAGAGCGAAGAGTTTGAATGAACAAATTCTGTTAACACAAAAAGAGCAGAAGAGTGTAATGTGGGACAAATTGCAGGTTCTTAGTAGGATTATAAGATTAACCAAAATTGCAGTTTGAAAGGTAAATGGGCTCTGTGCATAAAATTTCAGTTATTTATTTTTTTAAATGAATAGCTCATTGTACGACTGAGTACTTTCTGTTCAGTTCTATCTCTGTGAGGTTTTTGCAGAGTCACACTAAAATGAATAAATCCTTAAAGATCAGGCAGTGGACAGTGAGCTGCAGGTGGATGTCACTGACAACATGTTAAAGACTTTACAAATAAAATGAATACTTCCCCAGCGACTATCTATGTCGATAAATGCAGGCATTTGTGGATCAATGCTGACACTAATTTTGAACTAACTAACTTTGAAGCATAATAAAGATTAAAATAAAACAAATAAAAAACTGAAGTAATCCATATTTTTAAAAAAAACAAATCAGGGTAGTCTTTACTTTACATTTTAATTGGTTGTTTCTTTACATTTTATGTTTTAACAAAAGTTATTAGAGGTGACAAATGGTTATCTTAGCCAACTGCTGCTGTGCATAGGGTCCAATGAAAAAGGTTATAAGACTGTCATTTAAAATAGATTTATTTTAAGATATTAGTTCGAAGAGGATACAGTACAAGATGATTACACTGGTCCAAAATTGGTTCATTGTTGTAGTTTATAGGGTTGTAGTCCTTTAGTCTTTTAGTCGAATAGTCAGTTGATGGTATCAAGATCAAGACCAAGATTTTTATTAGTCGACTACCGGTAATCATTTTATTTATAGTAAATTATTACAAAATGATTTATATGGGGAAAACGAGAAGATATAAGTAAGTTAGATGAAGATTTTGGAATCTTAATGTATAAATATACTGTCTAAATAGTTGTTTTTGCATGAACAGTTAGATAACTTAACAGTTTTGTTTTTTGCCACACCCCCTTTTAGTAACTACTAATTGGTCGAAAGAGCTGGTCTTTAATCGACCAAGAATTTCTTTAGTCGACTACAGCCCTAATAGTTTAGTTGTAATCGAGTTTGTGGTAATTAAAAATCATGCAATTTGGGTTAAATTATCCATTATCGACCATCGGCAGCTCTGGGTTCTAAAATATCAGTATCGGCCATGAAAAAAACTAAAACAAAACATATCTGTCGATCTCTACTCACTATACTTTGCCTACATGTCTTCAAGTATTAGGCATTCTCTCAACAGTTTAATCCTTTCCTGGATGTATTTAAAATGTGAACTAAATCACTGAGTTGCAATGTTTACATTTTTAAAAATCACACTTAGAATGAGGTAAAACTAAAACAGAAAGTGCTAGCAAACCACAGAGCGTGCCAACTCTGCAGTGAAAGTAAGGCAAATTACCTCGGGTTGTTTGGTTTTGTAGATTGATAAGGAATGATTATGCAAACGTCCACAGCAGCTGAATGAGTCTGACAGATTTATACAAATAAACCAATATTAGTTTTAATTTGACATCCTCTACTACCAAAAATATCTTAATGACAACATTCAAGACAAATTTTCTATAACGTGCCTGTAAATCTTGTTTGAAGATCTAGCATCGCAAGAAAAGTGAATGTGCTGTCAAATTACATTAAAAAGTGCAAAAATATCACTTGAAACCTGAAAGCGTATACTGCAAGTTAATGCTCTTATTATTATATTATCTTATTACCAGCTACTTTTGCAATCTTCATTCACGTTTTTTTAATACAGACAATGCACTCAATGTTCTAATTTTGCATATATCCAAGACAAACAATGTCTAACAATGAAAAAAAGCCAAACCAAGTCACAATCACAGCTTAAATTCACAAAGCATGAGGTAAAGTTGCCTGGTCTGTTTTGAAAAGGAAAGCAAAAGTGATCTGATCAAACCGACTAGACCACGGAACTACCAGGAGATGTGTCTGGGTTACAGGTGTAGAAACGGAGGAGGAGGAGAAGAGGAAGCACTCGAGGCATTTCAGGAAAGGAGAGAGACAAATTGGTTGGTTCTGTTTTTGCTCTAGGTAACACTAAATTCTGTTTGTTGCAACTGCTGGCATCATTTACTGGATAACTTACCCCGTATCAACACAACATGCATAATAAAGTATATGACAAGCTATATGACAGTGATAACATTTATATGCACAAGCAGTCAATTTGTCACTACTTAGGCTATTTAAAAAACAAAAAGAAAACAACTTCCTCCAGTTGAACTCAGACAAGACAGAAGTTGTTGTCTTCGGTCCACAGAAACAAAGAGAAAGAGTTACTGATTACCTCCAGTTTCTTTCTGAAAACCTTCAGATCAAGTGAGAAACTTAGGAGTACTTTTAGACCCAGATTTGAACTTCGACAGCCACATAAAATCAATAACACCAGCAGCGTTTTACCATTTAAAAAACATTGCCAGGATCAAAAATATAATGTCTAAAATGGATTTGGAGAGTCTTATTCATGCATTTGTTTCTAGCAGGCTTGATTACTGTAACGACCTGCTGACTGGCCTCTCCAAACGAGCTGTGAAACAGTTGCAGTGCATTCAGAACGCTGCTGCTCGAGTCCTGACTGGTACCAGGAAATACAATCACATTAGTCCTGTCCTCAGGTGCCTGCCCTGGCTTCCTGTGGCTCAGAGAATAGTTTTTAAAGTAGCTCTGCTTGTGTACAAATCTCTTCATGGCAAAACACCAAAATATATCTCGGACATGTTGGTACCATATGAACCTTCAGGGGTTCTGAGATCTTCAGGGACCTGCCTCCTGCTGGTTCCCAGGTTCAGGACTAAAGCACAATTGGTTGTGGTTGCGGGCTGCTTCTTTTGGTACGCGGGGCCCTTTTCAGTTTGAGTATTTGTTTATTTTAAAGCAGGGCTGTAACTAACCATTATTTTGGTAACCGATTAGTCTATAGTGTTGTTCTCACAAGAACAAACCCCATTTATACAAAATCAGGTCTAACACCAAAAATTAAGTTAAAATTTGTTAAAATAGGCCTAATATAAACAAGATCTAAAGTGTAACCTATAAAAGACAGACCATGAATCACTCAAAAAGACATGAACCTACCAGAAGTGGTACACAGCCGACCGCAGTTTGAGAAACACTGCTCTAGAAATTCTTTTTTCAATCAACCGAGTAGTTGTTTAGAACGCGAAAGGCCCGTGAATATGACATTTTTGCATATTTTTACCCAGATAAAGCTGAAGTGAAATTGTTAAAAGAACTACTTGTGGAGGGTTTTCATCAAAAACACAACTTTACTAGGGCTGTAGTCCTTAAGTGCTGTAGTCGATGTTGTCTTAGTTGAGCAAAATTTTTATTGGTCGACTATTTATCTTTTTAGTCGACTAATTGGTCAATAGGACATGTCTTTAGTCGACCAAGGATTTCTTTAGTTGACGACAGTCCTAAACTTTACACATTTCCTTTGTAATTTTTTTGTGTGGTTACAGCTGTCTGAATAATAAAACCTCTTCTTTCAGCTCATGGCATGTTTAGGAGTCTGTGTATAAACCAATTATCAGTTATTTAATTACTTGATTAGATAACAACTATTTGTTTTATCAGTTAGTTGCAATTAATGATAAATTGTTGCAGCCATAGTTTAGAGACAAATCTATAAATATTTGTCCTTTTTGGAGTTAATCCTTATTTAAAACTATACCTTATCCATGGTTTAGTCTCATTTCAGACCATTTTTAGCCCTAAACCTGGTACTCAGAAAGCTAAATATCGTCTTAGGTGGTATTTTTAATGTGAGACCATAATATTTAGAAAACATAAACATAAAAAGTATTGTTTTTTGGGTGTTTTTCTCTCTAATTTGTGCATAGATTAGCTTCATTTTCTGACTTCGCTCCCAGTGGCTCACAACAGTACTAGTTAGAAGTTAACCCTGGATCAAAGTCCCTTTTTTGGCCTTGGACTTTCGCAGGCCTCCCTCTGCCTGAAGTGCTTGAGTGTTCCACCTGTTTGGCTCGCATTACTCACAATGGCCTCAGCTGCTCCATACAGATTCATCCAAAGCATTAGAGATGGACATGCACAGAGGTCACACATGTGTCACTGACCCTTTTCCGACTATGCGCTCTTTAAATCTACCTTTGCACCGATAAAGAATACTGTGGAGGTCAAATATCAGCAGGTTAAGTTGAATTCCCAGTTTCAAAGTGGCTACACCTCCAATAATATGTGCTTATTATTGTAGTATTAGTTGTATGCAAAGTCAGTGAGGGAGAGGTACAAAAGTAATAAAAGTATCTGAACTTTATCTAAGTAATTTGTACTTTTTACTTCATTACATGGTGCTGGTATCTGTACTGTATACTTCACTACATTTTTGACCTGGACTGTTAAGTACTTTTATGGTTTGAGGAGTTATTTTTAGCACGTTTAAAGGGACACACTGCTAAAAGGTTTTGAGTTCGAGCCCCAGCTTTGAGCAAACAAAAAAATACACGTAAAATTGACAAGAATATTAAGAAATTGATTCGGAGAAAAAACAATTAGCAGAATTCTTCAGCAAGATCACTACATTTAATGCTTTGTTTCTGATTACTTTTTAAACGGGTAGGCCATTTCAAAACTTTTACTTAAATAAATTTTTTGTTAGCTACTTACACTTTTGATTTTTTCCCCACTCCTGTTTCTGTACTTTTACTTAAGGAACAAAATTGGGCACTTCATCCACCTCTGCACAAAGTATACTGTAGTTGCCATTTCTGGATTGATCCAAAAATACCTTTAGTGAGTCAGTCTGCTGCCAAACACCTGCTTATGTAATTTTTGTTACATAAAGAAAATATAGTTTAGCTCATCTAATACATACAGAGAGATATTGTTGATTTAATGTAGGGCTGCAACTAACGATTATTTTGGTATTCGATTAGTCTAGCAATTATTCGTTCGATTAACCGATTAGTTGTTAAGAATGCAAAGGGGTTGTGATAATACTCACTTTTACCTGGATAAAGCTGAAGTGAAGCCTTTTGAGGACGTCTTGTGCAGAAATTTTATAGATTAACAAATAATTTAATCCAAAACACACAATTTAGATGTTTTCTGTGTCATTTTTGCGTGATTCCTGTCTGAGTCATAAAACTTCTTCGGTCTGTGTATATACCAGTTAATAATTTTTCGATTACCTAATTAGTTAACAATTATTTCAATAATCGATTAGTTGTGATTAATCGATTAACTTGCTGCAGCCCTAATTTAATTATATAGATCAAAGCTTTATGCTATGTTTCAGTCAGCTAACATAAGTCTAATGTCTCTGAAGGGGAATGGTTGTATAAGGCTAGCTGTGCTGTTAGCTCAGTGCAGTTTATGAGTGCAACTTCAAAGTCCTTTATCTGCTACAAAAAGTGTTTACTGCTCACTGGCCTCAAGCTAATCATCTGTCAGACTAAACTAGTTCAGAATGACAATAAGGGGTGTAGAAAACATGTGATATCCCGATACTTATACTTTAAATAAAGAAATCTAACTTTGTGTAATGTTTTCATTAATAAAATACCAGTATTTCAGAAAATTCCACATCATATAGTATCACTATCTTGTATCAAACTCTTCACAACCATCGTCAAACAACAAGGTCAACAATTAGTGAGTTTATGAGAATTGTTACAGTTTCAGATATGCTATTCCTATTATATTTAAATTTCTGCTGTGTGACATAAACAAATATTTTTATGCAGGTTTATTATTTTGATGTATTGATAGAATTTAAATAGGAGATTAATCGTTGTTTTAAAAATCATGATTCCTAATTGTAAAGCTGGGGTACTTGACTTGACTTGACTGAAAAAACTTGTTCTAAAGCCTTCCATGAGCTGAATATTCATGCATGTGAATATCAACGATGCATCAAAGAGTTTGTGAGAGAGTTTGTGAGACCTCAACAGATTTTATTCTGAAAATTGGGTAATGCAGCTTTAATCGTAAATTCAATTATACAGTTAAGAATAATTCCCTTTGCCTTGCCTTTTGTGATCACATGCCACTAATACTTGCAATAAGGACTGAATAGAACCATATTTGCTTTGAAAAAAATGTGTCTCAAACCAATCAGCAGGCTGCGAAAGAAAAACAGGCTGCAGCGGCTTAACCCCAGAGCGGTCAGTCTTTTACAATCTGTACCTATACATTTGTGGACCTGTACGCAGCAGAGTAAATTACAACATGAAGTATAGGCGGCAAAAATATGGCTCAGGGTGAAAGAGCTAAATTTGCAGCGAAGGCAATACAGGCAAAGGTGAAGTTGTGAAGCGCTTATGTCATTAAATGTCCCATAATATTCTAAGTGTTGTTTCCTGATCAAAAACATACTTGAAATTGTGCTTTGTTTCAGTCATATTTTGTCAAAATCCTTCTGCAAACCACTCGCCAACTTGTAACATCATTGGGTGGTTCTCAGAGAGTGCTCCTCCAAGGTGCAATGTTTAGTTTGAAGCAATCCGCTATTGTATTCACCCTCATTTGAACCCCTTCATCACGGCACCAACAGATAAAGAGTTTTTGGACCTATTTGAATGCAAAATATGACACAAGTTTTGCAACAGATGTAAGGATTCAAACTAGGGATGCAAGATATATCGCAGTCAAATCAAAATCATAATTTGGATGGTTGCAATTAACAAAAGTAACATAATTTCAAATGTCTTATTATGTATAAAACCTCTTTAGAACTTTACAAACATGTTCTGAAATGTGTGTTAATGTTATTGTAATGGTTAGGAGTTCATATTTCAGTCTTCTTTCCAATGTCAATGGCTGTGGAAGTCTTTAAATGTGCACTGGGAACTAAATCCTACCATTAAAACACAAAATTGCAAATCCAATCGAAATCAGCAAATCTGTCAGAAAAATCGCAATTAGATATTTTTCCAAAATTGTTCAGCCCCAATTCAACCACCCTACAGTAGCAAGTCATTCCAAGATCATTTTAATTCATTCAAAGTTCTGCCAGAATATACAAATATAAATATATACGGTACAGTAAATATATATATTTTCTTGTTTCTATAATTTACTATAATTTACTTATAACTATACGTCTTAATTTTGGATATTATTTTTGGATAATATTGGAAACTATTCCATTGACTTTCTGTTCAAAACTGCAGAACTGATAAGCCTTGCCTCTTCATAGTGGCATTTCACTGTTTTTGTGTATTGTTGTTTTATTGTTGTCTATTGTTTTATTGTTGTATTTATTGTTTTTTTATTTAACAAGCAGCAGATTTTCATTTACGTGTTTTCTATTTTTGAAAAGTGGATACGTGACATTTTAAAACCCTAAACGTGTCACTTGGAGTCCTCATTTTTCATATAATCCCAACTAAGTACAGGGATGTGGGGGGAGAAAGGGGGTAGGTGAGAACAGGCGGGCAGGAATCAATTAAAATATGATGGAGAAACACCATTGTAAGAAAGTTTAAAGATCATTACAGTTGGTTTTGCATATTATGACCCCACAAATACAAATCAATCAATAAAATAAAATAAAAATAACTTTACATGCCCGCCTGACTATTAAATAGGATGACTAGAGTGAATAGAATACATGGTCCGGCGGTTGATTCAATTTGATATAATTACAAAGGCCCCAGTTTGTCTGATACAGTAGCCTCCATCGACAAAACCACAGACCAGACATGGAGTGGAGAGAGGAGCTGATAAATGCTCTCAGACAACACCCACACCAGCGTCCGAGGGGCAGGAAGAGGAATAAATCACACTTTGTCACGTCATTATTTACCTCGGTGATGTGACTGACACCACCGCAATATTGGATGTGGGTGTCACTAGTTTGACCCAAGTCTTCCCAAACTGAATGAAATAATGTCGATCAGAAACGTGTCATAGTGTCTAGACAAGCCTCTTCCTTTTCCTTTTTTCCTCCAAGTTTCTTTAACTTTAAATTTTGTACAGTAATAAACAAACTGTACAAGATCAGAGAGCAAAAAGCCAAACTCAAAGAGAAATAGAGTGGTCCAAAGTAAAATGTCAGTCAGGCATATTATGTCCCATCTGCCCGGGGTCTAGCAAATTTGTCAGTTTTCAAGCTCAAACATCAATTTTTCCATTTTGTAAATATCCCAAGTTATTTCAGGCCAGTGCTTCACAGTTGCTCCGTCTCTGTCATCCATTTCCTTGTTATTGCTTTTTGGTTGCTGCCAAAAGTACATTCCTCAGGTATCCATTAATCATTCCCATTGCTGAAGTTTTGTGTCATAGATACATAGTTTTCAAATCAAATGGAATGCTGATGTAGAAGACGGTTTGCAGTCTAATCTCAGTCAATTATTAGCAAGAAGCCAGTCAAAGCAATAGAATATCCACAAAGACAACTGGTAAACCCCCACCAGAAAAATTACACGTAACAACTTTTCGCACTTTAAGTCACGCTTGAATTCATGGTTGTTGCTACTTCTTCTACCTCAATTCAACTGCCAGGTGCAATACTAGTTTAATCCATTTAGTCCTAACAATAACTTTCCTGAGGTTATGCACATTCAGCACAACCTATGTCATACAAAAATAATGGATCTTTTTCTTTGTTCTTCATAAAGGAAGGCACTGTGTAAAAGGAGCAGAAAATTTGATGTATTACCGAAACTAGCACAACTCATGTGACAAACAGCAAGCAGGGAAATATATTCAAATGGAACCAGTCAATCAGCCTGTAATATCAAAAAAGGTGTTTTTGTGTTTTTGAGAGTATTTTTTTCTCCTTTATACAGTAACATTGTACCTTCATAAAAAGCTGGGAACAATTCATTAATATACAAGATAAGCTCCTAGATGGGTTTTAATCTACATTTTGAACAGAATTGCAATTCGATATTTTGCCAAAATCATTCACCCCTACGGTAAAGATGGTAAAAGTTAGAGTTAAGGTTTGAGGGCCCGCTATTAAACTCAACCAAACCTGGAAATCATGACGCTCCTCATTGGCTGCAGTCAGTCCTTCTCTAACCCTCTAAATTCAGTCTGCTCATGCACACCCTACATTTTTATAGTAAAACTTCACAAACAAAAAGCATATACTATTTTTCAGACTCATTAGGCTATCATCAAGTAAAAATATAAATTATACCAGGATCATGATATAACACATTTATGTTTCCAAGAAATGCTCTATCCTTTTCATTTTTAAGCTTAATCTGAAGCTAAGCGAGATCAGGCTTGGTTAGTATACGTGAATGGGACACCACTGTGAACACTAGGTGCCACAGTGGGACGGCAGTAGTGGTTGTAGTGTTATTGTTTCCCTGGACAAGACACTTCACCTCTATTGCCTCCAATACTGTGTGTGCTGGTGTATGCAAGTGTATTTCTGAACATCTGTAGCTACAATTTGGCGTGTTTACACCATGTATATCATGTATGTTCACTAACATATACAGTTCTGACCAAATAAACTAAAAATAACATTACAAGTAAGAACTAGATCTTAGTTCTTCTCTGAAATGAACAGTCGTTGCTTTGTTCCACAGGCCTAGCAACAAACCTCCATTTATGGCCAATCCAACGTCTCTCATTCTACGCAGTTCAAACTGAATACTTTCCACATTAGCTGCCAAATGATCAGCTAAGCCTGTTCTGTGGATACACACAGAGCAGAGGTTTACCAAGTACTGAGCAGCCGGAACAAATATACCACCCGCTCTTTGTTACAGCGGTACAGTTTACTTGAATGCAGTGGTGGCCGGTCAACTGGATCCCCTGACTTGACCCAGATAAAAAATATATAAAATCATATATATATATTTTTATTATGTTTCATATTCTGTGTAAAAATGAACATGTTTCTACATAGTGTATGCTATAATAATGTTAAACACTGTCTTCTTACATTATTTGTTTGCCTTTGCTTTGCACTGAATGAGTGTATGTGAGAGCCTGAACCTTTGAGAAAATTTGACGTCATTTCCAGTGGTTTTGCCCATTCGTTTACATTACAGCCGGACGTCCCTGTGTACCTGAGCGCAGTGATTGGGATTCATGTACTTCTGTCATATTTCTGACCTATTGTGATGCAGCTGCGAGCTTTGTCATGCCTTAATCACCAGTGGCGCAATTTGCTACAGTCAGTGAATGGATAAAAACAACACTATAACACTATGACTATTTCAGCTTCAAATCTAATCTTCATGTGTTCAAATGTAAAATACAGAAATCATTTAACCATTTTTACCATTTACCATTGTGGAGGATCTGGATTGAGAAGTGAAGTGATACTATTGAAGGCGTTTCTGCTCTATATTATGTCTGGAAGTTTAGTTCAATAGGATAAACACTCCTCTATCACTCAGGAGGCCCGGGTTCTTTTCACTTTAGTGCATTTATGATGGCGCATCCCTCAAAAAATATACCTCCGGCCGCCACTGCTTCATCGATATACTGTAGTTAGACTGTAGTAAGTTATAGTACTAGTACCTGTCAAAGTAGTTATAATAATAGCTGTTCTGGCAACTATAAATTAAAAGCTGTAGTGTAAATAGTAGTAGTAGGGGATCATGGCTATAGTATTAAATTTAATCTGCCACTTATAAAGGCTGGAGCACAGGGTTTTTGAGCCTTAAACGAATTATACATGGATTAGAAAAATGTTTCACACAGAAAGCTGGCAATAGACTATACAAGAAGTAGTAGCAAACATGCAGTAGCTTTATACCACTTCTCACACGTGAAAGGACACACGTGAATCCATTTTTTCCGTTTTTTATTTTTCAAAACGCTTCAAACTGGATTAATGGCAATGTATTGTGGACTGGGTGTCATTTGCAGGGTAAAATACGAATAAATAAAAGAACATGGATGAGAACTCTGCAGTTTAACTTTACAAGAGGTGAGTAATTATTGTCCGTTTTCTATTTCCCGTGTTTGTATCCTGCTTCTCTGTGTGTCCCTCACTCTCTTCGCCTTTTTGGCCGTTGCAGTAGCGGTGATCATTTATAGCTATCAATCACAGATCCCACACGCACGAGGAGAGCAGCAGTTTAAAAATCGCTCATGAGGATCCAAACTTGGGTCAAGTCTCCCTGAAGACTTGGAGAAGAAAATCGGGGCTTAAAATCGGGCAATTTATCTGTAGTGGGCACAGGGCATAAACGTAGGTGACTTTTCTCAGTGACATTTGAAGCAGACAGCACAGAAATAAAGCGAGCAAGAGAGAACGAGTGAAAGAGGAGGGAGACAGAGAGAGAATGGAAGAGAGAAAATCTATGTGCGATCCCACCCATGAGCTGCTGTATGTAGGGCACTGGGGGCAGGCCGGGCTTTGTTCAGACACAGATCATGGAGATTTTCACTAGGTCTATACTAGGCAGTAACATGATGAAGCCTTCTGTAAACAGGGCATACCCACAGAAAACACCAAAGAAATCATGCGCCGCTGCTGACCCAACTTTCAGATAAAACGCTGCAATTCAAAATAAAACCAAGGAGAGATTGTGGGTGGACAGAAAATGGGAAACAACAGCGCAGTCTCTCGGTGTAACTGTGAGAAAGAGTGGAAATTCCTCCTTAAACAAACTGATACATGGCATTATATGGACGGACAATAGGTGCAAACATGGCAAGCACAAACAGAGTTCGGTATTCAAGAGGTTTTACACAGGCTTTGAGACATACAAAGCTACTTTTTAACTATTCGACACTAAACCAATCAAAGAAGCAAATGGAATGATTGTGTTTTCAAAAAGATTTAAAAAGGTAATATGGTTTTGGTTTCGGGAAAAACAAATTGTTCCTTTAATAGTTTGAGTTTGTTGTCTTAACTAGTTTTGACTTCAATAAAGATAGAAAATCCATGCACATTTGATTTGTGATGGTTTGAATGAAACATTGTTTATGCCTGATTTGCAAACACACTGCAGGAGTCAGAAAAGTCTCCATCAACATAAAATGTATACAAATGAATCATTCTTTATGGATAGTCTTGACTATGAATCTAGCTCACGGTTCTGAAGATGTGGCACTGCACTTGCTTCTGTTTGAATACCATTAAAAGATCAAACGCAGAAGATGGATTTCCCAACATTGTCAATAAAGTACTCCTTCTTAACAGAGGTGGGTGGTACCACTCAGTTACAGTTACTTTTGTAAAATGAGTATTTTACAGACCCCATATTTTTACTCCTACATAAGTGTAATCACTCCTTTAGATATAATTTGACTTTTCTAATTTTTGTGTTTATGTTTTGTGAAATACCAAATTGTGTCAATTATTTCATGTTTTGTCCTTACATTTACCTAAAATAAAAATCAGATGGTACTTTTACTGTTACTAGTACTTGAATAGTAATTTCCCCAAAACTTTTTTACTCTTAGTCTTATTGGACCTCTACTTTGGACTTTGAATTTGAAGTAATGTAACTCTTAAAGAGTAAACTGCTACTCTATCCACTTCAGCTCCTTAAATAAACGGACTGATTCAAATGTGTAGCGCGATCAACACAAGGAACACAAGGCAATATTAGAAATCAATTTTGCTGTGAACCTAAGCATACAATTAAAATTAAACTTTATATATAATATCATAAATCAAGATTATGAAGTACAGCCAACCATAATTCCACTATCTAGCTAATCTAAAAGAATAGATGAAAAACATACTGTGTATGTAGTTTTATATTAACAACAAATATATTGTTTAAAATGACCAATATGAAGTTCTGCTTTGTATAATGCTCCTCAGTAAAAACTTGAGAAAGAAATTATCAGAGGATAAAACTAAAAAAGATAATACATCACGCCAATATATCATAATAATAACCGAAACATTGACTGACTGATGATAAATACTTGCGGTCTGCTCCTAAAACTGATAGTTCCCCAAAACAGCAGCATGTGTCAAGAAGAGCTTTAGGCTGTGTAAACACCCTTTTATCCAATTTCTGTCAATTTGTTCAACTTTATCCAATTTTACTTGTACTGATACCCCCTATTACTGCAAATTTAATCCAACAAGAACAAAGTTATTTCATCCCAGTTGTTTTTTTAACCTACGAACGCATCAATAATTCACTTTCTGTGTTGCGTCCCACCCACCTTAAAGTTACTGGAATTGACCCAGGAGCTTGCGATGCCGTCCACCATTTTGTCCAGCGCCGTCTGGTCCTGCTCCAGGTCATGTGACTTGTCCTTATCCAGAATATAGTCGATAATTTCCTGGCCCACTTGGAGCCTTTTGCCCACATCTTTCTGCAGCACGAGCGTTAAGCAGTTCTCCATACTGGGCTCCATCATGGCAGCCGAGACACTTCCAAAGGCAAAGATAATGTCAACAACTAGGGAGAAATTAAATGTATGTGATTGTGCACGGTCTTGATGGTTGATGGATAGATTTCCGTAATGTGCCAAGTGCTGGTTCACAAGGCTAGCAGTTTTGTCATAGTGGCGGATGTTGAAGTGGCCAGGGAATGGTGGCAATGCAGCATGTGTCTGGAGAGCAGCTGGGGGAAGTATACCGCGCCCTCCCCTCGTGGGTTTGCTCTGGGTTGTTATGAGCAGGACCTGGGCCAAACCGCCAGAGCAGGGCAGCAGCAGCAGCAGCAGCAGGGGGAGAAGAGAGAAGAGGTGGTTTTGGCTCCGGGCAGCAGCTGTAAATTGGAGAAGGATGGTCGAAGGGATGGAAGAGGAGAGTAGACTCACAGCTCCATGGTTGGGTTTGAGTCGAGGCCTGGTGTGTCCTGGAGGAACAGAAAGGGGGAAATAATAAGTGTTACAAAAATGTCCATGGGCATTTTTTGGAGCAGAAATTAAGCCGATGACATCACAACATTCTGAATTTTAGCAGCGAGTAGCAAAAATACATGAGAGTCAACGGTAAAGTGTGATGACAATTTCAAGAGCTCAAAACACAAGTAAAATGTGAAAGAGCTGCTACAGTCTAATAACAAATATAAAGGTCTACAATTGTACTTAATATTTTGTTTGTATCTGACATCTAGAAAAAGAAAAGCAATTAAACAGTTATAGAAAACCAGAACACTGCAGCTACGCTCACATTTATAACATACATAAATGTATATACTGATACAGACTTTGGAATCTGATTACCTTTCTCTTTTTAAATAAAATGTTTTTGAGTTTGTTAAGGAAAATAATTGTTGTGCGGAAGTTGAAGTATCCTAAATCTCCAACGGTTATTAGCGAACAAACTAGCTAAGCTCTGCTCTGCACAGTTGGGGCAACATCAGAGTACTACTACTTTCAGTTTCTATTTTGAGCACAATAGCTCAAACAAAAGAACAAAAGAAAGACCAAAAAAAGCAAAGAAACACATTTTATCAGTTTTGCTGCCCATTACTCTGTCACTCCTCAACATTTTGACAGAGTGGCATTGAATGGCAAAACTATGGGCAGCACAACTGACAAAATTTGTTTCTTTGCTTTTTTGCCGCCTTTTTGCCTATGTAGCTGCTGTTTTGCTCAAATTAACTTTATATGGTAAAGTATAAAGTAAAGTAGTTTCTCCGTTGTTGCTCTGACTAAGCAGAGCTTAGCTAGCTTGTTTGCTAATAACAGGGGGAGATATTGGACACTTTCCGCTGGCCCACAACAATTATTTTCCTTAACAAACAGTCTCAGAGATGTCTTATTTAAGGAAACAAACTGAATATTAAGCAGAGGTGTAGACTTTAATATTTGTTATCAAACTGTAGCACCTCTTTCACATTTTAGATCAGTTGTGAGAAAATGCCGTAACTCATCATTGACACTCAGTGCTAAAATTCCGACTGTCCTTATGTCATCTGCATTACCTCTGTAGTTTTAACATTTATGGGATAAGATTTCAATACCAACTTTTTACAAAAATGTATGTTGTTGTTTTTTTACATCTGTATCATCCAACAGTCAACAGAATGCAAGATTAAAAAACCCCAAACCAAAACACTGAACATTTCTCTCTACATGCCCTACTCTTAATAAACTTATTTCCATCTTCACGTACAATGTAATTTATGCCAGACCAATCACTCCTACCATGGAAACAGAGCCACGCTGAGGGGGCTGGTGTTCTCTACACTCCACCGCTGACGTCACGGCCCTGTGTTTGCTCTGTAGGGTGCACTAACTTGTAGAGCAGCACCGTCAGGGAAGACTGAGTGCTCTTGAAATAACTCCAGGGTTCTTTCTCTCTCTCTCTGTCTTGTGGAAGGACGAGACGCTTTGGCCTGGCAGGAAGGAATGCACAGCCAGGCAGCCACACTTCAGATCACGGCCCTCAGTCTGGGAGTGGAGAGCTAACACTATAGAGGAACACTACTGGTTTACTGTCTGGTATTTCTGCTGCTGAATGGAAGCTAATGACTCCTGTAGGTTTTTGATCTTGTATTGTTGCAAAGGAGTTCTTTTAATGAGCAAAGTTAATGGATTGTGGCTTAAAGAGCTGCACTAAATAATGTTTTATTTTCTTTTTTAGAACAAATTCATAACAATTAAAGGTGCACTATGTAACTTTGGAGGGTCTGCCACCTGCCTGTCTCCATGGAGATGTACTGAGAAGCGCCACAAGACCAAGTTACAGGTCAGATCTGTGGAGACACAGTTCATACACAGTAATGCCATAATGTGGAACACGCAATGTAAGGCAATGACACCTCCATGGAGACAAGCAAGCGTCTTTGGTATCTTTTTGATAAATTAAATGAAAAAGGTTTAGGGCTGCAACTAACAATCATTTTGCTGATGATTAATCAAGCTATTCTACTTTCTATTGATCAATAACTTTTGGTTCACAAAATACAGTGAATATGAGATTTTTTATGAGATCAAATCTGACACAGGCACAACTGAAGTGAAGCCACTTGAGAACATCTTAATGGAATAAATTTACAAATGATAGCATTTCATCAACTAACTTTGTCATTTTGACATTACTACAGCTCTATATCAGTCATCAAACCTATTTTCTCAGCTCATGGTATGTTTTAACAATTATTTGATTACTAAATAAGTTGACAATTATTTCAATAATCGATTAGTTGCAATTAACTTTTTTCAGGCCTAATTATGTTACACTGATATAGTAGTTACAAATAAAACTGAAACAAAAAGTGCTTTGCATGTTATGTGGACTATAAACAAATATGGTGGCTTTTTTACAGGTCAAGACAAAATCTCAGAATTACTCCCAAAATGTCTTCAAGTATAGAACAGTATAAATCCTTTAAATCCATGCCTATATGTTATTTCACTCTACCACGTTCATTTATTTAATTATTTATTGCAGCTAGAAATATGATCCTCCCTGATTGACACCCATAGATTATTTGGCTGCAGACTATTTTAGTGTAACAAAGATCTCAAAATTGTATTGTTTAGCTTTTACTTGATTTACTATTACTAACAAATTAAGTCTGCAAATGTAGTAGGTCCTAGCAGTTCCTATAAACTATCTGTGTACACTACATATCTTTAGGCTGGATCCAGCAATCAAACCAACAAAGGATTATGAAAGAATACAACATGGATAGTCATTACACCATTGGCATAATAGCAGTGTAATTATAGGTGTCTGAAACCCCAGTCATCCTTGTCTGCCCACCACACACAGCTATTTGCTTTTTTGTGCAACATTAGCTGCTGCTAGGCTAACTCAAAGCCTCAACATCACACAGCTTTGCCACCTTTGCAAAACAACCAACCAAATCCGCACTTTTTTCCACCATTTACGGATATTTACGACATATTTCCCTCACCTTTTAATTTAACAGCAGCTTCAACCTTTTTTCTAAAGTGGGTGTGGAGTGATCAAAGCTAAAGCTAGCCCCAAGCGAAGCCTTTCTATTCAATGAAACGTCAGATTACAAGCAGCGGCACAAAGGCAAAGATATGTGTCAAGAAGCCGAGAAAAAGAGGCCATCGCATCCGTCTCAAGACTCACCATGTCCCGCAAAAGAGCCGCCACAGTCCCGCAAACACGGCTCGGGTCTGGTACAGTAAATATACAGAAGTCCACGGCCTGAAATCTCTTCTTGTGTCTGTCTTTCTCTCCTCAGTAGTCACTCTCCACCCGGAATGTTGCTGCCTGCAGGACAAGAATGGGATCGCCCGGCGCATGCGCACTCCGCCCCGGGATGATGTTGGCACTTGGAAAACTGTCGCATGGCAATGGTAGAAAAAAAAAAGAAGTGAGAGGTGGGGTGAAATGTGAAGATCTGGCGACATCTGTTGGAAGATTTTTGTATGTGGATGTTGCAAAGTTTAGTGTTTAATTGCAGTTATATCTGCCACTGCCCACGTCCTGTTTTTTGCACCATTTTTTTGAGCACACTGTTCATTTTTTGTTTTTTTATGCATTCCTTATCCCTTTATGACCATAATTAGGCATTATTTTCCATTTTTGCATGCTGTAGTGTCATATTTAGGACTATAATGTTATGATTCCAGCTATATATCATTAATCAGACCATGTTTAATATTTCAAATAGCTAAAATGAAATGAAATAATAATAATAATACAATGAAAAAACGTTCCATAATTCTTACATATTTTTCCCAAATGCTGAAATTCCAGTATCCTTCCAGTATCCTTGTAAATGACTCACTCAAAGTGTCAGCATGCTTCTTCAAACCAGATAGAAGTTATTTGAAGCTTCAACCTGTTATCCTTTTTGAGATACAAATGAAAAATATAAATTTGAATTTTATTTGAAGAAATTAAATAAAGTTATTAAAAATAAGAACTCATTTATGAATTGGTGCAAAGTCAAAATACATTTTGTAGATCGTAGAAAGGGGTTCAGAGGTTGTCATCCGGACGCCGCTTAAAGATCGAGACGCCGGCTTTATCCAAGTCAGATCAGAGAGCTGGTATGGGAACCTGGGCCTTATATGCTACTCTAAGTAGTGGGAGTCCAGCCCCCAGGGAGGAGTCACTGCACTCCTGTCTTTGTTATAAGATTGTTTGTTTGGTCTATCTTGTTGATTAATGGTTGGCCTCACCTAGTTTCACCTGTGTCTAAAGGTCTATTGTTATCTTGATAGCTGGCTGTTGCTCCCTCCTCACTACTGATTGCCTCATTAGCATTTGACTGGTCTGATTGATCTGGACCAAGGTGTCAGGATGCTGTCATAAATTTTGGCTAATTAAATCTTAAGCCCCCATTCCTGTTCAGGGAAGGATTTTCTCTTTTTACAAAAATGGCCTCCTTTACTCCTCTTTCAAACCAGTTCTTCTCTCTGCTCAAAATCTTCACCTCACTGTCCTCAAACGAGTGATTTGTAGCTTTTAGGTGCAGATGGACTGCACTCTGCGGTCCGGTGGAGGAACATCTTCTGTGTTGGTACAGCCTTTTGTGCAATGGCTGTTTTGTTTCTCCTATGTAACGTTCTTTACAACTGTCCTCACTGCACTCTATCGAATAAACTACATTGCTCTGTTTCTCTGTCGGCCTCTTGTCTTTCGGGTGGACCAGTTTCTGTTTAAGCGTGTTGCCAGGTTTGTAATAGACAGGGATGTCGTGTTGTCTAAAAATCCTTTGAAAAGGACCCCAGCAGGAGGGGTGTCTCTATCCCTTATGTCTCGGGCCTGTCTGAGAAGTTTCAAAGGATTTTTAGACAACACGACATCCCTGTCTATTACAAACCTGGCAACACGCTTAAACAGAAACTGGTCCACCCGAAAGACAATATGCCGACACAGAAACAGAGCAATGTAGTTTATTCGATAGAGTGCAGTGAGGACAGTTGTAAAGAACGTTACATAGGAGAAACAAAACAGCCATTGCACAAAAGGCTGTACCAACACAGAAGATGTTCCTCCACCGGACCGCAGAGTGCAGTCCATCTGCATCTAAAAGCTACAAATCACTCGTTTGAGGACAGTGAGGTGAAGATTTTGAGCAGAGAGAAGAACTGGTTTGAAAGAGGAGTAAAGGAGGCCATTTTTGTAAAAAGAGAAAATCCTTCCCTGAACAGGAATGGGGGCTTAAGATTTAATTTAGCCAAAATTTATGACAGCATCCTGACACCTTGGTCCAGATCAATAGACCAGTCAAATGCTAATGAGGCAATCAGTAGTGAGGAGGGAGCAACAGCCAGCTATCAAGATAACAATAGACCTTTAGACACAGGTGAAACTAGGTGAGGCCAACCATTAATCAACAAGATAGACCAATTAATTAAATCCCAGGTGACAAACAAACAATCTTATAACAAAGACAGGAGTGCAGTGACTCCTCCCTGGGGGCTGGACTCCCACTACTTAGAGTAGCATATAAGGCCCAGGTTCCCATACCAGCTCTCTGATTGACAATGACTTTTGGATAAAAGTCGAAACGTCTCGATCTTTAAACGGCGTCCGGATGACAACCTCTGAACCCCTTTCTACGATGGACCACACCTGGACGAATGAGGGTTTACATCGATACATTTTGTAGAGTTCCCAAATCAAGAAACTTTCATCATTTCATCAACAAGTTCATGCATGAAATGTACAAAAGAGTATTAAAACTTGTTTACAAAACTGTACCTGTAATTACAATTGCATTGTTTACCAATGGATTTTATGTGTGTGCATATTGACATTTGCGGGAAACATCGGTAACAGAAAACAAGAGGTCATGAATGTGTGCTTTTTTAAGATCATTTTATCCACTTTTATGAGCAAAAAGATTTATTACTCTATATGTGTTGGTTTATTTTCGACAAGTTACTAAAAATAAATACAGAAATATGCTCCCGTGGGTCAGTGATCATTTATCTTATATAATTTATATCTTATAATTCTTAAAATATCTTATAATTTACAGTTGTTTCACGTTGCACCATATCGCCAAAGCAAGTTCCTAGTTTGTGAATTTCGTTCATGGACAAAGGCAATGAGATTTAGTATGGTTCTCAAACTTTTTATACCAAGTCCCACGAGATGATCTTTTACAGAGAAGTTTTATTGCCATTGTTGTGAACAAAATTCACAAACTAGGAACGTGCTTCGGTGGTAAGGTGCGACATAAAACAATGAAAAAAAATAGCAGCAACGTATGTGTTCATTATACGTTTTTTCCGAAGTGCCACCAGATCTAAACCCAGAGTTTTAGGCTAAACATGGCCTAAAGTGAGATTACTCCAGGTGTAAAAAGTAATGATGAACCCAAATATGGATATAAAACTTAAAGACTTAATGAATTGTCATGATTAACATTTTTTAGTTCTTTCTTACGATTCTAGTGTGAATAATCAATATCAATTTACCTTATATTCTTAACACCCCTAAACTCAAAGGACAAAAACCTAACAAGGTTCGTCTCTAAATATAACAAACACTCAAACTGCCTTATTTGTTGTATTACAGATAATTCAAAAGCAAATCCAATCACAAATATTTTCCTTAGTGAAATAAATTTAATACCAAAGCAACGCCGTTACAAAAACCTCAAAATCACTAGCGGACGGTGAAGGAAAGTCAAGTACATCACCATCACCTAGCTTATTTGAACCTTCTTTGACAGTTTACAGTTATCGACAGCATTTATACCTCTTAAAATGTTTCCAATGCTATGTTCATTATGTTTCTGTTGCTTAAATAGACCTATAATGCCAACTATAAAGCCCTGAATGACAAATGCAAAACACATTTTATTTAAACCATTATTTACTCACTTTATGTTGTTGATATGGGTTGACAGTTTAAATTTACAACATCCATTGTAAAGGAAGAAAACAATATTCACTCATATGAATATCTGAATTATATTACAAGGTCCACATGTATTCAATATTGTGCCACTTTGAATCAACATGTGATTAGTCAATACACGAGAAACAGTCCCATCGCTGTCGATTTCAGATCCAACATCATCTTGGCCCCTGACAGTTCGATGTAAAGTCCACATTCTGTCTGAAAGAGTTCACTCTCCCTCTTCTTCATTCTCTTCTTCCTCTGAATCCTGCTCTGCATCTTCCTCTGACGAGTCCTCCTCTTCCTCATACTTGGGCGGCATCTTTACAACAATTTCATCGTCCTCCTCATCGTCACCCACCGCCATAGACTTTCTCCTCTCCAGCACAGACGGGGTGCAGAGGGGGGTCGTGTCCTGGAGAGAGCAGAGTAGACAAGATATTAGCTCTTTAATTTTGTGTGTGTGTGTTTTTTTAAGTTTGAGCAAAAGTGTGGATACAGGGGCAAAAAAATACTCAAGTAAAAGTAACACATACAAAAAAAAGGTAATTACCTAAATTACTGAAGTGGTAGAAAAATGTAATTTGAGTATTACACATAGATGTTGAGAACAATAAAAGAGTCAAATGTATGTGGTATTGATAAAGAACTGTGCTGACTTTGGTCAAAGGAATCTATCTAGTCATTTTTGTCAAAAGCTGGTTAACTCAAAATCTAAATCCAGTTTTAAAAAATATAGAACTGAGATCTGATATTTTTTACTAAAGTACTATACTTATATTTTTGTACTTACTTTTTATCACCGGCAATAGAAACTATTTAGATGCTAAACACACTTTTTATAAGCACAAGTGGGACACATTAACCACTATGCAAGTACAGGTTAAAATCTTGCTGACCAAAGATGAAGAAAATATTCTTTTTACTGCAATAACTACTAGGCCTGTCACAATAACACATTTTGAAGCACAATATATACTGTAGCTGCAGAAAATACAAATGATAATACAGAAGCTACTTTTTCTTAATGTACAACAAATCGCAATATACAGCTAAATTATTATCTATGAGTTACTTAACCCTCAAATCCTATCTTTCTGCCACAAAAATAACAGAAATGTCGCTACTATTGCAGAGAATTCAAGATAAATATTGAGGCAGGAAAATAATTTGATCTAGTAATTATGACAGTGACAGACATAATACCTACTGTATGAAAACTAACTAGACTAAACTAAAAGTTAATTTTATTTGCTTAATTTGTGATTGATAGCCTTAACCAATTTGAAGCCATGTAAATTTGGCACATGTTTTACTTCATGTGAATTGCGTCTGTTTTCTTGTGGGTGCATGGGTTTTATCACGCTGCCACAAATATCAAGCGCGATAAGCATTAATGCACCAGTGTAATGTCTGCACAGTTATCTGGCCCCCAGTCACTGACGCACCAGAGGCCATTTTCAGTCTGTGCACACTGCCCGCAAATACAACATACAAACTGAAGCTTACATCACTCAGGGTCGATGTGTCGCCTTCTGATGACTTCTTCAGTGGGACTTGAGCCGCCTGGAAAAAGACACATTTAAATTTAAAGTTCTAAGATTGTCAACTTCTTTTGATAAAAAAATTAACTGATTGGCTCAAATTGAGAGCTTTTATGGATGTTTATTAGAATGTTTCCGATGTAGTACAAGATCACATAATAAAATTGAAAAATTAGCATTAAGCCTATGTTGTATATAGTCACAATAATATAGCTTTTGACCATTTCCCACTATCCACATAAGAGGTTGACATTTTACCCCCTGATTAAATGTATTAATTAATAAATTTAATTTAATTAATTTGTCATCATGAAAAAGAAAACTTAAAGGACAAATATTATGCATTATTTGTACTGTTATTGGCCTTTAAATATGCTCTTTAGTATCTTTACTTTGACATCTCATGTTTTAAAACTAAGAACGATGTAACTTTGTCACAGCCCTGGGAGATGCCACAATAGCTTTGGCTCTATCTACTGACTGCAGATTGAATTACACAGCTTGTGATGCTGGCCGCGTTATTGAGCAGTGTGACACAGTTGTAATCATTGTGAATAGACGCCAGAAATGCGCAGAGTGAGTCTGACGATGAATCAGAGGCTTAAAAATAAAAAGATTCTCTGAGCCACATCCCTTATCGAAAAAACGTCACTCATCGAGGGAATTCAGCAGTGAGTGTTTTAGATGGATGGATATTCTAAGTGTGAATGAAGCTAAATGCAACTCCAGGTAGGTTTTTGATGACAGACAATATTAGAACATGGTTAAAAGCTCAAAAAAGTTAACTTTGCATTATATTTGTCCTTTAAAACTAGATCATAGTACTTACAAATCCTGGAAAATCATAGTCGATTCCGTTCTCTGCCAGGCGTTTCCTGAGCTTGGCCTCTTTGCTCACCAGTCTCTTGGTCATCTTGCTGATGTCTTCTTGGGAGTGAGGTTTGTTGTAGCGTATGACAGCAGGTTTAGAGGGTTTACTGAACGTTCTCTGGGAGCCAACAAAGAGCTTCTCGTGCACTTTCTCTGGTGGAATCACATGACCTAAGGGGAAAAAATACATCTGGTCAGTTAACATCTTTAAGATTTCAGCGTTACATCTGTATGGGCTTAAATGTTTTGACATACATTTGATGAGTCTCTCTCCCATAAGATAATTGTTCATTGTCTCTGCAACAATCTTGGCGACTTCATCACAGTCAAACTCCACAAACGCATAGCCTTTACTTCCACCTGTCTGCAACACACAAAGACTTGTTTTAAAAAAAAAAGTTGTAGAGTGATACAAGTGATGGCCAGAGGTGACCATTAATGGACTGTTCTATGGCTCTTACGTTTATTTTTACATTGTTCTGGCCATTGCATTGCAATGAAAGTTTTGAACACAAACTCAAACATTTATGCTAATGTTCATTTTTTGAGCTTCCCACTTTTAAAAAACATAATCAGGCATAAACTTGTTTAAAGTTTGTCGGCACATGGGTTTTATCACTCTGCCAATCCAGGAGCAGGCAATAAGCATAACGTACAACAATGCTTTAGGCTCAATTATCTGACTGTCAACCACTTTTTGATCCATAGTCATTTTCAGTTTGAGCCAGTAGTTTTCAAACACAATCTACCTTCATAAGAGCATTTCAAATACACAGAACTGACTTACTTTTTTACTCCTGGACAAACGCAGACGCAGGACTTTGCCAAACTGTTCAAAATAGGCTTTAAGTTGTGGTTCAAACAAACCCACAGGCAAATGTCCCACATAAATAACACCAGGGGAAAATCTGCTACCCTGTGGGAAAAAAATTAAAAACAAGTTTAAAAACTACTGATCCTATTAAAAATACTGTCACGTCACCAGACTTTTCACAAATACATATGGTGAGAGTTGCCAAGCTTCGGTTGAAATGATTTTCCAGGACCCGGACATTGTACATAATGTAAATCTTAGTAGAAAAATATCTAATTGCAAGTAGATTTGCAATTTATGTTCTAATGATAGTAAAGTTCACCTTTTAATCACATCAAGGAGAATTGACAGAAAGACTGAAATAGGACTATTAGCTGACAAACAATTTGCCAATAGTGTTTTTTGATTCTTGCAGCCCTATGGAGGTCTACAAAACGTAATAAGTATACATGCATAGTAGGTAGGATTTTAAAGTCAAGGTGGTTTGGGGATTTGCCTTGTACTTTTAGATTTCAGATAGGGTTTTGATATAGATGTTCTGGTTAGTATATTTAATTTAACTGATTTGAAAATCTATCTTTTGTTAAGATGACAGCAAAAAAGGTCTATGATTATTACTTTACTGGATATCCAAAAAATATTTTTAAATAAGTCTTAGAGCAGTGCTTTGGGGAGAAATTATTTTCCATGTTTTTATCCCCTTCATTTTCCAAGACTGTGAAAAGGCAGATTATTTTCCAGGTTTTCCAGGACGTGTGTGAACCCTACAGTTGATAAGTGTTAAAGTGGGCCTAGCACTGGTCTGAAAGAATATCAAAGGTGTCATTTATCTTTGATCTTAGATGAAAAGAAAAAAAGAATAATCTTCATTGACAGAGCCGGCAGCGTCATGATGAACAAACAAGCTTGCAGTATTCCGTCTGTGTATCATTCATCATAAATAATAAAACACTGTCCCACGAACACATTTGTCTACAACAATTATCTGATCTCAAATAATACCATTAAAAACAATTCCTTGAGATAAAACTACACAATCAAACAGATTGTATAGTCCTATCAGATTTGTATCGTGAACCCACCTTGCTTGATTTGTTCTTTTTAGCCTCCTGGACCTTCTTTTTGAACTCGGATTCCTGTTGTGGATTCAGCGCCAGCAGCTGTTTTGGAGCCGCTTCTGCTTTAATTTCCGTCATTTTGGTAATAAACTATATGAAACTTTAAATATACATGGCGTTAAGAATGAACGATCTTAAAAATTTGCTCCAACCACGTTGGTGCTGCTCTCACCCTCGTCCATGTGCCGAAGGAACGCATGAGGGAAGGCGGAAGTGCAGCAGGCACTGCACAAGAGGACCAGGAGGGCGCCCTCCACTGGTGAGGAGGCGAACGAAGTGCTGTGATTTCTCAATGACATTTTAAAGAGAATCCTCCAGCAGAGGTGGGAGCAATGTTCCCTCAAATTTTTCATGTGTCTGAGCGAACACATAAACTCCCTGAGCAGTGCCTTGGACCACTGTGAGCGACATCAGACGCACACTATGGCCACATCAGTGTCACACTCGTTCAAAAGCTGAGATCAGAGCTCTGCAGTTACACAGTCTATATTGGGCTTTGTTGGCCTTCATCCAATGAAGCATCCCTGGATAGAATTCAGAATTTAACTTATAGCAGGTAAAATTTGAAAGCTGGATGGATGTAATTTCCTGGAATTTGGGGTGTTTCAGATCAACAAATTCAAATGTTACAGTGATACATTTTATGATCATGCAACATCTTTTTGTCTCTTGGGAGAGTTTCTGTGCATGGACTCTAAACAACAACTTAGGTATCCGTTCTTTCAATTCTAATGATATTACATTTGGAGTCGTGCTGGAAAAGTCCAAAGATTTTACAGGTAATACCATGATTATTATGGCAATTTTTTCATTCACAAATACATACATTTAGTAACACTAAACCTGTATTTAATGTATTTCTTTGTGAACTGTCTTCACTAAGACATTCTTTGAACAAATCCAAAAATGCACTTGAATATGGCTTTCTTTTTATTTCTTAATCTGTTTTCCATTGACTTTGTTTTAAATTTGTTTAATGTTTGGTAAGCTGTTTGCTTGTAAAATGTATTAATAAACTAAATAATTAATCAACTAATTATTCAGACTAAATAATAACAAATGACTGAGACATCAAGTATTTCCTTGGCCTCTCTCTCTCGCTCCTGCAGTGGGACAGGAGCTGGAGAGGGAGATGACAGGTGAAGCAGCACACAGTTTGTGTTCAGAGGGACACGGCAGGTTTTCTCTGTGTTAAGCTGTAAAACTAAAGCATATTTTTATGTAATTATTGACTCATATTCACAGAGAAACAAGCCTAAAGAGGAAAGTAATTAAGATGTGCCTAAAAGCAAAGGTACCATGTAGACTGTGGAGATAAACCGCCCCCATGAGGGGTCCTCCGTGGGGTGGCCACACATTTTCTGGGCATTTTAATGCATTTTTTTCCAGTGCTCAACCATTAAAAAATAATATCTTATTAGCCCATTTAAAATTAAAGTTTGAGATATAATGTTAAAGGAACCTGTTTAAATTTCAAAAAGCAAGGTGTGAAGTTTTCATAACCATTAGAACCATTACCATGTATCCCTTGTTCATAGCACTGTAAACACAATGCACTCTCAAAATCTGTATTATACTTGTGAATAATTACAGTATAATAAATCTTGACTATAACAACCAAAATTAGTCCCAGCTTCCAATTTTTCATCAAACCTTGGAG